>MNCI01011210.1:149590-237962 GCA_015680685.1 Gnetum montanum
GGGGGGCGGGGGTGGTCATCCATCGATACACTATCAAATAAGCATTCAAACTCACTAGCGTCAAAGTGGAGCCCCTCTCTTTCCAGCTAACCCAATAGCATAGCAGCATCCTCAACACTCATATGCCCCTCTGGTACTAAACCACACTCAACAAAAGGGCCATCAATAGGGGCTCCTTCCTGATTAGCAAAGGCCTCTTCCTCATCGGTGGGGGTCTCCTCTTAGTTAGTAGGGGCCTCTTCCTCACCGGTTGGGGTCCTTTCCTCTACAACCATGGCCTCTTCATTTTTGCCAATCGCCCCTATTTTAGGGGCTAGAACCTCTTCCTCCTCTTCCTCTTCTCCTCCTTTGCTAATAAAACATAATTACAATAGGCAAGATACACCAAACTGGAATAGACGCTATGTTGTGCAAGTCCATGAGCCCAGCCTCTTGAAGGTTTGGGTTTACAACCAAAAACAAGTCCATGAGCCCAACCTTCTGAAGGTTGTGGACAAGGGTGGCTGGGGCCCCATTGCAGAGCCAACGTTGTGTCTCCTCCACCTTCCCGTACTTGAAAAAGATGTTGGTTTTGTTATGCCCAGAGGTGATCACAATGACCTCTTGGGATTCTGTCGCCACTATAACAGTTTACAAAACAAAAAAAAGGTTAGCAGAAAAACAAAAATAAAAATATGATCAAAGCACATCGTCACTTGAACAGATAACAATAGACCCATAGTGTAGCATACCAGGTTTAAATAGGGTAGGAAATGGTGGGAGTTCCACTAGTACGTCTTCAACGGTAAGTGGTCTGAGGGATGCCCACTCCCTATCCAACCAACCTAGTTCCTTACACTTCCCATAAAATTGGGAATACTAGGTTGTGTAGGTTTTAAAATCAAGCCCAAATTGTCCTATTATGCTGGCGTGCATGTTCCTAGTAGAGGAGAACTCCTGCAAGGTCATCTATGCAACACCAAAGCATCTGTATCACCATGAAGATCATTCCTGTCAATATAAAACCTAGCAATACACAAAGAAAATACAATTAACACCTATGTCTAACATAACATAGATTATACAACACGTTAAGACACCTTCACAGAACTCACTTGTTGGCATAGTAAATAGTTCCAGATGGGTTCTGAAAATAGGTGCCCATGTGGTGGGCAACATATAACGTGTTATATAAGTGATAGCATTTGTACTCAGGCATGTCCAGATCCAACTTAAGCACCTCAAGCCTTTTGAATGTTGGTTGGAACCTATTGTGCCTTCGCCTCCAATCGTCCCATCAACCAGGAACTTCAGAATGCCCTAGTTTGCCCTAGGCAATAGTGTTTCTGTAATTGCGGCTACCATCTCGGCTGACAAGTGTGACCACACGATCACACTAAAATGGTGGAGGAGGAACTATAAGAATTCCCATGCACCCTCCCGGAACTAGACCGCCTGCTACCCCATGCATGCATGGGAAGGAGGGACATTGGCCACTGGTTCATTGAGGTAGCATAGGACTCCTACAATCTCGAGGACAATCAAGACGAGCTTCAACATGACCCTACATGATGAAGCATCGAATGTTAGCATTGTGAGGTTTGCACATAGCATAGTGTAACCATTTGTTTACAAGTAGCATAGCGTGACCCCCTCTTTACATGTAGCATACCATGATCTTCTAGTTGCAAATTGCTCTTTAACATGGAACAAAGTTAAACATTATGGGCAACATAACAAAGTGTCACTTGTAGCGTAGCGTAGCCATCAAGCCTCGCATAGCATAACAACGCTGGGTGTGCCTTATGGTAATAGTTACATGGTTCATAGCGTAACATACACATAGCGTCAAAGTTACACTCATGCTTAAGGGTGATGACTGCAATATGCATAGCGTATCAAGAAAAATGCATGACATGTGATGTAGCAAATGAACAAGCGTAGGTAGACATGTAATAGTATAACAATATAATCAACGTACCATTGTAACAGGTATGGTAATGTGACAAACTTGACAAAAAAAGAATTTTTTTTACAACATAACAATGTCACAGGTTTGATAGCGTAGTAATATGACAAACTACCAATATAACAGCATGAAGGACTTACAACATAACGATGTAGTGTAATAGTAACAAAGACATAATAGCCTTAAACAGTGTAGATGAGAAAGAACCCACAGTACTCCCACCATCCCAACCCTCTCTTGCCGCACAATATAACTCATGCTACACCACCTTAAACATGCATCACGCTGTCATAAAAAAATTTTCACGAATAACTAAACTCCTCTAAGGGTGATACATTGCGCCGAGCATGCACTATGTTACTCAAAATCATCCAAACCCTCATGACAAAGTAGTTGTCATACTGAACAATGGCGGTTAAGGCAATACTGCATGCAGGTGTAGCGTAGCATTCATACGACCACCGTGACCAACTAGCAACAACAATGACATCATCACAATAACGACAACAACAATGAGGATAGCGTAGTGATTTACCAAGTTGACAAAGTCTCCTGTTGCACCTCAATGTGCACCTTGGACAGGCGTCCTAGAGAGTCCTTCACTTCGTCTACCTTGGCAAGTCCTCAATGCTTGCATTCACCTTTAGGTGCCATTGTCTTGCTCATGGATTATCTCTGAGTACCTACTATGCTACACATGTTCTCTCTCTCTCTCTCTGCAACTATGCTACGCTCTGAGTATGGGCTCTGGGCACTGACAATGAAAATGACAAGTTTACCATGGGTTAAACCCCTATTTATAGTCGACGCAGTGAAAAACCTACCATTTTCATATCCCAAGTAATGCAGGATGCCCTTGCAGTGTAGCACTACTATAGTGAAATCCTATTGTAGCATAACACTCATTGACTGCATAGCAAGTGGGCCCATCAAATTTTACACCATTAACGCTCTGCTAAGACCTTAAATAGGCGATCCTGATTTACATAAGATCTTGACCCATAGTGTAGCATTGTTACGGTCCACTAAGACCTTAAACTGGCAATTCTAATTTACATCGAGTTAAACCTAATGACAGTCCACCATGACCTTAAACTAGTAATTTTAGCATTCATTTCATATTTTATACCAAATTTTGCATCGTTATGGTCCGCCACAACCTTAAACTGGCAAAGTTAACACCCCTTACATTTCTAAGCCCATTAATGGTCTGCTAAGACCTTAAACTAGCAGCTTGCAAACTTCACATGGTAGTTGAGAATTATTTTATGTTGCATTATTGCTTTACAGACATTCATTACATGTTACAAATAGGTATCACTTGACTTGGTCTTTCTTTCTATTGTGACAAGTTTAACAAAAATGACCATGCACGGTGATCTACATTTGCTTTTAACCTTGATAGGTCCTTATGGCAGGCTTACAAGACACCTAAACTTAGAGTCAATAGATTGGGAATCATCTACTGACAACACCGTAGCATCCCTAGAAACATCCCTAGATTGGCCTGAACATCTGGTCCAAGCCTTAGACTTAGAGGTTGGGGATGTGATCAAGGACCCTCTCATCAAAACACCTGTAACTACATCCAAGGGAAAAATAAAAACACTAAAACTTAGCTCCCTCCTAGATCCACAAATGCAAAAGGACATATCTAAGGTTCTCCAAGACAATGTTAAAGTGTTTGCATGGTCCTATGATGACATGTCATGCCTAGACCCACGACTCATACAACATAACATTGTCTTAGACCTGTGTATCAAGGCAGTCAAACAAAAGGCTCAAAAAATCAAATCGAAAATCAGACTAGCTATATGTCATGAAATTACCAAGCTGTATCAAGCTGGTTTCGTTCATGCAGTCGATTACTTGGAGTGGGTATCGAACATCGTTGTAGTTTCTAAGAAAATGAGGGATATACGAATTTGTATAGACTTTCAAGATCTAAATAAAGCAATGATTAAAGATGACTTTCCACTACCAAGTATTGATCAACTTATTAACACTACAGCTAGTCATGCTTTACTATCTCTTATGGATGGGTTCTCGGGTTACAACCAGATTCACATCAACCCAAAGCATCAGTTAACAACTACTTTCATAACCCCTTGGGGAACCTTTTGTTATACCATGATGCCTTTTGGACTCAAAAATGCTAGAGAAACCTATCAATGAGCCATGACATACATTTTCAGCAATTACCTTTTGGAGAGACTAAATGATTACATGGATGACATAGCAGTCAAGTCTAAGGAAGCTATTGATCATCTCAACAATCTAGATGTAGTCCTCAAGCATTGTCATAGGCATGACTTGCATCTCAACCCAAGGAAATGTGTTTTTGGAGTTAAAACTGGACGCATGCTAGGGTTTGTAGTATCAAAAGCTAGAATATGAGTGGACCTTGACAAAGTTAAGGCTATCGTTAACCTAGCACCCCCTACCAACCTTAAAGAATTGCATGGGTTGCAAGGTAGAATATAGTTTATTAGAAAGTTTATAACAAGGTTGACCGAAAGGTTACACCCCATGCAACATCTACTAAAGAAAGGGATTAACTTTGAATGGATAGAACAACATTAACAAGCCTCGATTACTTAAAGAAAGAGCTTTTGCACCACCCAACTATTTACCCACCACAGAGGGATAAGACTTTCTACATTTACCTTGCCACCTCAAACACATCTATCGCAGCATTGTTATGTTAAAAGAAAGATGATGGTTCTAAAATCTCACTTTATTACTTGAGCCATGCACTAATAGCTTATGAGGAAAAGTATAATGAGGTAGAAAGAAATTGTCTAGCCTTAGTGTTTTCACTAAAAAATGGAAACACTACCTCTTCTACAACAAGGTTAACATCATATGCAAGAGCAACATACCTCGAGCTATCACAAACAATTTATATGAGAGCAGTAGGATAGCCCAATGGAAAGCTATAATGGTGGAATTCAATTTGCATTATATTGCCCAATCATTGAAAAAGGAACAAGCAATAGCTACACAGCTCACGACCTTACCCATCGATGATCAGGCAATGATAGAGCCAAAATTCCCCAACGAACATGTCAACAGCGTCAATCCTGTGCCATTACACTTCGAAGCCACTTTGCATTTCGATAGCACCTCAACTACACGAGGTGGTAGTGCTGCTTCCATCATTACATTCCCCTCTAGGAACATTCGCCTTTTCTCTTACCGTTTTGCATTCCTTTGCACGAACAACGTAGCTAAGTATGAAGGATTCCTTAGGGGGCTCTTAGTAGCCCAAGAACTAGAGATCCAACATTTGGTAGTTTGAGGCAATTCCCAACTTGTTGTCAACCAGATTACCGACATCTATGCCTATAAAGCTTTACACTTATAGCTATGTTATGACTTGGCCAAGACTTTGCTAAAACAGTTTACAATGATAGACAGCCAACATGTGCCTCACAATGAGAATACTATAGCAGATGCCTTAGCCACATTAGCATTGAATGTGCCATTGCACCTATTTGCAACTTTACCCACTTCAATAATAGAATGCATTGATCCTATCATCCAAGCGTCACACATTGCGGTTGTCAACACCACCAATACCCAAGAGTGGTACGCTAACGTTAAATCCTATCTTCAACACAGTGAACCCCCACACAGCTTGACATCTGCTCAAAAGGATGTAGTCTGAAAGCGAGCCCAGCAGTATGTCCTTATAGGAGAAAACACCCTATGTAAATGCTCCTTTGATGGGATATTGCTAACTTGCATTGGTGAGGAGGACATGAAAAAAATTGTTAACGAAATCCATAAGGGATTATGTGGAGGACACATAGCCCCTAGAGCTATGGTAGCAAAGATCAGATGCCTAAGGTACTAGTGGCCTTGCATTGAATGAGATTACCTTGCCAAGGTTAGGATGTGTGATACATGCCAACATCATGCAAATCTTATACCTATCTCACCTACTGAGTTGCATCCTACATAGATTACATGGTCATTCCAATGTTGAGGACTACATATCATAGGACCCATCACACATAAGTCTTCTATAGGACATAGCTTCATCATCATTGCCACCGAGTACTTTACAAAGTGGGTAGAGGCTATCCCCCTTAGGAAGACTACATCTCAATAGGTTTGCCACTTTATCCTAGACAACATAGTAACAAGGTTTGGTCTTCCCATGATTATTGTGATAGACAACGGGCCATAGTTTAGTAGCGTGGAAACCAAAATCTTTTGCAACAACCTTGGCATCAAGCAATCCTTTTCATTTCCATACTACTCATAGGCAAATGGTTAGGTAGAGGCAACAAAAAAGGCCATCATCAACTTGCTCAAAAATATGCTTAGTAGTAACAAGAGGCGATGGCATGAACAAATCCTCTATGTGCTGTGGGTTTACCGTACAACATGCAGAATGGCCATAGGTAAGACTCCCTATAACCTTGTTTACGGATCTAAAGTAGTGTTACCTTTTGAATTGTAGGTACTGTCACTTTGGATGACCCTTTCAAGTGTCGTGAACGAAACCCAGAACAACAAGTCAAGGATCATTGACCTTGAATCCATAGAGGAAGAGTGTGCCCAAACACTTGACTGTATCGAATGGTACCAGGACAAGCAGCGGCAAAAGCATCATTCCAATCTACATCAATGGTCGATCAAAAATGGGGACTTGGCCCTCTAAGCTGTTCGTGAACATGTAAGCAAGTTCTTAGTAAACTGGGAAGGTACATTCATAGTCATGAAACTTATGAGAACGTGGCCTTCAACTGGCTGATATGGATGTCAAAGAGTTTGCAAATCCTATGAACCACTTGTACCTCAAGCCATATTACGTCTGATACAAGGTAAGGTAGGCAACTCATCCACTATGACGTAAAACTGGCAAAGATCGTTCGCTATGACGTAAAACTAGCAAAGAATGTCCATTATGATGTAAAACTGGCACAGATAGTCTGCTATGACTATAAACTATTACAACAAGTCTTTGAGCTATGACATAAAACTAGCACCCATAGTACGGTCCGCTATGACCTTAAAATGGCCCATCCACCATCCACTACGACGATAAACTAGCACATCGGTCTACTGGGACCTTAAACTAGCACAGTGGTCTACTAGAACCTTAAACTAGCACATCATAGTTTATTGAGATCTTAAAATAGTATATCTAATGGTCTACCAAGACCTTAAACTAGGTTCGCAACACAACATTCTCAGCTCGCACCCACGACCCTACAAACAAGCGAGCGTGCATAGTGCCAACTTTCTAGATAACAAGGGGTGGGATGTTGCAGTTCTAGAATGTAGTTCATGTTGCCAAGGAAACATCCTCTAGAACACATGCAATGCCACTACCCCTGGCATCTTGCTGATCCTCTGAAAATGTCATTAGACATCTTACTGACCTTCCGGAGCTACCACTACCACTGCTAGTCATCCTAGCGGTAGCTCCTATCGTCAGCATCTACTACTGGAGTCCCAGCACTATTGTGGCCTAGCCACAAAGTTGCTACCCTCTATCCCTCACCATTATCTGATCCCAAAAGATGTTTAGCTATTAGGCTTCTCACCTTATAGCTAAACTGCATGATGTTTGCCTTGGGTGGGGAATCCTAAGCACTCGCATCGCCAGAACTCCTAGCCTCTTCAATGCCAACCCCTTCAGTCTACCGCTAATAGAAATGCTACTGGCCTTCCTACTTTGGATGTTGCATGCCTGAGTAATAGTGCTCGCTACTTCAGTAGTGTCTAAAGCAAGTAGGACTTTGCCCTCACTGCAATTCATGGTTACATTTTCTTGGTTTTCTCTCTATTGCGTTTGTAGGATACAGGCCAAGATGATGACACTTAGAGATGCATTTCACCAGGGGAGCAGAGCACTACATTGTTCCAAAGTGTTCATTCCGATTAGCTCAGCTATTTGGGAGTGCACATCCCATCCTCCCTCCTAACCCGCTTCACCTTGTTTCTTATACTCATCATTTTTCTTTTCACATCTCTTTTACAAGTTTTCCCGATGCATATAAAGCCATCCACATGCCCAACCACCAAGTCTATGATGTGCGTAACGCAACTCATTGCATGGGAAGCATCTATAGATAGGTCAAAGCCCCACATGGATGTAACACAACTCATCTCGGGGAGGAAACACATGTCCTACAACAACAAGGTTGTCTGCAAGTGGACATGGCTGAACAGCAAAAAAAAAACACAAAAAAAGATAAGCATGCCCAAAACAAATGGCACAGTAACTGTTTCACAATGACCATCTCTAAGCACTTAGAAAGGAAGCATAAAAGGCTAACAAAGAAGGATGCCCATGCATGTTGACTCCCTCATAAGCACTCCGACGAGGGACTACACTATGTTACATCTTTTTCTTTCCTGAACCTATTTCCCCAAATCCATCTTTTGCCTCTTTCACTTACTTGACCATCCTAGCACTCCCCAAGCATAGCAAAGAAACATCTGAGCAACCACCGGAGAGCAATATTTGAATTTTTTTTCATGGTGTTTCCTATTCTTTGTCGAAGTCTCTCGAGCAGATCTTCCAAACGTCAACAAAGAGGGCCCATTGAAACACCATAAAATTTTAGGACCCTGATGCTTCAAAAAATTCTTGGAATTCAAGCAAGGATTTCCACAAGTGCAGCGTCATGATGAGCTATCAGAATAGTGTAGGCACTGATGATACACTGTACAGTCTAGCAAGTTTTCTATCTCATGGGCTGATAGGCCTACTAGACTCTCTAGCCTGCCCAACTAGACAATCAACCCAACTGACAATCTATCAAAAAACTATGTTAGGAGCTGCCAAAAGTATTCAGGATGAGCTAGCGGAGAAATATGCTATGCTATGCTACGCTGCGTAGCATAGCAAGCATTGAGACCAATCAAGCATCTAAGATGCAAGTGGATAGGAAGTCAGTCTTCCAAAGCATTTGCCCATGTTGTAACCATCAAGCAAGCTTGCTTCGTCAATGCATCAGGACATAATAAACATCCTATGACAAAATGGTTACAAAACAAGTCGGGACTCGGCCAATACAGGGTGCTATGCTATGCTACGTTATACAGCGTAGCACAGCATAACAAGGATAGAATGCACAAAGGCCCCTCTACCAAGTGGGTCCAACAAGAGTGCTTTGGCCTCCAAAACTGGCTATTCCACTTAACCCTCAAGCCTCAAGAAAAATTTCCTGATAAAAATTTGTAGATTATACAAGGATGCATAACACATTGGTTACTACGCTACATAGTGTAGCAAGTATGCAAAACAACAGAATACCCCAAGGATGCAGCAGGTTCAAAGGCTTTCCAGCATAGAAGACAAAGTTGCAGTCACTTGCTTGACCAGGCTTTGGACAGATGCTCTCAACTTCTAAGCAAGATTTCTTTCAAGACCGATGGCTACACTATGCTACGCTACGTAGCATAGCACAGCATAGCGAATAGTCACTCATGCTACATCAACACACTAGACAATGTAAGTAATGCAACACTTGCATGGAGGCATTTAAGGTATTTTCAATTAGCTCCAAAACTTGTTGGCAATGATCATTCTCACCCTCGCACCTTTTTGGTGGCCAAAATTAGCAAGTTTTCTTCTTTTTGCATATCCTGGGTCAATCCCCAAGATTTTCCCTATGCTTGACCCTACTCGTAAGAGTAGGGAAGATGTAGTCCTGGAGCATAGGCTCCATTTTGCTTTCATTGTTGGCATGCTTTCTGGATTTTGGCACATGCAATTTCAGTCGTATGGTCACAGCGTAACAAAGTTCACATCCAACATTACACATCTACATAGCATAGCCATGTTTGCATCTTGTGGAACCCAAGACACATGGCATCCAAACCACGTTTTTCTCCTGCTCCTGGTCCTATAAATACCATGACAAAAAATGCTCAAAGGGTTGGCTTTTTGTGCAGTTGGCTTTTAAGTTAGCTTTTGAAGAGCATAGTTGGCATTTTTAACATTCTAGTTTGCTTTAAGCTTTCCGGTTGGCTTCAGACATACTTTTGTGGGTTTAGCATTTTGGCACCTTGGCGAGTGGATTGGCAAGTAGAGGAATCTTGAGCAGCAAGTTATTAGGCTGTGACCATACTACTCTCTGTAAGTTGTGCCTCTCCAGTGTTGCATCTTTAGTTGTATATCTTCCAACAAAGGAAAGATTAGATCCTCGATCTTGGGGCAGTGCATTTCCTCACCCAAATCTATTTTACTATTTGTTCATTATCATCGTACTTCGTACCATTTTTTCATTGTTTTATGTTGGTTAATTATCGCTTCACTTGCATGCCTCGTTTCTGAAATCAAACATTTACAAAAGGTTAAGTTACATTGACTAAGTCCCTATCTAATTGACCAGACCATTCAGGGCACCCCATTTCCGTTTCTCTCCAACATGGCCCTCGCATGGATCCGGGGTTAAACTATATGCTCAGCAACCTCTCGGTGTTCTAGCCACCAACATTTTCGATCACTACATCTCCAATGTAATTGCCCATCCTAATGGAGGATGAAGGTGAAGTTTGGATAATAGGGGCCCAGATGGGCATACACAACCTTTATTTGCTACGACTTCTCACTAGTAGGTCTTTGTGTCCTCTCCTGTTATCTATTATTTTTGTCCCCATGTGGTAGAGATTCTTCCTATGCGCAAAAGCCATTTCAAAAATAAATGTAAGTGTGCCTTTGAATAACACTTGTGATAATTATGGGAGATGTTCATTTGGTTCTCTTCACAACGCTTGTGTATAAATTCACTAATTAATAATATAGAGAACACTTAGCTAGACTAAATTCCCTAGCAACGATACCAATAATAAGTGGTGAGTATCCCTTATGCCCAACCATATGAATCACAATTTCTCTCTAGCAATCTAGTCTAATTTTATGGACTTAGTTACCTAAGTGATCAATGTTCTTAATAGTGAATTGTGGTGTTGTAAGATCATTGTCTTCTTAATAGACATTATGTGTCTAATCTATATGTATGGTTAACTATGGATTAAGACATATGATATTTATTTTTATATATATTTTCTTCCAATGACTAGATGAGTGGATAAGGGTTGAATGATTAAATATTTAACTAATCAACTAGTCTAGTAACTAATTATCCTAACATGGAGTAACCGTTTCCACTTGTTGTACACATCCTCAACTAGTATTAATGCTATTGAGTTACCAAGTGGCTATTATTAGGTGTACCAAATATCCACTATTGGGATTACCAAGCATTTTATATTATGCTCAAAGTGGTTGTACTCACGTGATGATGATTAATTACATTAAATAATTAAGAACATTAATGTAAAGTGCATAGAAAGTAAAGTGCAGAAAAGCAGAATTAAACTAATCTAAGGGTTCAAATGGATGTAGGATATCTTGATTTTATTGTTGTTCTCGCTAATGTGTTCAGGTACATAGGCACTCAGATAAAACTCTATACAATCTCTTAAATCCATACCATGGGAACTCAAAGGAAAAATATTCTAACTCTAGGAAAAAGAAACTGCAAGAGTTTGGCTAAGGCCATGATTGAAAGATGCCACAAATGCAAGGGATGCATGCATTTATATAGGTAGTGACTCTGTTAGCATCAACGTATTTACATCAACGCATCCTAACATGCATTGACGAGGCTACATTCCTAGGGATGCATTAACACAACTTGTCTTATTGATGTTTCATCAATAGGAATGTCATTTTATAAAAAGAGAACTAATGACAATGATTTATAGATTCTGTAAATCAAAAGATTATAACTAAAGATGTAAAAGATACTAGAACTAGCACTCAAAGTTTTATGATATTAAGCATCATTAATTCCTCTTTACAAATATTAGAATAAAAGATAAGAAGCTTAGGAAATATTTATAAAAATTCTAAAGAAGTATTCTTTGATGAAAATTTATATTTTTCTTTTGTTTTTAATGATGAAGATCCTATAATTCTTCATAAAGCTCTTAAATATTAGAAGTGGAGAAAAATTATAGAAGAAGAAATTGTTTCCATAGAATGAAATCATACTTGGAAACTTGAAGATCTTCCTAAACGTAAAGAAGTAATAGGTGAATTAAATCTATTTTCTTAAATTGTGAATGAAAAGAAAAAATGTTTGTTGAATAGACACTATAGGGATTTGAACTTGTTAAAGGTAAAGTTTATAAATTATTAAAAGTCTTATAGAGCCTTAAATAATCATCAAAGGTTTGAAATTCAAAATTTAAATCTTATTTTGAGAAGAATGGTTTTGTAAAATATTCTTTGGAGTATCCTTTCTTTGTGAAAAATAAAAATAAAGATTGTGACTACATGTATTTACATTAATAATTTAATTTATATGGATGATAATGAAATATAGTTAGAAAATTTTTTGAATTAATAAAGAATAAATTTGATATATTAGATGTTGACTTAATGAGATATTTCCTTGACATTGAAGTCATATAGAAAAATGAAGATATTGTTATATCCCAATATAAATATGCAAGAGAAGTGTTGAAGACCGTTTTGGACCAGATTGCCAATCACTGGCCTTCAGTCTCATGATTAGGGTCAGGGGAAATGAAGGTGTTGTTTCAAATAGGTTTTAGGTGCTTCTTG
Organism: Gnetum montanum; assembly: GCA_015680685.1. Taxonomy (NCBI): domain Eukaryota; kingdom Viridiplantae; phylum Streptophyta; class Gnetopsida; order Gnetales; family Gnetaceae; genus Gnetum; species Gnetum montanum. The sequence goes on from MNCI01011210.1 coordinate 162,142, forward strand.
GTCTCTAGCAACACCAAGGCCTAGATACCTCCAAATAGACTCAATTGTCATAGAGCAAACTAAGTGTAAATGTGTAGTTGCCATTGTGAATGTTGAAATGCTTAGGTTGTTTATGAAACTGTAACTAGCTATTATAACAAGAATTTAACTAACCTTGTCAAATACTGTGAGTCATTAAAGATTCCTATTTTGTCCAATCGCTTAGTCTATATAAACCCTATAGTACATTTTTTGAAATAAATAAAATTTCACAAAAATGTTGAAGCACAATGCTACAGAATCTACTCCTAATTTCTCCTAGAGAGAAAATTTCTAAAAAAACTAGAAATAGAGCAAGATTTAATGGACTTAGAAAGATAAAGGAAATAAAATAGATTTGTGTGAAATCTCAAACATTTAAGCAAGATAAATTAACATGAGTAAACACTTCGCAATAAAGCTATTCCAATTCAATCTAACAATAAATTATTCAAACCCTTTGAGCTCAACAAGAAATTTCGTAAAAGACAATCTTATTACTACCCCAAATGCTTTGTAAACAACAAGTACAAGCCTTTGTTTGGCTGGTTAATAGTCATCAAGAATTGCATTCAATAGAACTTTTAGAAAACTTTGACAATTTTAGGATTGAAATACCAAGGTAATGCACTTTAAAAGAAGTAAAGCTATTTCAATCATCTCAAAGTATCAAAGACTTTCTAGACCCTCTAGACTCAAAAATAGGTAGTTCACAAAGACATTACTATTAAATTGTTGAAGATGGTTTTCGACAAACATAAGCTCTTTTGTGGCAACCCTAAGTGGCTTGGCCCGTAGTAGGTATCTGGTTTACTGCTTTGGGCATTAGCACTATGGCATTCAACTTGAACGGATTCAACTTTAATCAATCCGTAGTTGACAATCAAGGTCGTGTAATTAACACTTAGGCTGATATAATAAACTGTGCTAATCTTGCTATGGAAGTCATGCATGAGCAAAACGCTCACAATTTTCCTATTGACTTAGCTTCAGTGGAATTGGATTCCATAGATGGTTAAAACTGATTGTGATGCTTTTTGAACGTTTTCAATTTAATAGTACCAAACCTCTCCTTACTTAGATAGAGGGGTTTGCTCCCTTTTCTTTGTTTGTTTAGCTTTGTTTGTATCTACGTTATATGATGATATGGAAGCGCATATTGTTGTGGGATATAGACCTCTCCAAGAAGGATTTGGAGACATTAGATATGTGCATTTTTTGTGCATCCAGCAGGAATTGAACCCGCGAGTTTGCCAATTATGAGTTGGGCGCTTTAACCATTCAGCCATGGATGCTAGAGAAAGATCATCCGGAATAATCAATTCCTTCGATACTCAGGCCTGAAGGATAGCCAAGTACATTCTCTCAAATTTCAATCATGGCAAACTCAATAAACATTTTTCAGAAGTATGCAATGGAAAAACTTGTTGAGAGGACCGATCTTGCAACACTTGGATTTCCTGGAAGAGGTTATAAACCCATCCACATTCTAATGATACATTCCATTGACAGTTGGTTGGTGGGGCGGACAACGAAACTCTTTAAAAGAATGTGGATTATAGAGATTTAATGGGGCGGACGTAGCCAAGTGGCTCAAGGCAGTGGATTGTGAATCCACTACATGAGGGTTCAATCCCCGTCGTTCGCCCGGGCCAGAATATTTTGTTTGTTTGCTTTTTCAAACGAACAGATTTGTCAAATCCAATTCTGGTTGTGGTTGACGCAAGTTCGATGAAGCGCGAAGGGCACTTTTTCTTTATGTCTGGATATTGACATCTCATCACAAAAAAGGATCATTTCACCCTTTTCGGAAGAAAGTACTTTGGGAAAATGTCCAAGAGAGTCCGGAATCAAACAACCCGTATCACGTCTCTTTACCTGGCGGCTAAACTTTTTCCAAAAAAAAAAAAAAGAATACATAGAAAGCTCGTTATTCAATCCACACACCTTGACCTGGTGGCTAAACTTTTTCAAACAAATACAAAGCGCTTCATTTGATCCATGGACCGAATCGATTTTGCTGAGATTATGCACTCAAATTTTATCCCATCGAGAACGTCTTATTAAGTTATTTGACTTTCGAATTATTGACGTGTTACTTTTACGGGATTTACGTAGTTGTAGTTCCAAAAAAGTCCAAATTGTAGTTTTACTTACATTACCACAGCTACAATAGTAGTCTTAATATTGCACAACAACAAAGCTATAAGAGTCATCAGAAAAATTCCAAAATTAAATGCCAAGCACAATACTATCTAAACTATTAGCTAAGCAACTAAAACAAAATGGAAAGAAAATTGCTCACAGAATTAAAACAAAGTAGTTGAATTGATATTTTTAACAAGTTATGCTTTACAAGAAATTTTCAACAATTTTTTCAAGTTTCTCCTTTTTTTTTTCTACCCCTAAAGCTCAGGTAGTTACAATCATCATGAAAAATTAGAATTAGGATGGATTACAAACATTATGAGATTTTGGTTATAACCACCAAGAAAAGTTATAACTTCCATAGAAATAAAAAGGTATAAGAGGTATAATAGTCAAATGTGCCGTTTATAGAACGTTACCTAATTATCCCATAAATTTCTCTTTTACGTGTAAACATACGATTGGTTAGCAAAAGGAATAATATATGCTTAAGCCAAGTATCTTCGTGCGTATCTGCATTTCATGATGTTGTCGGGGATGATACGAATGCTAGATGGGTGCAGAAGTCTGTCTCGTTCAACAATGTCTCCGTCGAAACCACAGGCGTTGGCGTCAGCATCGGCTAGCTCATGAGAAAGGCGTAAATGCAGACCCTCTTGAGCAGACACGCAGAGCTTCACTGCAACACAAGCATGTTATCGCTCTTCTTGACTTTCCGTCATTATCGTTGCTTTAATCCAGCGGTTTCGCTTCCGCAGGAGTGCTCTTCTTCTTCTGGCGGCCTTGCAGAAACCCCTTCTTGTTCAGCGTTGTTCTCCAATTGACAAAGAGTAGGGTCCAGCAGAGGCACCATTTGTTGGGACAGAAGGCCGCTGCGCCTTGGAATGGGCACTCTGTTTTGGTCTCGTAAAATGGCTGGCAGTGGTGAAACCACGTGGACAACGATCCACATATTGGAGGTACTCATACACGAGATACGCCTGCCTCTGCCTCTCTGTCTTTTCTACATCAAAATTCAGAGTATCGTAAGAAGCTCCCAGCGATTAGTACTGGGTGGAGACTGTTAGCAGATCTGGCAGCAAAATATGAAATAAGATGAAAATAAAGAGCAATGGAACCACAGGAAAATGTAGAAGGATCTCATTACCAGAAATGGAAATAACAAGCTTCTCTCTTGATCACAAGGAGAGAACAAAAAGAAGCCTCTCTCCCTTGCAATAGAAGAATATAAGAGTAGGAAGAGGGGATTTATGTGATGGGTACAAATTGAGGTGAGAGATGTCCCTTAAATAACTAAATAATCATCTGCTATTTTGATAACCATAGCCTAAATTTAGCAGGATAAATGTAGCCTAGCTGAATTTTAGCAACCTAATTTTAGCAAGATAATCATGGCCAACAATCTCCCACTTGGAGATTTTGATTGAGGATCAATCATATCTCCACATCATCCTTTCTACTTTGCTATTTTATGTTGCTTATGTTTTTGCTAGGTCATATGAGGATCTACTCGAATCAAACTTGTCCATGTTAATCAGCTTGGTCAAAACATCTGCAAGATTATCCTTGGTGTGTATCTTCTGCATATCCACACTTCCATCTTCTACTATGTTACGAACAAAGTGAAATTGTACGCCTTTGTGTTTTGTCCTTGAATGAAAAGCTGGATTCTTTGCAATATGTAAGGTGCTTTGACTATCACAAAACAAAGGAATCTTCTCTTGTTTGTGTCCAAGCTCCTCTGACAACCTTTGAATCCAAATTGCTTCCTTGCAAGTTTGTGTAGCTGCCATGTATTCTGCTTCTGTTGTAGATAATGCTACTATTGTTTGCAATCTTGATACCCAACTTATAGCTCCTCCTGCAAGTGTAAACACATAACCTGTAGGAGATTTTCACCTACAAAATCTGAATCCACATAACCTTTAATGGTAAATTTAGATCCTCCATAACATAATGCAACATCTGAGGTACCCTTAATGTATCTCAAGATTTTCTTAACAGTACTCCAATGCTCTCGTCCAAGATTTGCCATGTACTAACTGACTACTCCCACTACTTGTGCAATGGTTGGTCTTATACAAATCATAGCAAACATTAGGCTTCCCACTGCTGATGCATATGGTACTCGAGACATCTCATTTCTCTCTACTTCATTGCTAGGACACATCTCGGAGGATAATTTGAAATTAACAGGAAGTGGGGTAGAAATTGGCTTACAATTTTGCATGTTAAAGCATCATAAGATCTTACCCAAGTAATTTTTCTGAGAAAGCCAAATCTTCTTGTTATTTCTATCTTGGTGAATTTGTATCCCTAGAATCTTGTTTGCTGGTCCCAGGTCTTTCATATCAAATTCCCTAGCCAACTGTGCCTTCGATTCTTGGATTTGCTCTTTGTTAGGACCTACAACCAACATGTCATCCACATACAATAGCAAAATGATGAAATCTTCATCAAACCTCTTGAAATATGTACAAGGGTCTGCACTGAGTCTATTGTACCCAAGGCTCATGATATACGAGTCAAATCTCTTGTACCAACACCTTGGTTCCTGTTTGAGACCGTATAGAGATTTGTTCAACCTGCAAACCAAGTTCTCTTTGCCTTCTTCTGCAAAACCTTCTAGTTGGAGCATATAAATCTCTTCTTCAAGATCTCCATGTAGAAAGCAGTTTTCACATCTAGTTGTTCTAGATGTAGGTCAAATGTAGCACACATTGCTAGGACTACTCTGACTGTTGTAAGTCTAACCACAGGAAAAAATATCTCGTTGAAGTCAAGTCCTTCTTTTTTAGCATATCCCTTTACCGCCAATCTTGCACAATATCGCTCCACTTTGTCATTACTATCACGTTTTATCTTGTAGACACATTTGTTTCCAATAGCCTTTCTTCCTTGTGGTAGTGTAACAAGATCCCATGTCTTGTTTTTGTGTAAAGCTTCAATCTCCTCTTGCATTGCTACCATCCACAAAGACACATCTGGACTTTTGAGAGCCTTATGTAAAGTTGAGGACTCTCCATCCTCCGTTAAAAGGTAGTATGCAACATTACTTTCAATAACATAATCTGAGTGCCAAGTTGGTGATCTTTTTACTCGAGATGACCAACGAACTTCATAAGCTTCAAACTTGACTGGTTCTTTCTCTTCATACATTGATGTTGCTTCAAAAGTAATTGGATCTTCAGCTTTTGTCTTATCTTCTACCTGAATTTTAGTAGTCTCTGAATTTTTCTTTGAAGTGCTAGCATCTTCCTTCTCTTGCATTTTATCTTCTATAAATATCACATCTCTACTGATGACAACCTTGCGGGTAGTGGGATCCCACAACCGATACCCCTTAACTCCATCAGCATACCCTAAGAAGATACATTTCCTAGACTTTGGGTCCAACTTTGATCTTTCTTGGTCATTGTACATCACATACACAAAACTTCCAAATGTATGGAGATGAGAATAAACAGTTGGCTTACCAGTCCACATTTCTATTGGTGTTTTTAGATCAATCGTAGTTGATGGAGACCGATTGATTAAATAGCAGGCCGTATTAACTGCTTCTGCCCAAAATGACTTGGTTAGATTTGCAGCCTTCAACATTGATCTTGTTTTTTCCAACAAGGTTCTATTCATTCGTTCTGCCACTCCATTTTGTTGAGGAGTGTGTGCCACTGTGAACTGCCTCTTAATGCCTTCTTGCTGACAAAATGCATTAAATTCATCAGTTTTATATTCTCCTCCATTATCTGTCCTTAGACACTTGATCCTTTGTTCGGACTCAAGTTCTACTTGCGCTTTAAAAACTTTGAAGACTGAAAAGACATCTGCCTTCCTTTTGATTGGATACACCCAACATCTCCTGGAGAAATCATTAATGAAAGATACAATCTTACTCCTCCTAGGGAAGTCACTGGTGCTTGTCAAACATCAGAGTGCAGCAAGTCCAAGATGCCTCTACTCTTAGCTGTTGATGTGCTAAACTTTAATCTATGTTGCTTACTAGTAACACAATGCTCACAAAATGGTAAACATACCGAAGTGAGCCTAGGAAGTAGTCTCTGTTTAGAGAGAATCTTCAAACCTTGTTCTAACATATGACCAAGCTTTCGATGCCACAACATCGTCGATTCTTTTTCCAAACTAGTTAATGCAACAGAAGACTCTCCCACCTGATGTGTGTTCCCCATAAGCATGTACAAATTTGTAGTAACCTTTTCTACCTTCATTACCACAAGGATTAGGACATACCAAAAGAGACACATTAATTATCCATGATAGAAGGCAATGAAGTAATGGATGAAAAGATTTGAATAATGGGAAAGAGAGAGAAAATAGAAATGGAGTCTTGCATCCCGATCACATGAAGTCCTTGTGGAACATGCCATTAATGTGACCTCATATTGTTCCATCCTTAGTCAGAACCAAGTCCATCTACTTCCAATGACTTCACATTAGCACATTTAGACTATTCAATTGTCCAAATTTATGACCATCCCTAAACATGATCCACCATTCCAAATAGAGAAGAAAAAAAGGAAGAAAGTTAGGAAGGATCTTAGTTAGAAGGATGCCTTCAGGCATGGGTAACATGTATTTTCAGCCCCATAACTAATGCTTGTAGTTCATTATTATGTCTAAGGGATGTTCTTTGAATTTCCACATTGTGTTTTTTATTAATGAAAATCACACCATGCAAAGACATTTTTCCTGTTAGTGGTCGATAGTAGGAATGGTGAGAGATTAATGAGAATACCCATAAAACTCAAGAAGGTAGTCAAGTATAAAAGGTAAAAAGTTCCCTTGAAGCCACACCCTTGTCTATTCCACTTGATTCATTCTAATTCTATTAAGTATCAAGGTCACTGATTCATTTATAAGTTGTAGTTAAGAAAGGATCTCATGCTTCCAAGACGAAAGAACTTCCAAAAGTTGAGTGGAATGGGTGAATAACATGAGCTCATTGCTTGATACCATAGGAAAATCAATGTTCCATTAATCAATTTCATAATCCAAAAATGAAATCTAGTTATTCAATAATCAATCTAGACATGAAGCATAGTTCAATTGAACTTCAAGTAATTAGCAATTGTATTAAGTGCCAAAGTCCTGATGGATAATAAAGAATAAAATACATGTAAGAAAAAATATATAAAATAAGTAACAAAATACTCAAGAAAATGAAAAATGTCTAAAGAAAGGTGTAAACTAAAAAAGTTAAAGAACTGAGAATCTATCACAAAATCTTAGCATGGATGGTGATTTTCCCATGACTAAGTTGGAAAGGGAAAACCCAAAAGATAGAATGTGCTCAACCATCGGTTGGGGTGTTTTCACCACTAGTTACCCTTAAATTCTAGGAAAGGTTTGACTTTTTGCATGTTGATCGATAATTATTTATTTGGGCTAGCAAGGTGGTAAATCATCATGGTCCCAAATGGAAAAGTTATATGAATAATATAAGGTCCTTCTCATAGAGTTTGCAATTTTGTACGTTGAGGTGTGTGCATGGGATTCTAGTAAAGATCCTTATCTCCTAATTGGAATTTAACTTTCCTCATTTTTAAGTCTTGATGTTGTTTAGTGTGTGCCTTATACACTTCATTCAAGGACAAGGCTACTAATTAGCTTTTGTCTAGAATATTTAACATCATTAATTTTTCTCTTTGGGCTAGACTCAAATCAAGGTCAAGTTTAAAAGCCATTGAAAGTGTACAGAGATATGCTTGGATAGGAATAGTTGGAAGTTTCCTATGCACTAACTCACAAGGAGAATAAAAAATAGGAAGTTTCAATGTTAACCGATAAGCCCAAAAAGCATCATTGAGTTTTGTGCTCTAGTATTTTATATATTTACTAACTATGTTGATTAGTATTCTATTTATTTTCCTATTGGTGACTTCTACTTGACCATTAGCTTGGGGGTGGTATGGAGTTGTGAATTTGTGTTCTACCACTAAGCATTGCATAAGTTTCTGAAAAGTTATTCTTGTAAAATGTGTTTCATTATTAGAAATTAGTACCTTTGGCATACCAAACCTATTTACCACATTTTATTGTACAAACCGTGCTACTGTAAAGGATGAATAGTTGGTGACGATAACATCTTTAGCCTATTTCGTGCAATAGTTAATCGCAACAATGATGTATGTCATTCCATTAAACATGGGGTTAATGGGCCCCATGAAATTAATGCTCCAAAGATCAAACGGATTTAGTGGTTGAATTCACTATTAGGTCCCTTCCATCTATGTAGTCATCCCTTCATCTCTTTGGCATCTGTCACACGAATAGAAGAACTAATGGACATCCTTGAAGATCATTAGCTAGTAATATCCTACCATGAAGATTTTAATGGCCATCCTCCTCCTAGCATAGTGGGCCCCACAAGGACCTTCATGAGCATCCTGGAGGACTCGTAGTTAATTAGCATCAGGTACACACCATCGTACAAAGCCATTAGCATAACTCTTGTAGAGGTTGACCTTGATTTTCATGTAATGCTTACCCAGTAAAGAAAGTGTTGTTTCTTCCTACTATCCTATTCTTGTGGCATCTCTTGAGTGAGTAGGTAGGAGAGGATGTGATCATACCAATTGGAATCTTTGGAATTTTGAACTTTAGCAGGTCCAACAAAGAGGAGTTCATCTAAAAATTGATCAGATAACAACCCTTCATCATCTCTGTTATCCCATCATAATTGAAACAAGTGATCAATAACCACATTCTCAGTCCCCTTTATGTCCATCATAGTGAGGTTAAACTCTTCAAGAATTGCTAGCCACCATATGACATGGGGGCTTACCGTTGGTTTGTTCATAAGGAACTAGATATCACTATGGTCTATGTGCACAAAAAAATTGATATCTAAATACACAATGCTTGAATTTCTCTAAGGCATACATCATTTCCATGAGCTTCTTTATACTTGTGATGTAGTTCAATTGTGCACCCACACATCTTCGACTTGCACGATGGATATAATAGGGACATGTTTAATCATCCAATTATGTAAGCATATTCCCCAAAGCATAATTGGATGCATTAGTCATGATGTGGAATGTCCTAGACCAGTTAAGTGTACATAGAATTAGAGTTTCTACAAGATTCTATTGTAATTGTTGAAATGCACTCTTGCATTCCTTAGTCTAGGTGAAAGGTGCATCCTTCTTAGTTAGCTCCACTAATGCTTTAGAAATTTTTGAGAAGTTCTCAATGAAGTGCCTGTAATAACTAGTGTGACTAATAAATTACCTTATATCTTTTACCATTTCTAGTTTTTTGGTGATTTCTTGGATGACCTATACTTTTTCCAGGTCCACCTTAATTTCTTTGCTAGAAATTTTATGCCCCAAGATTATGTCTTTTTAGATCATCAAGTAGCTTTTTTTCTAGTTGAGACTTGAGCTTGTCTTCACACATCTTTGAAGTACTTGTTCAAGTTGATCCAAGGCTTGCTCAAGTGTAGCCCCATAGGTAGAGAAGTCATCCATGAAGACTTCTACCCCACTATCAATTTGTTATTGAAATATGTTAAGGACCAATCATTGGAATGTAGCATGGGCATTGCATAGGTCAAAGGGCATCTTCCTATATGCAAAAGTCTACTAGGGACTTGTGAATATAGTTTTGGCCTAGTCCTCTTATGCTATCTAGATTTGGTTATAGCCACTATAACTATCCAAGAAGTTGTAGTAGCAATGCCCAACTATGATGTTCAACACTTGGTTCACAAATGACAATGAAAAGTGATCTTTGTAAGTTACCATGTTCAACAGCTAAAAGTCTATGCAAAACCTTCATTTTCTTCCTTTCTTTGGAATAATTACAAGTGGCCTAACCCACTTACTATCCACAATTGAGGAGATAAACTCAACGTTGAGAAGTTGTTCAATCTTCTCATTGACTACCTGCTTGAGTTTGGGGTTTAATCATCATTGAAATTACCTCTTTTACTTTATGGATGAGTCTATATAAATACAATGCTAGCATATCTATGGATCTATTCTTGTAAACTCATTATATGACCAAGAAAAGGCTATTGACCATTTGATCACCACTTTCAATAATTTTTATTTTTAGTTAGGAGCAAGTTTAGCATTGATGATTATTAACTTGTCATTATTGAGAAAAGTGTATTCCATGCCTACTAGTAAAGCCTTTAGTTCAAGGGGCTCTTGCTTGAAGTTATTAGAGATCTCTAACTCTCCCTAATCTATTTTTCTTTGGAAGTTAGAGAGTTGGTGATGGAGTTGCTACATTTTACCCATGCTTTCAACATAGGTGTTAGTAAGGCTCTTAGCTGGTTTCATGTACATGGTTGATTTAGTTTAATCATTTGTTATCAGCCACTAGGTACCTTCTTATTTTGTGGCTACTGCATATAGGCATCTTTGAATCACTACTATTTGAACACACTAATTACATACTTAGAGTGATGTATCTTTGATGATCCACAGTTTTTGCATGCAATGGCACCTTGTATAATTGTATGCAATGCATGGAACTCTCTTCTTCTCAATTTTATTAAATTTACTTTCCTTAGAAATTTCCAAAGACAAGTCTCGAATACTTATCCTAGCATCCATCATACTTAGCCATGCCCTTCCCATGATTATAAGAAAGTCCCCCTTGCAATTTTTCACATGGATCACAAGAAAATCAATAGGATAGGACCATCCATATATAGTGGTCACAATGTCCTCCACTAGCCCTAGAAGGACAATGATGGCCTAATCTACTAGCTCTAATATGATGTTGCTATTTTTCAGAGAAGGAAAGTTCTAAGGCTTGTACATTTTTTGGAAAATCAAGTTGACTTTGAAACCTAAATCCAAGAGATCCTTACATGGTTTGTTTCCTGTGATTCGTAAGTATATGAGGGGACTCCCAAGATCATATTTTTTCCTAGGAAGATAATCAAATTTTATCCAATTTGTAACCACATGGGTCAACATGACAGTGTGGATTTGGGAATATGTTTGGTTTGAAAGCAACTAGGTAGAATTTTCAGATGTAAAGATAGCAAGGTTAGTAGCCATAGATGTTTGCGAGGGCTTCAGGGGGCTACTAGTTCTAAAGAATGACCTCTTATGAGGATTTACTTCAAGATCACTTATATGGATGTTTGGTTGTAGATTCACTGCCCTCATGAAATTTCTTTGTTGTGGTTGCATGGGAATTTCACCCTACATGGATAGAGGAGGTGGCAAAGGTGTAGTTGGTTGTTGCGTAGGAGTCAATAGGCGCTGAGGAGAATGAGAGGGAAAAGGAGACTCCCCCTTGGAAAAGATGCTCTGTAGTATTCTGGAGGGTAGTAGTGATAAGTGAGGGAGGCATGGTTAAAGAAGTCATGTAGGGATATAAGCTACTAGACATAATATCCATAAGGATTAGGTTACTTGTAGGGATACTATTATTATAGTGGTGGCATCCCCCATGACTATGGGTGTTACCACTGCTAATATTTCTCTTGATGTTGAGGCAGTGCTCCACTTGGATAATACTTTTATTGGTGGAACTGCTACCTAGATTTTCCTTGCAAACAAGGCAATTACTTGGGTTCTTACTATTTTTCTAATCTAGGATTTAAAGAGTACACCTTAGATTCTTGCACATGTGACATCACTGGACAACATCCCTTAGGATGTTCATATTGGAAAATGTCATAGCCATCATCATCTATTTCTGAATCTATAACCTCCTCTACTGTTGTAGCTTTATCCTTGTTCTTATAATATCCCTATTCTACATCCTTTTTCTTTCTTCTTTCTTGAACACTATTCCCTTGGTCTTTTCACTTCTCTATGATTTTCAAAGCTATTTGGAATTTTTCATCTAAGGAGTTCCACATCTTGTCTACCTTAGCTGATATTTTGGTGATAGATTTTTGGATTGGTAAGGTTTTCCTCTACATCACTTTATTAAGTGATGCCTCCTCCTCAATGTTATAGAAATGCACCTCCCTTTTGTGAATGGAGAAATCCTTATTGTCCTTTTCTGCACTTTTACACATTTTGAGCTCTTCCTCTTCTTTATCCACATGATCTATCAGCCTTTGGATTTGATGAATCCACAGTTCATAAAGTCTTTCTTGGGCATAGACCCTAAGGGTTCTTTTGATTCATTTCTGAGCCCATATATGATATGGTAGAGCTAATTCCTTTGGGAGTATCCATGGCCATGAATAGGTGTAGAAGACAATAGTACCTACTCAAGGCTACATCCAAGGACTCATGATTTCCTTGTTTTCATCTTTGGATTTGCCTCCACAAGTTGAACACTCTGAAGCAAGTTTAGTATTTTTCATTCAAAAGCTCCAACATCGTACTCCATCGGCAAATGCATTTTGGTTCTATAGACCAATACCAACTTTTATCTTCCTTGATGAGCATTCTTGAAAATAGTTTTAGCTTCTACCATTCATTCTCTATGTTATGTAAGGCACAAGCATCATGAAAGGCTCAAAGATGGTTCTGTGGATCTAAATTGTATTCCCCTTCAAACCTTGGGATATTTTTCATATCTAGCCTCCTAATTTGATTGTCTTTCAAGTGTCTTGTTTGAATTCTAATTACCTTGAAATGTTCAACATGTTTCGAGCAGCCAGGAGAGGCTCATCATAATCATGATGATCATGGTGGTCCCTGTCATGACCATGATGTCTATGATGAGTCCTACTATGCCTTCTCTCTTGATGATGCTACTCCCTTTGTTGTTTTCCTTCCCTTGTTCTTGATTATCCTAGCGAGATCTACATTTCTTCCTATCTTGCTATTTCTCTTCATCCTGATCATAGCTATTCTTTCTTCTATCTTGACCTTTACTCCTCTTGTCAGAGTTGAAGGAAGACAATGAGGATGAAGAAGAAGGAGAATTAGCACTAGAACGATGCTTGCTAGTTCCTCTCCTTAAGTCCCTACCTCAATCATCTTGCTTTTCTTTGTCTTTATGCTTTTTGTTATCCTTGCCTATGAATGAGTGACTACAATTTTTATCTTTTAAAATCTTCTGGTGTTGAGAACCATTCTTTCCCTCACCCAAGTTGTTTATAGTTGACTATAACCATCGGTTAAGAATCTCCTCATCATAGAAAGGAGGAGAGTTTGTGTATTGAAATTGGCCTAAAAAGAAGTCCTCACCTCCCTTATGCTAGTACAAGAATAACTAGGTTGGGACCCTCTTGCCCTTAGAGGCCTCAAATCATGCCTCCATCTATGAATCCTTCTTTTGCTGGGCATTGATGGGATGATAATCCCAGTGAGTATGGTCTTGGACCTCATACTCTACATTAAGTGCAAAAATGCCTAGCCTAATGAGATTACTCATCAGCATGGTAGGAATAAACTGGTTAAGAGGCAACAAAATGTTTCCTTCCATGTTCCACTAGTGCAATTTTTCATCCTAATGCAAGATGAAAGTAAAATTTGGATTGTAAGGATTTAGATGGGTGTAGATAACATGAACTTGCTGGGAGCATTTTTTGGACCTCCTGTCACTAATTGGATCCTTCTGTAAATGGTGGAGATTCATCCCTATGAGAAGAAGCCATGTGAGCTTTTGCTAAAAATAGTGTTCTTATTTTTATTTTCTTAATGATTCATGGTTAATTGGTCCTTACAACATCTTTGTATAATGTCATGATCTTTTCCCACTTAGTGCATTTAGTTAAACCGCATCTCTAACCATGGCATTAATGAGGAGTAGCAAGTATACCCTACATCCAACCATACAAATCACAAGCACACACTAGAGATCTAGTTGAATCTGTGCACTTAGTCCCTAGGTTTTCCTATAGACAAAAATTGTGAACCTAAATGTTATGTGATTGTTGCTTTCCTAACTCTCACTTGTGTATGCTCTTACATATGGTTAAGTATGAATTAAGGCACATGATACTTATTCTTGTTTATATTTTTATATATGTTTATCTTAAGTCCTATGTGGAATGATGAAGAATTAACTGGTAACTCTTTTAACTACCTAATTACTCTAAAGGCTAATTATCCTAATATAAGTAGCCATTCCCACCTTTTATACACATCCTAAACTAGTACTAACACTCCTGGGTTACTAAGTGACGATTACTAGGTGTACCAAATGGCCATTGCTGGGATTACCAAGCATTGCATGTTATGCATGAAGTGGTCATACTTATATTTCTATGATTAATTACTTTTAATTATTATATCATAGAATGCAAAATTCATGTAAAGTAAAGTGCTAATAAGAGAGATTAATTTAATCTAAGTGTTGCAATGAATGTCAGAAATTTTATCTTTATTGTCGTTCACATTAAAGTGTTCAGGTACATGATGCTCAAATACATATTCTAACTTTAGAAACAACAAACTACAATAGCTTCACTAGATTATGGACTTAACATGCCATAAATAGAGTGTGTACATGCATTTATATAGGCTTGACTATGTCGATGTCGATGCATCTGTGTCGACTAGACTACATTAATGGGGCTACATCGATGCATGCCTGTCGACACAACAAGTCAACTATGCTTTGTCAAATATTAGACATATTTATTATATAATTAGAGTAATACTAATCAAAACTAAGTGATTTTCTTCTCCAATTATATCAAAAACTAATTCTCAATTTAAAATTTAATATTTTTAACATACTATTTTGGTAGCTAATCAAGGTACAAAAATGTCATGTCATAGATCAAATTCAAAGGCAAAATTATTAGACTTTCTTGGATATGCAACATATGTCATCCATCTTTGTTGTGTGTTTGCATTATTATTTATCTATTTGTTGGCATCGTAGTGCCACAAATTGTTGGCATCGTAGTGCCACAAATTGTTGGCACTTGGAAAAATGATTTTATTTACAACTATAATCCTACCATCCTAAGTATTATAAGCTTGGCTTGTTTAGTTTGCCTTTTTTATCATAATCAATTCTTTTAAATATATATAATATGGTCATCTATTGTTATTTTGGGTTTTGTATCAATTCATCATGTATATATAGAGTTGTGTAGCTAGGAAGGAAACAAAGCAAGTTTGGATTTATAATTTAAACATTTCATTCTTCTCCTCTTTATTCTATATTGTTAGAATTTAATATAATATTTACAACAAATGTAAAATATTCAAATGCAGTGAAATTAAACAAATACCATAGAGCTTTCAAATCAAGACAAATGTATAAACATTGTTTAGAATTTTCCTAGCATAAGAATACCTACCTCAACATAGTATCCTTATTTTATTTTTAGAATATAAGGGAAGCACCTCCTTAAATACCTTCAAAATTAGTGATTGTTAGGCATATTCTAAAGAGTGATGGTTAACATATTAGAGGGATAACCAGTAATAGTTATAAATACATATTATTATTTTACTTCCTTTCTCCCAAAAATATTGGATAACTCATTAAGGTAGTAAAGGATTTCACAATGATTTTCCATAGTAAGTTGTCTACTTAATACCATAGACACCTAACACGTACTTTTACCATGTTCACAAGGACACTTATCTTAGTATACTACCCTAGGTTCAACCAAAGATTTGGAAGACTAGAGCTACATACTTTAATCAAGTGAGCAACACTTTTCTAATAATTATAAAAATAGATGAAGTTGCCAAATTTAATTGTAAAATTGATAAATAATAATAAGCTAGCTTAGGTACATATTTATGATATATATCTATTATTTGCTTGAGAGAATTTTTTATCATTTTTAAATTAAGAAATCTCAAATCAATTTACTGAGAACTAATTCATTGACAAAGTCCATGTTACAAAGTAGTTGGACTCTTGCAAATAATAATTTCCATGAAAAANCAATGTTCATCTCGCCAAGGCAAAGTCCTAAGAGGGTTAATGGATAAGTGAAACCCTAACCTCTTTTGAGTTATTATGCCTAGGTTTGAACCTAGGTCTTACGACTTGAGAAATAAGCACCTTACCATCACTCCAAGTGGTGGTCCCCATAATTGATAATAAATATATCTATATAATTGCTTTTCCATATATAAAATTCTACTGCAAATAGCAATAAATATAGAATTTTTAATAAAAATATTGAAAGAATAATCCAATTTGATAAATTTTTCATTTGTTACATTACCCATGTGAGCATTTAACCAAATTGTAATTGTTGGGAAAATTTGTTGCTTATGCATTGGCTAAGTTCCCTACTGCATTTTACTTGTAAATAAACTATTAGTTACCAAGGGATAACATGACCTTTGTTCAAAGTAACTTTCAACCTTTATTAATGTTTGGAGTAAGGTGGAAGCTCAATGCTTCAAGTATTTCAAAAAAAATCATAAAAAGTGAGTTTTTACAAAATTTGTTATCAAATATAACAATGATCCTCAAATACAGCAATAAAAAATGTGTGGCAAAATCATAGCTAGGTACTAGCTATAGAGGTTACACAAGTGATTAGACCTATTCTACTTATATAAGCAACACTCAAACTAACATTGGAACTAACATTTTTTACTTATGTCCCTTGAGGTCCCCTAGATCTATCCAACTAGTTTCAAAATTCCCTTTTTTAAAGTTTTATTAATTTATAACTCAATGTTACCTAGTGGAATCAATTTCAAAAGAATTGTGTGATGAGTATTTTAAATAAAATAAAGGAGCTTTTAATCAAGATTCATGATTTAAGGATATCTACTTATAAGCAAATTGAGGGAAATGAAAGCTAATTGTAAGCTAATTGTACATACAAAGAACCTAATGATACAACCATTGTAATTATTCAAACCCAATAACTAGATAGATTGTGTTCTAATTTAGAGGAGTTAAGCACAAATCTTTATAGCATTGCCTCATTGTATTTCTTTCATTCTGTTGTTGAGTTACATGGCTCTTAGTACCTGGCCACCTACATCATCCTCTTCATCATTGCAACCACTATTATTCATTAAGAATTTTATTTCTTTGGTGAAGTCTAGGACACCTTAATTTATAGCTAATAACATACTAATCTAACTAAGGATTGCTTTTCATGAAGAAAAATCAAATAGCTCCAATTTTAAATTTCAATTTGACAAGGAAGTTTAAACTTATGTAAATTTTTTTTAAAAAAAAAATCTAATTTAGCTTTCTATCCATGTAAGGATTCATTAACCAGAAAACACAGATTAATCACGATGACCATTTGGCAAGTTTGACACTTCTTTTAAATTACAATTTGGAAAATAAATTGTTTTAAAACAAGGGATGATTTGACTCTAAAATATTAAGCAACCCCTCCTTTAACGACTTCCTCCAGATAAACTATTAGGTAAATGATGTGTAATTTACTTATCATAAAACATGATATAGTCTATTTTAACTCCTATGACAATGTAAAGGTTGAGGATCATTGTTATAACATTGCATTCTTTGCCTTTTAAATTTGATTTTGCCCTCCATCTCCTAATTGGCAATTTACAACTAATGTAAATCAACAAAATAAAAAATCAAATTTTTTATGTAAGAAGCGTATCATATCTCTCCATCAAATCTCTCCATCAATAACTAATAACTAGAAGAATCTACTTTCCATATGGAGTAATTGCTTTACTAAAAAATGAAAAGAAAATTATTATATATAAAATGGTTAAGGGAATTTAGGAGAAATAAACATTAAACAATTTTTTCTATCCTATTCTCTAACTGAAATTTTGTGTTATGCATGAAATAAGAACAAATGTAGAATGGTCACACCAGCTTAGAAATTATACCATTTGTATTGCACTACAAGATGGTACTACCAGATCTGAAGTAAAAGCCATAAACTATTTCACTACCTCAATATGACATAATTTATTTTTAAAGGAAAAAGGAAATTATAATACTTCCATTTTCATAACCATCCCCTATAGTAGGCTTATCTTTACAGATATGTTATTGAAGGTGGTGAGAGTTGTGCCTTTCATGAAACACTAC
Source organism: Gnetum montanum (assembly GCA_015680685.1). Classification (NCBI taxonomy): domain Eukaryota; kingdom Viridiplantae; phylum Streptophyta; class Gnetopsida; order Gnetales; family Gnetaceae; genus Gnetum; species Gnetum montanum. The sequence goes on from MNCI01011210.1 coordinate 180,220, forward strand.
ACAAAAAGATAAAATCTTTAAAAGTTAGAAAGTGAATTAAATGCCCTTTATCAACATTTAGAATACTTAAAGCAATATTACGAATCTTTAGGGTTATCACAGACATAGCAATTAAAATAGTTTTAAAAACTGAATTTGAATATCAACGTCTCAAGAAAAAGCTAAAAATGATTCCAATTTTAGATTTGAGATGCCATATCTAATAAGCAACGTAGCGAAACACTTCCATGAAAAAAACTTAGACTAAAAAAGTTTATGAAAGAATATACATATGGGCATCGGATTTAAGGGCAAAGTGAAATAACCTATCTTAGATAGGAACAACTGACAATGTGCAAGTAACCAAAAAACATAATAATTAAAAGCAATACATAGGGAAGTGTGTCAGCAAGTAAGTATGCAACTGATACTATACATGTGAGGAAGCATAATGAGCAAAACCATTGTTGCACAACACAATTTCAAGGTTTCGAGGTTTCTATCTCTTGAAAAAGCACGCACTTGGAATCACTCCTAGGAAGAAAAAGTTGAACTTTCAGCTTTTTCCCTTCTGCGAAGGAGAGGAGGTTGTGATTCTACAATGCTAATAACCTCTTGTAAGTTTCTTGGTAATGTCCTTTGATCTTCAGGAGGATGCAGAAGAACAGCTGATTGCAGAAAAGACTCAACTTCCTTCATACTAGGCCTCATGGAAGCATTGTGGCAAGTGCATCTAAGACCTAGCATCAAAATGCTTTCCACGGTTGACATTTCATCATCTTTGTCCATGTCAATTCCTCCGCCACCTTCATCTGCTGTCTTTATAATATCTTTTATTGTTTCTCTTCTTTTCTCTGCTGATTTTCCTTTCAAGGCCATGGAGATCCACAATGGCAATGTGACATCCCCTGAAAACATCTCATCTGTGGGCTTCAATCTTGTGATCACTTCCAAGGTAACCACTCCAAAGCTGTAGACATCCCCTTTCAAAGATATTGTTCCTCCTATGCCATACTCTGAAAAACCAGTGGTTGAAATTTAGGGTACATGTCTCATTAGCAAAGGAAAATATATTTAAAAAAACACAGAAATGAAAAAACGCATTCGGCATACCTGGAGCAATATATCCAACAGAACCTTTCATTGCAAGAGATGAGGATGCAGTTAGACAATCAAAGTCTTCAATGAGACGAGATATTCCAAAATCAGAGAGCTTGACAGTCATATCATGGTCCAATAGCACATTTTCTGGTTTGAAGTCACAGTGGATGACCTGAAACTCACAATCATGATGCAAATATGCAAGCCCCTTAGCTAACTCTGTTAATATTTTCACTCTGATTGGCAACTCCAGTGGATTCAAGTGACCATCTTGTCTACTGTGAAGAAGAGAATGAAGATTACCATTACTCATGAAGGGCATTACCAGGGCTTTTAATTCCTCAGACCAGAACACAGTGATAATCTTGATAATGTTACGATGTTTCACTTTGCCTAAAGCACGGCATTCGTTTTTGAAGCTTTTCTCAGTCCCAGTATGGATTACAGAGGAGAAACATTTTACAGCAACCAGCAATCCAGAGGTTAAAACACCTTTATAGACCTTTCCATGGCTGCCTTCACCTACCAAGTTTGAAGGGCTGAAATTGTCTGTGGCCCTTTGAAGTTCTTCCACGGACATCTTTAAGAATTTTTCTCCTATCCTTGGAGTTTCCCCTCTTGATGTTCTTATTATTCTAAGAATGAATACAACCCTTGCAACAACCAGCAACAAAAGTGGACAAATAATGGCCGGCACAATTGTCAGGATAGTGCTTTTGTGAAAGTGTGATCTGTGTTCCGCAACAGATATTAGATAAGCTTTTAGGCCAAAGCATCTTCCGCATACCTTTGGATTACCAATGAACGAAAATCTTGTTAAATTCAGCTTTTTGTAGGAACTGCGGAGACACAGAACTTCTCATCAAAGTTGTTGTAGGAGAAGTTCAAAAACTTGAGAGTTGAATGATTCAGCAGAGACGCAGGCACAGGTCCGGTAAACTTATTACCAGANGTTATTACTAGACAAATCTATGCTTTGTAATTGAGTTAGCTTATTTCCTATTGAATTGGAAAGGTTTCCGCTGAAATGATTGAAGGTGAGATTGATCTCGCGGGCATCTAACCAGCTATCCATGTAAGATGCAATGTTTCCTGAGAGATGATTGCCTGAAAGATTTATAAACTGTGCCATCTGTAGTCGTGCTATCTCGGCAGGCACTTCTCCTGTTAAAACATTTGCTGATAAATCAAAATAAAACATAATTGATTTGAGACCCGCAACCTCTGGTGGTATTGGCCCAGAGAGGTTGTTTGAAGACAGTGTCAGGCTTTCAATAACAGGGCAGTTTCCCATCTCTGGAGGGATTTTACCTGAAAGCAGGTTTCCATCAAGGTGCAGGCCCCGCAGATTGATTAGCTTTTCAATAATGGCAGGGATGGAACCTGACAATTTATTTTGAGAGAGAGAGAGATAGCCAAGTGACTTGTTCAGGAAGGATATCTCAGTCGGAATGTTACCCTGTAATTTGTTACCTTCCAGATTGATGCCTTGCACTGACTTCAGATTTGCAATCTGGGGAGGAATGTTGCCGCTGAATACATTATCAGAAAAATAAAGCCCTACAAGGGATGATAAATTTCCTACACTCTTAGGGATGTTACCGGAAATGAAGTTCCCAAACAGTCGTAATCTCTGAAGACTTGGCAAAGTGTCTCCAAAGTTGGGCGGTAATGTTCCGGTTAAATGGTTATCATATATTCCGAGAGTAATTAAAAGAGAGCAATTAGATAGAGCTTTGAGTATTGGAATAGGCTGCCTGGGCATGCTCACTGCACTGCTGGTGAAGTAATTAGAGCCCATATTCAAACGCCTGAGTTGAGTGCAAACTGCTCCCAGCCACAACGGTGGTGTTCCTGACAATCTGTTATTGCCCAACTGAAGGTCTTGGAGTTGAGTGAGATTCTGCCATGACTCTGGAATGTTGTGAATGAATCCGTTTTGATATAAACCCAAATACTGTAATTTGTTAAAGTTGCCAATCCAGGGAGGAAGACCACCTTGCAAATTATTATCGGATAAAGCTAGACCTGTAAGAGCTGTGAGGTTGCTTAAACAAGATGGAATAATTCCTGCGAGATTGTTTTGGTCGAGATACAGTGCAGTGAGACGGTAGAGGCTGGCAAATGAGCAAGGAATGAAACCTGTCAAATAATTAGATGAAAGAGCCAGATGAGTCGTGAACGAAGAAGATAGGTTGCCCAGCTGAACAGGAATGACACCGTGAATGTTGTTCTCAGAAAGGTCAAGCCATTCCAGTCTGTGGAGTGCTCCCAAACAGGAAGGGACATGTCCCTGCAAATGATTTTGGAAAACATCGAACTTCTTGAGGCCCTGGAGTCCGGCAAAAGACTCAGGGATCTCACCACTCAAGGAATTTTGACAGAGATAAAGGAATTGCAGAGAAGAAAGGTTTCCCAACAAAAAAGGAATCCCACCTTCAAATTCATTAATGCATAAATCCAATGTTTTGAGCTTATGGAGTGTGCCAAGGGATGGTGGGATTGTACCCGAAAAAGAGTTGTTGTCAATGTCCAGCACATGCAGGAATGATAAGTTGGAGAGGTGGGGAGACAGAGAGCCGCGTAATGTTGCGTTTTCCAGAATGATCTCCATGACTCGGCCTGGATGCTTGGTGGAGCAAGTGATGCCAGTCCAATTGCATGCATTTGGAGCAGCAGCATTCCAATTTTTGAGAAGAGAGAGTGGATCACTGGTAATGCATTTCTTGAATTGAATCAAAGCTCTTACATCATTTGCAGCTCCCTCTGCATCATCTTTTGTGCGAGCATCAACAGCAGCAATGTAGAAGAAGGAGAAGAAGAGGCACAGCCAAAGAAAGAAGAATAATAAATGGCAGAGATAGAGAAAAGCAGAGAGTCTTGTGTAGGAGAAGGCCATTGAAGCATACATGAAAGTGAACTGAAAAACTACTTGGCTCCAACCTCTATTAATGAAATAAGTATCGAGTACTCAGTCTCTTAAGTAATAATGCATAAATGAATAACAATGAAAGCAATGTCGTCAAGCGTCTTAATCATGACTTACCAATGCCAGTTGACATGCGAGAGCAGTGTTGAATTTTACTGAAATGTCTTAATCACAACGACATCAATGAATAACAGTAATGTATGATTATATAAATGAATGAAAGCAATGCGGCATGACTTAAGTGGAGTCCAGCTTTTCAGCGGAGAGGGTCGCTGCGGTGGTTGGCCGCCGCTACAGGTCCCTCTTTCTGTACAGTTGGACGCCACTCATGTCGCGATTTTGTCGGCACCTCAATTTCACTCCAAAACGAAATTGAAATGTTTTAGAAACTCGAAATTCCAAACACCTTAGCTGTCCAATTGTAGCCGTCCAATTCATGCAATAATTCAGCTCAGAGACATTAATACATGAAGAGACTTAATCGATACTTCTTTGAAAGCCTAACGTGTGGATGACGGCCACTGCTTTAATTTGTGAATAGACACCCACTCGTCACGCAATTGACTTTGAAAACACTTGAGGAATGGCATTTCGTCGTGCACAAATACCGAAGAATGAAAGAAGGTTTTTATGCACAAATTCGATTTTCCATTTGTCAGCACTCTTTTCCTTATCGTCCTGTCATTACTATTATCAAAGCTCTCCTTTTGGTTCAAAATAATTGCAAAACACGGTAACGGACTTCGTCAACGCAAAACGAACCGCCCATTTATCAGCTGCTTCTTAGTCTTGTCCTGGCATTACTGTTTTCAGAACGTCCAGGACATTACTATTTCCAGAGCGTTCTTTGTTGAAAAATAGTTGTGAACACGTTATCTTATTGAGAACGAACCACCAATTAATCATCATCTGTCACATTGATATAATTGTATTCGGTTTTTATTTTAACATGGGATAGTGCAAACAGCAGTGAACTTTACCATCTACTTTAACTTTGAATTAAGTGATTTAATTTTAATATCTGATGGAAGATTGCCACTCTTTTGTTCCTTTAAGTCTATTACACGGACAACATAAACCATGACCTTCAATTATAAGAATCTAACTTCTTTTCTTTTCTTTAAATTATGTGATTAAGTGTTATTTGTGGCAAGAGAGGCGTTGGCGCTAGGTTTTAAATGCAGCATCTTTGGGAGCAAATCATAGGAACTCACCAATTGGGCTACAACTTGTACTTTATAACAACTTAACTTTGACAAGATTTTGTACCTTCCATTAAACACAAAAATTTCTAAGTAAAGGGATGTTGGAACCTAAAACCTTTTCTTTTCCTTCTCTTAATGTTTACCTCAAGACATATAGTTAAATTAACACTTCACTAATAAGCATTGCTCCCTAGAAAATAGCCCATAACTTGAAACTTCAAAATCAAAAGTCTTATCATTAGCTTAACACTTCATTGTTGGAAACGAGTAGTTATTGGATGGATAAGAATAGGACATGTATGTTATTAGTAAGTTTTTGGCCTTTATTTAATAAATGTAATCATAATTTTTTTATTTTTTAAAGTTTTGATGCATGGTACAAGTTACAACTTAAAATTTTGCATAGGTTTAACTATTTGATCAAATGCATGTGCTCAATTATTTAATTGCTATTAAGTGTATTTTAATAAACTATTTCCAATTTTATTGATTGAATAATAGTATCATATTATGAATTGAATAATAGTATTATATTATTGTTGTTGTGTTGTTTTACCTAGGTAAATACAATACGCTTGTTAGTGTATTTTGTAAAATTTTTGTATCCTTTGCTTCTTACTCCTATTAATGCTTAATTATAGATCTTATATATCTTTATGGTTGAATGTTAAAATCTAATTACCTCTATAAATTTTTTATTTTGTTAATTATCCTACTTTCACAAATATTTAATTATGTATATCTTATTCTACCCTGCAAGGATGCTACATGGCCATTTGCATTAATAGGGAAATCTAATTGAGAAGACTTGGAAGTATTCTAATCTTTAACAGTATGTTCTCTAAACTTTGGAGCAATAAGTTTTGCTTCCAAAGAAGATCTCCCCCACAAGTTACTTCTCCGAAAATGACTAGCAAAACCATTAGGAACATGCTTGCATGAGTTCCTACAAAATAAATGGGAATTCAAGCATTACTAATTTGAAAAGGTGTTTGTTTCTCAAGTTAGAAAATGTGAGTTTGAGCCTAGGCATAGTCACTTAAAATGGTTATGCTTTCACTCATCTACTATTCTTCCTAGATTCATTTAACAAGATAAATATTGAAGCTCCAAATGATGATCTTTCACTTCTTTGAAAAATACTTTTATAATTCTTTATAAGAGAATTGAGTATTTTATAACATGCTTGTTATACATTATTATTTGTTATAACAAAATGGATCATTTCTAAAAAGTGAAGACTTCTTGTATTGTGATTATGAACAATCAAAAATTATAATAAGGCTTTGACTTCCTTACATTTTTCTTAGCTTTATCTTAATCTTCAAGCACACTTTATCTTAATCTTCAATATACAAATTTAATTTTCACATGTTGGTCCTACCATTACTATTTTCAAAGCATTTTGTTGTTTTCTTAATAATTCATGTTACCATCACCTTTTTAATATGTTTGCACCCAAGAATCAATGACCAATTTTCTCTATGAAATAGACACGATGCTTGTTTTTAAACCGGTAAAATGTAGGCTTAACCTTCTTGAGCTACTTGGTTCATTCCCTGATCTTGCTAGAACTTGCATTAATGAAATAAGTATGGAGTATTCAGCCTTTTAAGTACCAATGCATAAATGAATAAAAGCAATGTCATCAAAGTCCGAATCATGATTTCATAAATGAATGAAAGCAATGTCATCAAATGTCTTAAATGGCATCCACCGTGTGAAAGTGGTGTTGAATTTTCATGAAACATCTTATGATTCAGGACTCAGCAATGGCACGTGCCGTGTGAGAGTGGTATTGACTTTTCATGAAACATCTTAATCATGACTGCATAAATGACTGAAAGCAATGTCACCAAATGTCTTAGTCATGACTGAGCGATGCCAACTGACGTGCGAGAATGGTGTTGAATTTTCATGAAACGTCTTAATCATGCCTGCATAAATGAATGAAATGAAAGCAATGTCATCTGATATTTTAATCATGACTGAGCGATGCCAGCTAAAATGTAGAGCGATGTTAAATTTTAATCTCCTTTTAGTTTTTTAACGCGCAAATTCAATTTTCATTTTATTTGGTCTGCCGTCCATATTTTCAAACACATAATTGCAAACACGTTAAAATACAACACTTACCATCATCTTTTGGACGATGTTCGTGACCAGTGACCACTCTAGTCATGTGAGATATTTTAAATCACCGTGGGAGACAGAATCTCATACATAATCCTTCGTTCATCAATCGTGACAGTATTCTCAGTATTTCATCAAGATTTCTCCTCCTCCTTGGACAAGCCTGACAATGTAACAGAAGGAACAGACGGATGCAACCAACTTTACTAAGGTAAGGTCCGAACCTAGAAACTCGAATTTTCAAATACATTTGCTGTGAATTTGACGGATGCAACTATGTAATGGGCACAATGTAAATTACATTTTCTTTGCAATGTGAGATTTGTCTTATCAAGGCTAATCAATAATAGTTAAAAAAAAACCATCGTAATGGTTACTGAGGTTGGGTATGATTTCAAGCATTATGAATTCATTTAGCCTCTCTAGGATATGATGATATATTAGGATTAAAATTTCTAACCACCCAGTTAACCATGCTAGATGCAGAATATCTACCATATTACAAAGCAGCATCTTTTTCAAATAATGTCTTTAAAAATGAATAAAATATCCGTCCAATTCACGCAAGAATTCAATTCACAGAAATTAATACATGAATAGACTGAATGGATACCTCTTTGAAAGCGCAATGGCGGGATGACGGCCACTGCTTTAATTTGTGATTAGACTTGCCAGTTGCCTCCCACTCATCACGCAATTGACTTTCAAAACGACTTGAGGCAAGACATTTCGTCGCGCAAAAATACTGAAGAATGAAAGAACGTACGTTTTACGTGTGTTTAATTTTGATCTTCTTAAACGTTTTTATGTACAAATTCAATTTTCCCTTTGTAAGTTCTCGTTTTTCTTGTCCGTCCTGTCATTACTATGATGAAAGCGCTCTTTTTGGTTCAAAGTAATTGCAAACACGGTAAAAGACTTCGTCAACGCAAAACGAACCCACCCCATTTATCATCTGTTTCTTAGCCTTGTCCTGGCATTACTATTTTCAGAGCGTTCAGGACATTACTATTTCCGGAGCGTTCGGTGTTGGAAAAGAGTTGTGAACGCGTTATCTTATCGACTATGTGGACACGAACGAACCACCGATTAGTCATCATTGGTGACATTGGTATGATTGTATTCGGTTTTTATTTTAACATGGGAACCAGGTGCAAAGAGGAGTGAACTTTAACATATACTTTAACATTGAGTTAAGTGAGTTAAGTGATTTAATTTTAGTATCTTATGGAAGATTGCTACTATTACTTTTGTTTTTCTTAAGTCTATCACCTGGACAACATAAACCATACTTCGAATTGTAAGAATTTAACTTCTTTTCTTTTCTTTTCTTTTTTAAATTATGTGATTAAGTGTTATTTGTTTGGAACAATACTTTTAAGTTGGAAAGAGAGGTGTTCGCGCTAGGTTTTAAATGCAGCATCTTTGGGAGCAAATCATAGGAGCTCATCAATTGGGCTACAACCTGTACTGTTGATGAGTCATGGTGTGTCAGGTCCTATTATCGGACCCTGTTATCGGAACCTGACAGCAGGTTTGATGGGTCTCGATATCGAACCCCTAATATCGCATACGCGTTGACGGGTACACGATATCGTGGTTCATGTGTGGGCCTATAAATACACATGTAGGAACACGGGAAGAGTCAATTTTTAGTTAAAAATTAGTATTAGAGTAGGATCTTTTTGTCATTTTTCCTCTCAACCCTCTCTCCCAGTGCATGCTCATAGTGTGGTGATTGTAATCGTACAACATCATTTATTTGAGTGTGACGTACTTGGACACGTACATGACCGGAAATAAAGATCAAGATTACTTCATCATTGCAGCATTCACTTAGTTTAAATTACTTAATTAATTATTATTTTCATAGTTAATATCTCTTCACTCTAAACTCCTCAAAAGTGGAATGAATACGACTTAATCATGAGCATTTAAGTGTGACTACTTGGTAACCTAGTAGCGTACCTAGGATCTGTGCTTGGTAATCCCAATAGTAGTCGTGCACGAGGTCTAAGATGTGTACAGATGATTAAGGAACAGATGCTCGCTAACTTAGATTTTCTCTCCCTATCTCCTATTAGTTTAGATTCTCTCTCCATTTTCCTCTTAGCTTAATTAAAGATATTTTTCATTGCCTCTAGGAGTAGCACCAGGTTAGAAACCACATCATACACCTCACTCTAGACTAAACCATACATGACAAAGCAAATACTAGTCCAGGTGGGAAGACAACAAACTGCAATCAATGAGTAACTATCTAGATACCACAACTAGCTCATTTGTGGAGTTCGATTGGATCATGTGTGAAATGCTCGATTCATATCGTTGAGTGTAGGGGTACCTCACCACTCATCATTGGCACCATTGCCGGGGACGGTGTTAGTTATTTAAATTAGTTGCATCATACAAGATCGTTGTAACAAATTATTCACGATAGATCTTTTAGAAAAGAAATTAATTTCAATTAAGTCACACATAGATTCACACACCATGTCTCTCTCACAAGACTATGATAATGCAACAACGAGTAAAGCAATTCATTGGAGAACCAACGAACTATATCATAATGAAGATGAAGTTTGGAGTACCCAATCTAATGTAGGGGTTTCCTATAAACATAAATGAAGACAACATCGTCCCAACTCACAAATGCATAACATACATAGTGACAATGAATTCTTACTGGCCACTACAAGCCTAACGCAAATACAAGAGGTTGTTTGAATATCCTGCAGGCATCGTAAGGAAAGCTGTCTACCCAGGCTTGACTTAAACAACTTTCCTAAGTTTTCAGGAGGCTATAATTTAGAGTTGCAACATCATTTACAAGCCTTCCATGATGTCTGTGTATGGAACAACATTGATAATGGATGTCAAAAAGTTAAACTCTTTTCTTTGACACTCGTTGGCCAAGAAAAAGTATGGTATAGGTCGTTAAAACCAAAATCAATTCTACATTGGCCAACAATGGTAGAACTCTTCAACGAAAGATATCAAACTTATGCGAGAGTGTTAGCCTTGAGGAGACAAATCCAAGAGTGGAAACAAGCACAACATAAACCCTTGGACATGGCCTTAGAAAGATATTATGCATTGTTAAACAACTGCCCAGGCCATGGGTTCTCTGAGGAGAGGCTAATGTACCATATCATAGATGGGCTTCGTAATGAAACAAGGGAGACCCTAGGGATGTATGCCTGAGGTCAACTATACAAGCTACGAACCCATAAATTCCAAGAGCTTATCAAACGGGTAGCAAAAGAAGAAGGAGAAATGGCTAAGTGGGAGAATGTTGAAAAATCTCAATAGGCCCAAAACCTTAAATCAACAAGGGCCCATGATTATGAAGAGGAGAAATCAACTCACCTCAAGGAGGTGGAACCATCTTTGCCAGTACTACAATCATTGGATGAAATTGAGGCAAAGCTCAATGAGATGATGGAATGGATGCATAAAAAACATAGAGAATATGCCAACATTATTAGAGGTAGAGTCATGATGAACCAAGAAGTAGGATGAAATACCTTTAGACAATCGAAAAGAAGGGTTGAAAAAAATAAGAGCTCAACTGCTAATCATACGTATCAATGCAACATTTGCCTGTACGATCACCCCAAGGGCCAATGTTCAATCTTGTCACATTTACAGGAGCATTGGGGAAGAGTGTTACACCCAGAGTTCATATAGAGATACTGTGTTCAATCACAGTGGCAACAATCCTAGTCATGGAGGAGGCCACCCTCGAACTGGCTACACCCTTTGTACAATCCAAACCTAGGTGCTTATCAAGTTCAACATCATGTTTCCTCCATCGAGTCAACATCCTCTATCTCACCACATTATTATTATTCTTTCCATCAATCCATATCCTTTCCATATCCTTTCCAATAGAACCATCACCTTGGGTACCTCACACTTCTCCTCAATTCCAACATTCTCATCCTTTACCTCCTTCTACATCGCCACTAATTGTTCCTAAGGGATTTGCATCACAACATCAACCCACGAACATTACTTGTGCTTCTACTGTCAACAATAGTGGGGACTCTCCTCAACATTGAAGATGCCCCTTCTTTCAGCATGACGGTAAGAAGGGACAACACAACTTTGAGCCCACTACATCCTTCAACTTAGCACAAGTTCAACACTGTGATGCATTCTTCTCCTCCAACCCAGTGCCTCGCGTTACCTCATCTGGGCCACCAATCAATACTCCAACAACCATGTGGCCTAGTGAATCTACCCACGAAGGGAGACATATCGATCCTTGCATACCATCTTATGGTCACAAGTACCATAGTGGGTCAATGCTTTACCTAGTAACTACATCTTATAACTTGCCCACTATGTCAACTTTAATCAAGTGTGTGAACCCCAATGGGGTAAGTATGACCGAGTCCCAACATTTCCAACATGCAAGGATCCCAATTCGTCATTTATTAATCCTAGCCATGCTCAACTATTTAGTTATGGGGGATACCCCCCATTCTAATAACAAGTAGGATTAATAAATATTTTTCATTTTCTTTGATTTTGAAATTTTTGTTTTTCAATTTTTCACTTTTCAACTTATTGTTTAATCTTTTTGCCTTTTTGTCTTTTTATCTTTTTACCTTTTTATGAGTAATCTCATCTAGGAATAAAACACTCATGTGAACCATTGGTTGAGGTGTTGTTTTATGCTATCAAGTCTCAGGTGACTAATTATTTAAACAGTGAGCCCACAACATCCATTCATCCATTCTATTAATAAGAGGTTCTACCCTGGGTACAATGATATTCCTAATCATTAAAACTTAAAGTAATTTTGTGTTATTGTGCCCAGAACGAAGAAGGATGGACCAAGAGGGAATGGTTAGGGTGTGACATCAAGGAGACCTATGGATTCTCTTTGGTGACATCTATAGGAGTTATCATGTAGCTTGGTTGTACTAAGATCCTTGTAGATCTAACAAAAAATGGAAGTAAGAGTAATCAAAGGGCACTCAACCAGAAGAAAAAAAATAATGCCATTCTAGGGGGCTCCATTGGAAAGACATGCATCAATGTCTGAAGGTAGGTGGCTTCTCTAGATAAAGCAATAGTTCAAAAAAAAATGAGTGCCACAAGCAAAATCACTCCTTCCTTGAACGGAATGCCAAGTGATCATACACTTTGCTATCATGGTGCTCTTATGGTTGTCCATCATTGGATGAAGCAATGTGATGTCACTGATTAGAGGAATGGACTTGGTCCTGAGTTTGGAGTGATAGGTTAATGACACATTAATCATGCCTTACACTGAGGATTCATTCTACCCTAGGCTAGTTACCTCATGTCCCAATCTCTGCAATCTCTTCTAAAATTCACCTCACCTCACTCTTCATGTAATTGGGACTCGTGACTTGTGTAGCATTGAATTTATACCTCATCATAGTGGTATATATATGTGTGTGCTTTGTTGCATCTGTGTAGATTACATTTAACCCTTCTAGTGCCTATGGACATTTTAAGGTGTGGTTACGCAAGGGCATTATAGGTTGGAACCTCCTTTTGGGAGGATCCACTTGCGTGACTTTTGTAATTTGTACTTGTTGCACACTACCACATCATTTTATACCCTCTGAGTACTTCATTGCTAAATCTATTTTTTCCTTTATCATCATTTTATCAAACGTTTCTCAAAACCAGGTCCTTTTATGTGTCACGTAAACAAACCAGGTCTGACATTAAACTTTTAGGGCAACTTCCTTGAAAAAAATTTCTAATTCTAAAATCACACTAAGCAAAGAATTTAACATTTATTAAAGGCAATGAGTAAGGTATGAAATCATTGAACTTTTTTCAATAACCTTACTAACAATTAATCTTTGTGTGATTATAGATGGCCCTTAAAAGAAGACNTCAAGTGAAAGGAGGAGAGGTCAAGGCTTGAGCTTATGAAGAGGAATGACGGCCATTTGTAACATGGCATGTCAAGGCCAATCAAGTGTTCCCGCAGCTGTCGTGTTCATGGAAGTGTTGACTCTATCAATCATTGGAACATCAGCATGGACGACTCATAATTCATGGATAGAAGAGGAGAAACTTCAGGCACTTCTTCAATAGTATCAATCTTAGAAGCCTGGAGCGTAGAACAAAGGAAAGGCACCCATGGAGGATCCACCGCCACCAAGAACCACATAAGTTCCAATAAATTTTTTAATTTTTATGTCTATGTCCAATTTTTGTTTAATTCTCCATTGTGGCATGAATAAATTCCTAGTCAATCAATAATCCCATACCTATCCACTATGTAATCAATTGAACTTGTTCCTCACTTTTTTTGACTCGAGGACGAGTTGTTAGTCAGTCGTGGGGGTATGATGAGTCATGGCCTGTTAGGTCTTTTTATCAGACCCCTGTTATCGGAACCCTAATAGCAGGTCTAATGGGTCTCAATATCGAACCCCTGATATCCCACCTGCAATATTGCATATGCGATATCGCACTGATAAGAAATATCGGGTACACAATATCGTGGTTCTTGTGTGGGCCTATAAATACACATGTAGGCACATGGGAAGAGTCAGTTTTTAGTTAGAAATTAGTATTAGAGTAGGATATTTTTGTCATTTTTCCTCTCAACCCTCTCTCCTAGTGCATGCCCGCAATGTGGTGATTGTAATTGTACAACATCATTTATTTGAGTGTGACGTACTTGGCCATGCACATGACCGGAAATAAAGATCAAGATTACTTCATCATTGCAGCATTCACTTAGTTTAAATTACTTAATTAATTATTATTTTCGTTGTTAATATCTCTTCACCCTAAACTCCTTAAACGTGGAATGAGTATGACTTAATCATGAGCATTTAAGTGTGACTACTTGGTAACCCAGTAGCGTACCTAGGATCTGCGCTTGGTAATCCCAGTAGTAGTCATGCATGAGGTCCAAGATGTGTACAAATGGTTAAAGAATAGATGCTCATCACACTTAGGCTAGCTTAGATTCTCTCTCCCTATCTCCTATTAGTTTAGATTCTCTCTCCCTTTTTCTCTTAGCTTAATTAAAGATATTTTCCATTGCCTTTAGGAGTAGCACTAGGTTAGAAACCACATCATACACCTCACTCTGGACTAAACCCTACGTGACAAAGCAAATACTAGTCCAGGTGGGAAGACAACGAACTACGATCAATGAGTAACTATCTAGATACCACAACTAGCTTGTTTGCAAAGTTTGATTGGATTTTGCATCAAACGCTCGTATTTGTATCATTAAGTGTAGGGGTACTTCGCCACTCATCAACTATATAACAACTTAACTTTGACAAGATTTTCTACCTTCCATTAAACACAAAATTTATAGGGTAAAGGGATGTTGGAAACTAAAATCTTTTCTTTTCCTTTTTTTAATATTTACCTCAAGACATATAGTTAAATTAAAACTTCACAAATAAGCATTGCTCCCTAAAAAATAATCCATAACTTGAAACTTCAAAATGAAAAGTCTTGTCATTAGCTTAACACTTCATTGTTGGAAATGAGTAGTTATTGGATGGATAAGAATAGGACATGTATGTTATTAATAAGTTTTTGACCTTTATTTAATAAATGTAATCATAATTTTTTTTTATTTTTTAAAGTTTTGATGTATGGTACAAGTTACAACTTAAAATTTTGCATATGTTTAACTATTTAATCAAATGCATGCACTCAATTATTTAATTGCTATTAGGTGTATTTTAATAAATTATTTCCAATTTTATTGACTGAATAATAGAATCATATCATGAATTGAATAATAGTATTATATTATCATTGTTGTATTGTGTTACCCAAGTAAATATAATATGCTTATTAAATTACTTTGTAAAATTTTTGTATCATTTGTTTCTCACTCCTATTAATGCTTAATTATAGATCTTATATATATTTATGGTTGAATATTAAAATATAATTACCCCTATAATTTTTTTTATTTTGTTAATTATCATACTTTCACAAACATTTGATTATGAATACCTTATCCTACCATGCAAAGATGCTACATGGTCATTTGCATTAGTATGGAAATCTAATTGAGAAAGCTTCCCTTCTCCCCTCCCCTTCCCCCACAACCCACCCACACAAAACACAAAACCACTCCACCCACCCCACCCCACCACACCCACCACCCCTGAAAATGACTTGCAAAACCATTAAGAACATGCTTGCATGAGTTCCTACAAAATAAATGGGAATTCAAGCATTACTAATTTGAAAAGGTGTTTGTTTCTCAAGTCAAAAAATGTAGATTCACGCCTAGGCATAGTCACTTAAAAAGGTTATGCTTTCACTCATCTACTATTCTTCTTAGATTCATTTAACAAGATAAATATTGAAGCTCCAAAAGATGATCTTTTACTTCTTTGAAAAAGACTTTTATAATTCTTTATAAGAGAATTGAGTATTTTATAACATGTTTATTATACATTATTATTTGTTATAACAAAATGGAACATTTATAAAAAGTGAAGATTTCTTGTATTATGATTATGAACAATCAAAAATTATAAAAAGGCTTTGACTTCTTTACATGTTTCTTAGCTTTTATCTTAATCTTCAAGCACACTCTAACAATCTAGAGTTTCATTGGCTTAAAACTATTCGGTGCTATATACCTCTACCATGTTTCCTTGTTTGAGAACTTTGATGCGTTGTTCCATATTGAAAAGGCCAAGCTAACAGTGGCCAAAACAGTTTACCCTGTCTTCTATGCTTGTGCTTTTCCCAAGCTACTCTCCCAAGGAAAAATCATTGGGCTCGAGCAAGCTTGGATAATGAGAGAAGTCATGGAAGAGGGGGCTCATTACAATTGGGCCAAGCATCTTTGCAAAGGTCTACAGGCTGAAATGGTCAAGCTTCGTAAGAAGCCTAAATCCTGTTTCAACGTGCATCATGCCTTCTTTATAGCTTTCTTGCAGCACTTCACAGAGTTCTTCGTAGTCCATGAGAATGGAGTTTGGGTGCTACAAAATTGTAATTAGATTTCCAGATTGTGGATTTGCCAAGTCTTCCATACCACCCAATCCCAAGATCCCCTAGAAGCTATTGGGGAATCATTTTCAATGATGACTAGGGATCGGGTGGCACGCAACTTCCATGGCCAAGATAGCATAGGAGAGGTGCCCCCTACTACTACGGGTAGCGTGTCAAAGGGGAAATGCCTCATTGTGGAGATGGTGGCAAGTAAGTTGTAGCACAAAAGGTCTCTCCTAGTTGAGGAGCCTCCTCGTATGGATGAAGAAGGGGGGTAGAAACTACGGTTCAAGCTTCATAGAATGCAGCCTCCCATTGGTAAACGCTTCCTCTTTTTATTTGCTGCCTTGTTTGTTTGGTTAATGCTCGCTACATTGTGCTACACTAGGTAACGAAACACAACGTAACATTTGTTTCAAGTTAGCATGCCTTCACCTAATGTGACCACGCTTTATTAGCAGAGGAAGAAGAAGAAGAAGAAGGTGAAGAAGAGGTGACGACCCCCAAAACAAGGGTGACTAATAAAGATGTGAGGGCCCTAGCCATAGAGGAAAGGGCCTTGGTCAAGGAAGAAGGAGCTCCTACTGCAAAGGAAAGGGCTCTCGCTAATGAGGAGAATGCTCCTGTTGACGAGAAAGACGTTCTTATCGATGAGGAGGACACTCTTATTGATGAGGAGGCCGCTCTTGTCGATGAGGAAGAGGTTAGTGCCATAGAAAGAAGGGCCCCAATGAATAAAAAAGAGGCCCTTGTCAACCAGAAAGAGGCCTCTGCTGATGATCTCTTCACTGAATGGTGTTCCCACCAGAAGTGATTGAAGTACCTCGTCACATATACGACGAGGCTAGTGAATGTGCACTGTACTCGGCATGCTCCTTCTGGGAGTGTAGGCGTGTAAACGAAGACATGTGGAAACGAGTCAAGAGGCTTAAGAAGGAGAAGGTAAATCTAACCGTCGAGGTGGGAGATCTCTACTCTAGGAATGAGTTCCTTTTGGCCCGGGATACCAACGATGGCAATTAGCGCACGATCATCATTGATTATGCGAGGTATTGGACAACCATGCAGTGTAACAACAAGGCCACATGTGAAATAATAGAGCAACGTATGTAAATGGACTTGTTGGCCCAGAAGAACCAAGACTGGAAAGGCTATAGTGCAAGAGTTTATGAGTGGGGGCAATCACAAAAAAACCATAAGCATATGTATAAATTGGAACATGTCACCTACTATAAACACTATCGGGATGCTTCTGTTAAGTTGTATATGCCTAAAGTGTTCCTCAATGTCATTGGTGCTTCTAGGGCTTACGACAAGTTCATGCAAAAAGTGATGGTCAGTGAATCCCTTGAATGAGAAGTGAGTTTCCCTACGGGTGGGACTGCCACTGCCTCCTTTTCTCCAGGACCACTGAGATGGATGACTGTTGAAAAAGAGAAAGTTGCAGTTGAAACACCACTAATTTCAGCTTAGTACTTTGAATGGAAATTTGTATGCTTCAATGGTGCATGAACAACGGCTATTATTCACGTGCACATGCCTTTGGATTTTGGAAAATGCACAAGACAATATAGTTACAAATAACAGGATTGCTTATTATTAACTCTCTCCAGATTTCTTCGCATTTCAAAAAAAAAAAAAAGAGAACGCTGCATCTTCTCTCAATCTTTATGTGCACATATGTACAGAACACACAAGTCAACAGTTGAATGTAACAACAGTGAAGGCCGCAGGGGTTCGGCATCTGCAACTCTGCAACAAGAAGTTGGAAAGCTTTGCATTTCATCAATGGCGGGGCTTCTGGACAAGGCTAAGGAATTTGTTGCAGAGAAGATCGCGGGCATGGACAAGCCAACCGCGGAGGTGAAGGACGGCATGTGGATCAAGGGCGTGAGCCGCAAGGAAATAAAGATGGATCCAATTCCAAGCGCCCAAGGCAACTAACTTACAGCAAGTGCGTGTTTTGTTTGGTCGATCTTTCGTTCAATCCCAAATGCAACAGCAAGGGACAAACAGTAAATACTACTCACTTACCACATCAGCGCACAGCAGATCACATCAGATCAATAGCAGAGCAGAGCAAAGCAAATCGGCCATGGGTGACTATGGTGATGTGTTTATGCGGAAGCAAGATCCTGCTGTGCAGGCCCGCACCAAGGTGCAGAATCATGCCACAGTGCCTCAGCTTAAGCTGATTGGTCAAAGCCATCCTTCAGGACTTACAGCCAACTTGTTAAAGCTTTTCGAGCCAAGACTGCCTCTTGAATATAAGCCACCACCGGAAAAGCAAAAATTGCCTTCGTATACGAGCATGGCATAGTTTGTTTAACACTTTGCCGAGCCAGGGGATCCTGAACACGCATCGCCTGTAAAGGGAGTTGAAACCCGAGTTCAGAAAATGGCCAGGATTCATAAGCTTCGAATGCAGAAGGGTGTTGAAAATGCTCCTACAACCTCGCTCCTCTCTGCCGCGTCCCTGCTCCCACTCTCGAGCCTGCCGTCGCACCTGCCACCGCTGTGTCATGCCTGCGCGTCACTGTCTTTGATCCTGTCGTGCCACGTCGTTGCCGTGCCTGCTGATTCTATCCCTGCTGCTGCCGCGTCGTTGTTTTGCCGCCTCTGCTGATGAATTCGCCCCCAGGCCAGATTCTCGTCGTCGTTTCTTCTGCTATCACTCTTGGGCTTTCTGCCGTGCTGTCTCGCGCTGTCTCCTCTGCAGCCCCTACCACGTCGATGCCCTCGTTGTCGCTGTCACGTTGCTATTCCGCTGTCCACCGACTGCCGCATCGCCACTTCACGCCGTTGCCTTCTGTGCCTGCAGCATCTTTGTCTTTTCTCCTATCCGCCACGTCACTACTGTGTCTGCCGTTGCTATTTTCTCTCCACCGTCCACTGCTGCATCGCGTTTCTGTTTCGACGTTGCTGTTTTTGTTCGAAGCCCTCCGGCACCACCGCCGTCGTCAACAGTAAGAGCTCTTCCTGTGCTGCATCGCCATCTCCTGTCCCGCCACGTTGCTCTTCCTCTAGCCTATCGCGTGGCTGTCTCTTCTGCTGCCTGCCGCATCTGTTTGCTGCCTACCATCGTTGCTTTCTGGCTATCGCTGTTTTCTGGTCGTCGTTGCTATTTTCTGTCCATCGCGTTGCTGATTTTTGCCGTCGCTCCTCCTGTGCACGTCGCTGTTTTTCTCCCTGCTAACACCTCCTGTCTGCCTGCGCTGCCGCGAACTCCACATCACTGCAGACACCACTAGGCACCACCACCGGCTCAATGATTAAAATTTTTTTTTCTTACCAAACATTGGAAAATTCCAATTTTCCAGCCACGGAAAATAATAATAATTTTTTAAAATCAAGGAAGCCGACCAGCACTAATTCTTTTTAAAATTTTCTAAAGTTTTATGGCTCAAGGGCTTGTATTTTTAATTTTTTGTATTTTTATAGGCTCAAATGACCCATAAGTTGTAAAATACAATGAACCTGGTCAAGGAGGGAAAATTGCCAACACATATCCAACTCATGTACAACTTTCAAGCATAGATACATTGAACTTGGTCAAAGCAAACCCCACCCAAAACCCTAGCCCAAACCTATAAATACCCTACCAATTCACACAAATTGGGGAGAGGCAACAAAATAAAAACAACAACAAGAAGAAGAACAAGAAGAGGCAAGAACAAGGAGGCAAGAGAAGCAAAGCAAAAGCAGCAAGAGAGAAGGGAGAGGAAGAAGCAAGGATTGGAGAGATTGGCAATTCTGAAGGAGGATAAAACTTGTAATCCTTGGGCGCTCGGCACATCCGATTTTTGGCTTCCAAGTTCTTCTCACATCGTCACATCATCGTGTCACATTTTTTCGGGGCTAGGCGTTTGACTTGCCATTCACACTTGTGCAACTACGCTTTGACCGGTGCACATCTTTTTTTTTAAAACAATATAATACAGTTTCATTATTGCCTCCCATTCACATTGTTTAAGTTATTTTTTATGTTTTACAAATATAACTTTGTTTATGGTTTATTCATAATCCTGTATGCTTTATTCACATTTTGTATCACTGTTTACATTCCGTTTACATTCTGTTTACGATAACCCCAGCGCTAGTTGTAGCTTACGCTCGGGGAAGCCCTTGGTTGATTTGTGTGCAAACCATCCAAGGCACTCTGCCTTCGTTCTCTTTTCCAGCTTGCCCTCAAGCAAAGGTAGACTCAACTGTGGCTGTCCAACGATCTCTCGGTGTCTGTTTCCCTTCCAGCCTTACACCGACGATTTAGGTTAGTACAGTTTTTGGCGCTAGAAGGAGGGCCACTTTCTTGTTATTAATTAAAGCCTCACTACCTATCAAAACTCCATTCATCTAGCCTAGTCCATTCACGTTTATCATGGAATCTTCCCAAGTCAACCCAGTAACACTACCAATTGCTTCAAACCTTGTGACTGCTACTGATTCTATAACCGTCACTGAACACATAAATCCTCAAGGCCCTACACGCCAATCCCTCAAGCTACAAGGAAAAGGCCCCATTCATGCAACTCTTACACCTGAATAATATAATTTTATCTGTGTTAAGATCTAAGCCAACCTACCCATTGATCGTATAGAGAGGGAAGCTAAGCGAGAATATGAATTCATCCACAAAGGAGGACGTGAGTTTATCCCTTCAGCTTTTGACATAATCCCACTATCTGAAAACCATCATAAACTCATATCCCAACTTCTCATGGTTACAGATCAAGCCTTACAACTACCTCCCATAGAGCCTCAACACGAAGAAGATGACTTTGCAGTCCAATCTGAACATGGAGAATCATACCATACTGTTAGCCCCCATGCCCACACAAACCTATTATCCCATCCTTTCCTAGAAGAAACTATGTTTCCTTCTTCATCCACAAACATTCAAGTACCTGTTTCCCATTCCATCCCTATCTTCTCCATGCTCAATAACATTCACTCTGATGCATCCACTTCCATCATTCCTCCACCAGTACAGTCCCAACAACTCACCCAAACCAATGCAGGGTCAATCCCCCAACCTCAATTAGTTGGAATACCATCAGTCATACCAGCTTCCACATCCACCCATTACATACCCCAGATGCAAATTCATAGGACGCCATTAATTACTCCTACCCAACATATTGAAGGTGTTGCCTTACAACATGTGGCTGGGCAATGGGTTCCACCAGTGGTCTTAGTCCCGAATACCATCCCACCACAACAAATGTTAGCCCAACAACCTGCTTTTCCACAAACAATGCCACAGTTAAACCATTATCATCCACAATCAACCCAATCCATTGGTTTACCTACCGCCCAAGAATGGGCAGACACAAAAAATGGTGCACTCGTTGGCAGAAGAATTAAAACGCCTTAAAACTTTCAACAATGAGGAAGTCAAGGTACTAGATTTCTATCAAGATGACCCAATTGACCCCTCAGTTCCACCCTTGACCTTGCCAAAAGGAGTCTCACTACCTCAACTGACCAAGTACAATGGACAAGGAGACCCAAATGCCCATCTAGTGACATTTAGAACCGAAAGCCTTTTACTTCAAGCATGGCCCCATGTAATCTTGCGAGTGTTTGCAATGTCCTTAACCGGAAAAGCCTTAGATTGGTACCGATCTCTACCTCGTAGCTCCATATCTTCTTTAGAGAATTTGTTGCATCAATTTGTCACTTGTTTCAAATACAATCTGAAACCTGAATTCACATTAGATAGCTTGATTCAAATTAAACAAGTGCCATTAGAGCCAGCACAGAAATTTATCCAAAGGTGGAGTGCAGCCTTAAACGAACTTCATGAACCTATCCCCGAAACATATTTACTCACTATCCTTAAGTCAGCCGTGAATGACTTTATTAAGTCAAAACTTTACTACCTAAAAGCCCGCACATTGAGCCAAGCATTTGTACAAATCAAAGACATAGAAGAAGCAGCACAAACAAGTAATGACCCAGCCTACTCAGCCTTTAGAAGCCAACACATAAGGAAAGATAAACCCAAAACAATGGTAGCAGCAGTGGCTGAGGGAAAACAACCCACTATCCTAAACAACTATGAAAGAACAGCACGCACTCATACACCTGAAAGCTCCTCAAATAGAAATAACAACATAGGTCATGCACGTACCTTCGAAAGAAAAGACCCTACTCAGTACACACCATTGCCCATGAAGCCTTCACAAATGCTTGAACAACTTCTAAAGGCTGGGTTAATTCAACATAAACAAATGTCTCCTGCGGCCTCACAAAGACATGATCGCTTTTGCGAATTGGCCAAAAATCCAGCCTTAGCAACACCCAACGAACCCCCTATCCCAAAAGGCTTTAGGTTGGATAGGTTTTGTGAGTATCATCAACAGTGTGGTTATGGGACTGATTACTGCTATGCATTGAAGCAAGACATACAACACATGATAGATGGGGGTGAAGTAGCATTCGACGAGACAAACCCAGTAAGGCCCCAAAATCAATCCATGGGGGTCTATAAAGATCCTCTCAATACCAAAATCAATGATGCCCCATATGTGATTAATACTATCCATATGGAAAACAAACAAGACGTCCTGCAAAAACTTGTTGTGATATGTGTGCCTCCCAGTAAAGCAAGGATTCCCCTAGCCTCCACAAACAAGAGGCCTCCCTTTGTTATCAAGGTACCACCCTAGGCACCCACAACACCCTTTGTGGTCAAGGCTCTACAGACATCGTCCATTAAGACGTTAAACTGGCATGACGCAGCAACAAAAACCGCTAAGCAACCTTTCATCATAAGAGTGCCACAACGAGATGACCCCTCACCTACCCAAAGCCCAATAGTGAACATCATCTCGATCCCTCCTCCTCCAAGGGTTGACCCCACTAGCAACCCGACTAGGCCCACCAAATGGGAACGTAAGCACCTCACAATTC
Organism: Gnetum montanum; assembly: GCA_015680685.1. Classification (NCBI taxonomy): domain Eukaryota; kingdom Viridiplantae; phylum Streptophyta; class Gnetopsida; order Gnetales; family Gnetaceae; genus Gnetum; species Gnetum montanum. The sequence continues at coordinate 203,470 of MNCI01011210.1, forward strand.
CCATGACCGGAGCAAAGGCCACAACTAGCAAACAACAACTGAACACTGGGGCCCTTACCCCCAAGCAAACCAAGCCTAAGTCCCCCTCCCAAGAGGTCTATCTCTCAAGCTTCACGGAGGAAGTTAAAACCAACACAATAGCTAATGACAAGGACTTCGTAGTTGCACTAACCCAAGCAAAACAAGTGCTAAAACAGAAGAACACAACGATGAGTTTGTACGATCTAGTCATGACTTCAGCCACTCACCGCAAAGCCTTGGCTCAAACATTAGCATCCATTCCTATTACAGAGGACATCCCTGCAAACGAAGAATCCATCTGTGCAACAATTTTGCAACACACACCACAAGGATTCGGTTCAAATACCTTAGCCTTTCATGATGATGTAGTTAAAGTTAACCCCGAACGAGGGGAAGTCACAACAGCTCCACTATCCATTAGCATTCGTGTTGGGCAGTGCACCATCCGCAGAGTGCATGTTGACAATGGTGCAACAATGAACGTAGCCCTGTACTCTGTCATCGACAAGCTAGGCCTCATAGATGAAATCAAGCCAAACAAAACCACATGTCTAAAATCCTTCAATGGATCACATGTCAGGGTTAAAGGTACAATCAACTTAGCCTTTGTAGCCGGAGACCAATTCCCTACATCAGCTGAATTCATAGTGGTTGATGAAATGCCAGGGTTTAATCTAATCCTAGGACGTCCTTGGCTAGCTCAACTTAAAGCTGTATCTTCTCCAATCCATCAGGAGATACATCTACCTTACGAGGGTGGTGAGATCATCATACATGGGGATACAACATCATCAATCATTTCCTCATGCCTTGAGGTGGATCAAGGTTCAGAAATTGAGTTCATTAAGCCTAAACAAGAAACCATAGACATACATCAAAATGCGAACCCAACATTAACTCACAATCCAACTAGCACTGAAGAAACACAAGAAGACACAGACATAGGAACCATTCCTATTGATATCTCTTGGTTGGAACTACCCTTTGACATCACTGATGAAGGGGAAGGTGAATATAAAATCATACCCATACACCCAGCCCCACATGTTAAGCTACAAAAGATCAAGAGACAACTCAACAACTAGAACAAATGATATGAACTGTCCGAAATGACGTTAAACTACGAACTGTCCGAAATGACATTAAACTATGAACTGTCCGAAATGACGTTAAACTACGAACTGTCCGAAATGACGTTAAACTATGGACTGTCTGAAATGACGTTAAACTATGGACTGTCCGAAATGACGTTAAACTATGGACTGTCCAAAATGATGTTAAACTACAACACGTCCGCAATGACATTAAAATAGCCATGGTCAGACATGGTCGGTTCCATTTAAAACGTCTTGAAAACGTTATTACCTTTGGCACGCCATGGCATAAAACTGGTAATCCTTTCTGTAACAACAGATGCAAGAGTCCATCAAGACTTTAAATTGATGTACGAAGCTCGAAATGGCTTTAAACTAGAGCCAACAAGTTACAAATTTATAAACTCTCGTCATCTCACGTTGAATTTTTCCTTACAGGTTACAAGTTACGGTTTAGATTCTTGCACGGTCATTGCCTTCATTTCCAAGTATTTACCTTACATCTTGCTTTACACTTTAGAAATTTATGTTACACACATATACTCTAGAAAACAAAGAAAAATAATAAAAAACATAAAACTACAAAAAAATACATAGCCTGAAAAGGCCTTAAACTAGCATACGGCCTAGAACGGCATAAAACTATCACTTTTTGCATTGCCTTTTTTTCATTCATACATCCTAACTCTATGTACGGCAAGTGTTGCTTGATGTCGTTTTCTTCCTAGTTGATTTTTGCAGGATCTCGCAAGGACGTAGCATGACCATGCATGCAGCATCACACTTTACACAAGCAAGGTAAGCATTAGTCTGCTATGACTATAAACTGGCACAGACAGTCTTGGATCATGACTTAAAACTGATACCACAGAACAGTCCTGGATCATGACTTAAAACTGATACCACAGAATAGTCCTGGACCATGACTTAAAACTGATACCACAGAACAGTCCTGGACCATGACTTAAAACTGATACCACAGAACAGTCCTGGATCATGACTTAAAATTGGTACCACAGAGTTCTGTCCGGTATGACACTAAACTGCTACATATGTCCGCCATGACATGAAACTAGCATTCAGAGTCCACTAAGACTATAAACTAATTTACCTCTTCATAGTCCGCTATGACTATAAACTAGCAATGCACCGTCTGCTACGACATTAAACTGGCACCGTCCAAGGGGTTATGACGTAAAACTAATCCACAACAGTCCGCTAAGACTATAAACTAGCGAGATCATTGATGACCAGGCAAAATTTGAAAAGATCTATTGCTGTAGTTGGCTGTTCTTGTTCCATAAAGACTTGTTGCATGATTCATCCCATGGGGCCTAATGAAATTATTGCTGTTCATGATTCTGTTTGCTTTGAAAGCTGCACATGGTGACTCCATCTCCTTATTTAAAGTATTTAGCTGACTATTTCACTTGTGGTTTTCTTGTCTTGTTGGAGTTGTGTTTGCAGGATGACACTTCTGAGGCGTTCGTGCATAGATGCACTTCATCATGACAACAAGGTATCACATTTTTCCTGACGCACACAACTGGGTTAATCAATCCGTTCATAAGTACATTCCCGATTCTCGATGCATCCCCTGTTTCCCAATCATGCTCCCTTATCCTATTTCATTACACCCCCCTTGATACATTCCACTCATCTCAAAACTCTTGGTACACTGTTGCACACTGTAGCTCTCTAAGCAATTGCGATGTAAAACATAATACACAGTACATGATGCAAAATGCAAGTGCTCAAACATGAGCATGGCATAAAAAAGCAAGCTCTTTCAAAAAGATCGGAAAAAACAAAAAAAGAAAAGAAAAAAGAAAACAAAAAAAATAAAACAAAAAAATGGTCAAAGAGCAAAATGTACTGAAAAGGTCTTCAAGACCCCGTTGACATCATAAACAAAAGACTATTGGCCATTCTCATACAAGCCCCAGGCGAGAAGGCAATTGTCTTAAAAAATAGTTACACTTGTGTCTCAAAGAGACCATGTTGCACATCATTGCGTGGCTTTGGTTGTTTACAATGGGCCCCGTAAATACTCTATAAGAGTCCTGTTTCTCCAAAGAATGCACCTCCCATCTCTTGGTTCCGAGTCTGCTGAAAAAAATCGGCTATGGACAAGAACCAATGACATAACTTGTGCACAAGAGAGCATTCCTCTTCCACAAATCCCAGCAAAAATCATCTCCCTTAACCTCCTAGCTTCCCCTGGTTACAACCAATTCCCTTGCATCTTGAACCACATTCCCTCAAATCCCATGTACTTTTGAAAACGGTGCAATAACATCCAGCCAAAGGCTAATGGTTAATGTTTGACGCTTTGTTTGTTCATGGTGTTTGCACTTCTTTGTCGACGCCTCTCGGGTGAATTCCTCCAGACGTCAACAAAGAGGGGCCAATGAAACACCACTAATTTCAGCTTAGTACTTTGAATGGAAATTTGTATGCTTCAATGGTGCATGAACAACGACTATTATTCACGTGCACATGCCTTTGGATTTTGGAAAATGCACAAGACAATATAGTTACAAATAACAGGATTGCTTATTGTTAACTCTCTCCATATTTCTTTGCATTTCAAAAAAAAAAAAGAAGAACGCTGCATCTTCTCTCAATCTTTATGTGCACATATGTACAGAACACACAAGTCAACAGTTGAATGTAACAACAGTGAAGGCCGCAGGGGTTCGGCATCTGCAACTCTGCAACAAGAAGTTGGAAAGCTTTGCATTTCATCAATGGCAGGGCTTCTGGACAAGGCTAAGGAATTTGTTGCAGAGAAGATCGCGGGCATGGACAAGCCAACCGCGGAGGTGAAGGATGACGTGTGGATCAAGGGCGTGAGCTGCAAGGAAATAAAGATGGATCCAATTCCAAGCGCCCAAGGCAACTAACTTACAGCAAGTGCGTGTTTTGTTTAGTCGATCTTTCATTCAATTCCAAACGCAACAGCAAGGGACAAACAGTAAATACTACTCACTTACCACATCAGCGCACAGTAGATCACATCAGATCAATAGCAGAGCAGAGCAAAGCAGATCGGCCATGGGTGACTATGGTGATGTGTTTATGCGGAAGCAAGATCCTGCTGTGCAGGCCCGCACCAAGGCGCAGAATCGCGCCACAGTGCCTCAGCATAAGCTGATTGGTCAAAGCCATCCTACAGGACTTACAGCCAACTTGTTAAAGCTTTTCGAGCCAAGACTGCCTCTTGAATATAAGCCACCACCGGAAAAGCAGAAATTACCTTCGTATACGGGCATGGCACAGTTTGTTCAACACTTTGTCGAGCCAGGGGATCCTGAACACGCACCACCTGTAAAGGGAGTTGAAACCCGAGTTCAGAAAATGGCCAGGATTCATAAGCTTCGAATGCAGAAGGGTGCTGAAAATGCTCCTACCACCTCGCTCCTCTCTACCGCGTCCCTGCTCCCGCTCTCGAGCCTGCCGTCGCACCTGCCACCGCTGCGCTGTGCCTGCGCGTCACTGTCTCTGATCCTGCCGCGCCACGTTGTTGCTGTGCCTGCTGATTCTATCCCTGCTGCTGCTACGTCGTTGTTTTGCCGTCTTTGCTGATGAATTCGCCCCCAGGCCAGATTCTCGTCGTCGTTTCTTCTGCTATCACTCCTGCGCTTTCTGCCGTGCTGTCTCGCGCTCTCTCCTCCGCAGCCCCTGCCACATCGATGCCCCCGCTGCCGCCGTCACGTTGCTGTTCTGCCGTCCACCGACTGCCGCATCGCCACTTCACGCCGTTGCCTTCTGTGCCTGCAGCATCTTTGTCTTTTCTCCTGTCTGCCACGTCGCTGCTGTGTCTGCCGTTGCTGTTTTCTCTCCACCGTCCGCTGCTGCATCGCGTTTCTGTTTCGACGTTGCTGTTTTTGTTCGAAGCCCTCCAGCACCACCGCCGTCATCAACAGCAAGAGCTCTTCCTGTGCTGCATCGCCATCTCCTGTCCCGCCACGTTGCTCTTCCTCTAGCCTATTGTGTGGCTGTCTCTTCGACTGCCTGCTGCGTCTATTTGCTGCCTGCCATCGCTGCTTTCTGGCTATCGCTGTTTTCTTGCCGCCGTCGCTGTTTTCTGTCCACTGTGTTGCTGATTTTTGCCGTCGCTCCTCCTATGCACGTCGTTGTTTTTCTCCCTGCTGACACCTCCTGTTTGCCTGCGCTGCCGCGGACTCCACATCACTGTAGGCACCACCAGGCATCACCACCGACTCAATGATTAAATTTTTTTTTTCTTGCCAAACATTGGAAAATTCCAATTTTCCAGCCACAGAAAATAATAATAATTTTTTAAAATCAAGGAAGCCAACCAGCTCTAATTCTTTTTAAAATTTTCTAAAGTTTTATGGCTCAAGGGCTTGTATTTTTAATTTTTTGTATTTTTATGGGCTCAAATGACCCATAAGTTGTAAAATACAATGAACCTGGTCAAGAAGGGCAAATTGCCAACACATATCTAACTCATGTACAACTTTCAAGCATAGATACATTGAACCTGGTCAAAGCAAACCCTAGCCAAAACCCTAGCCCAAACCTATAAATACCCTACCAATTCACACAAATTGGGGAGAGGCAACAAAAGAAAAACAACAACAACAAGAAGAACAAGAAGAGGCAAGAACAAGAAGGCAAGAGAAGCAAAGCAAAAGCAGCAAGAGAGAAGGGAGAGGAAGAGGCAAGGATTGGAGAGATTGGCAATTCTGAAGGAGGATAAAACTTGTAATCCTTGGGCGCTCGGCACATCCGATTTTTGGCTTCCAAGTTCTTCTCACATCGTCACATCATCGTGTCACATTTTTTCGAGGCTAGGCGTTTGACTTGCCATTCACACTTGTGCAACTACGCTTTGACCGGTGCACATCTTTTTTTTTAAAACAATATAATACAGTTTCATTATTGCCTCCCATTCACATTGTTTAAGTTCTTTTTTATGCTTTACAAATATAACTTATTTTATGGTTTATTCATAATCCTGTATGCTTTATTCACATTTCGTATCATTGTTTACATTCTGTTTACATTTTGGCATCTCCTCTACCACTATGAACGTTGCGTTTGTGGGGAACTGGTCCCCTGCTACAAAGTTGATCTGCATAGTCCCTTTTACTTGCACTCACGCCCCATTAAACAATTTTAGGTAGGATGTCGCTGTAGGCTTGATTTGATCTACTAGGCCCAACTTGTCCACAATGGGAAAAGGAATGACATTGGTTGTGGCACCATCATCAATGTGTACTCTTCGGATCTTATGTTGGCTGACTCGAATTATCATGAACATTGGTGTCGTTGTCACCTAACCCTTTTCAGGGTCATCTTTAATGGATCTGTCACAAAATGTTAACTGAGCCAGCTTCGGGTTTTTAGACGTAGGAGGAAGCATAACTGCGTGAATTGCCTTTTCCTTTGCTAGTATGCTTTTGTCCACCGGTATGGATGTCAACATATGAACCAAGGCCTCACGATGTGCGGTAGAGGTCATTACTAGGTCGTATAGGCTCAACGTTGTATTCTTTTATTTTAGAGCCTACTTGACCTGAGTAAGAGCGCTTAAGAGGTCATGCCCATCTTCCTGTTGTTTACTACCCTTGTCTTCCTCCATTCATCCCAGAAGACAGATTTCTCGAGGAGGAACAGTTTTGGGTTTGGGGTTAGACCCCTTTGGGTGAGGTGGTAATGATTGTGCACGTGTAGCGGTGTTAACTCTTAGTGAGGAGGCAGGTGTAGATGTAGAAGATGAGGGAGTAAGCTTGAAAGGACCTGGGGTGGTACATTCCATAGCCATTTCAATCGTTGGGTGCTCTTCCCGTTTCTTGGAACAAGAAGGCTATGTTGTTGTCTTATGATGGTTTCGTGGAACTGGGGCAGTTGAGTGGTTTAGCCCCTTGATGATGAATGGTGTTTATGGCGTTAGTGCAGGTTGTGGTGCAATTTTGATTACAGAAGGTGTAGGGGAAGATGTCCAAGGAGGAACCTTTAGGACAAACAATTTCTATGGTGGCTCTAGATTACTATCTATGCTAATGATGTTGATGATGTACCCTGCATCGGTAGCGTTGAGGGGGTCCTTGTAAACATGCATGGATTGATTCTCAAGGTGGATGAGGTTGCTTTTTTCCAGCACCAACTTCCCCTGATCAATCATCTGCTGAATGTCATCTTTTAGGGCCAGACAGTAATCTATGTCGTGATCACAGAGTTGGTGGTAATCATAGAATTGCTCCAGCATGAAGTTCTTAGGAACTGGGGGCTCGTTGGACAATGCCAAGGAGGGCTTCCTAAGGAGTTTGTAGTACCATTGATGTGTCTTGGTTTCCTCCTTTGACATCTGTTTGTGTTGAATGTACCCCACCCCTAGCAATTGCTTCAGAAGTTCTGAAGGCTTGACTGGTAGTGGGGTGTACTTGGAGTGATCTTTACGCTCGAAGTTGGGCTTAGGCAGGGTGGGTGCTTCGGGTGCTAATGTGGAGAGTTGGGCAGCATTGCCTGGGTTAGGCGCAGGGTTAGTTGGTGTTGCGACAACTTTCTTGTTATTTTTGTTGTTGGGTTTGGCCTCATTTGCCACGGTAACCACCATGGCTATTGCGACCTTGCCCTTCTGTTTGTCCTTCTTAGTATGTGCGTTTTTATATGTAACATAGGTCGGGTCCTTGCTGGCTTCGACCGTGTCTTGGATACTTTTCTTCTATGAAAAATCTTAACTTAGAGAGTGCGGGGCTAGGTAATACAGCTTGGATTTGATGAAATCATTCACCATCCCCTTGAAGATGGCCAGCATGTGGGCCTCCGCGATAGGCTCACAGATCTCATTCAAGGTGGTGCTCCATTGCTATATAAACCTCTGCACCAACTCTAATGGGTCTTGCTTAACTCCCATTAACTGATCATGCGTGACTTCGGGCTTCAAGTTATACTTGAAGCAAGTCACAAACTGAGTCAACAACTCCTCCAATGTTGAGGTGGAGGCGTGCGAGAGTGCACGGTATCGATATAAAGCTTTGCCCTTCAAAGACATAGCAAAGACATGGATGATGGTGTGCGGCCATTGTTGCAGTAGAAGGGACTTAGATCTAAATGTCATGAGATGCACATTGGGGTCACCCTCCTCATTGTATTTGGTAAAGTGGGGGAGTGGCATCCTGGGGGTAATGTGAGCATGGGGACTCCCAGGCTGATGGGATCGTCATGGTAAAAATCCATGACTTGTACTGTGTTAGAATAAGCAACTTTCAGGTGCTTAATGTCTTTAGTAAAGGTTTCGATAAGTTAGAATGCTTGGTCCAGACCTAGGGACGATGTAGATGGTTGTAGGGTTGCAGGGGTGGCCACCATTGGTGGCGTGGTAGGGGTAGTGACCTGGCTCATAGGTGGTTCCATTGGGACAACCCCTACGAAGGGTGCTGCTTGTGCTATCCACCACCTAGTGAGTGGTGCTGTTGGAGCGGCGGCCGTTGGTGGTGCCATAGGATAGGTTGTTTGCATGATCAGTGGGGTAGACCATAGTCCCATGCTTGGTTGTACTGTTTGCGGGACCTGGTACTCTTGATGATGAGCATAGTGTAACATTTGGGAAGGTTGCAAAGTAGGGGGAGAAGTGATTAGGGTCCACCACCTAGCTGGGGCTAGGCTTGCCGCTGATGATGGAATAGGTGTAGATGTTGGAATGGAAGTGGAGACTATATGCAATTGTGACGTAGGTACTGTGTGCATGTAAGGCAGGGTAGCCATGATCGGTGCTTGGTACAATGAAGGGATAGATTGGGGAATAGATTGTGGAGGGATAGTGCTTGGAAACAAGACGGAGGAATAGGCATGTTGATCAATTTTGTGGACGAATTGTGGAGGGATTGTAAAATTTAGTATGTTGTGCCAAGCTCTCAGGTGATTAGTTTTGGATCCTAAGAGATCAGCGTGGCCTTTGCACTAGGCTAAGTTGTCGCTTGGCACCTGTGGTGCCTTGAACCGAAAAAGGGAGCTCAAGGTTTGAGGTAGCAACAACAATGGTTGAGAAAATCATTTTTGCTAAGTTGAAAAAGGTTTGCGAGCAAGAAAAAATAGAGATCAGGAGGTGATCAAAGGCTTTTCTTCCTACAGGGTTCCAAAGGAACCATCATTGCGACTAGCCTGTACCACACGATGCATAAAAAACTACAAGGGTGTCACATTTACATTAATGAGTGACAAGGTACAAAGAGCATGCAGGACTACCCTTGAGACACGAAAAGGGCATCAAAAGGCCCTCCTTTTAGTGCCAAAAACTATAGCCATTGAAAATGTTGGTGGCTGGAACATCGAGAGGTTATCAGGCGAAACAATTTAACCTTGGATCCATGCGAGGGTCGTCCTAGAGAAAATAGATTCAGGGTGCCTTGAATGATCTTGTCAATCAAACAAAGACTTAATAGGTGTGACTTAACCTTTCACAGATTTTTACTTTGAAAACAATGCTCGTAATGTAATATGATGATTATTAAGTGCAACGGGATGAAAATGATGCAAAATACAATGATAATAAATAGAAACATAAAGCAAACTAGAGTTATACAACATCGAAGGTGCATAGAGGAATAGAATTTGCTAGAAGCCTTGGCGCATGCCGGGTTAATCTTTGGAGCATTTTATTGATTTGCATCTTTGCTACGCTATGTAGCGTAGCATAGCGTAGTAGCCAATGTAACATGCATTTCTATGAAAATTATGTGGTTCAAGGGCTAACTAAGACAGGGTAGTTTTGGAAGCCAAAATGTTGTTAGATGCAGTCCCTTTACTGAAACAGCTTGGTAGAGGAGTATTTGTGTGTTTTGCCATTGCTAAGCTATGCTACGCTATGTAGCGTAGCACCCTATGTTGGTCGAATTCTAACTTTGCCTTGCACAAACATCTTGCCAAAGCTTGTATTTAGATACTTGATTGATTTTTCGAAGGCTTGCTACGTTGCGCAGCGTAGCGGACTTGTCTACTAGAAAACTTGCTGAACTATTTTGTCCATCTTGAACACCATCGACAACTCTAGGCTGGGTCTCTGGGTAGACTATCAGTTGCGCCAACTATCCATTTGGGCAAGTTGGTGAGTCCGGCAAGCCTGCCAATCTTGGAAGTAGAAAAATTGCCAGACTGTACAGTCTAATCTCAGTGCCTACATTTTCTTACCAAACTATCATGACGCTACACTTGTGGAAGTCCTTACCTAAATTCCCAGACCTCGCTGAAACATGGAGGTCCTAAAATTTTATGGTGTTTCACTATTCAGCTGAAGCTATCGCATAGGCATTGGGGTCGCTTGACATTGGAACATAGTTGGTAGAGCTATCAACGAAAGGTGATCCTAAGTGTGCTCATATCAGCAAAGTGCATCTATTTCAACATTGTGGCCTATTACCTCAATCCAATGGTGAGGCCAAGTAAGGTGATTGTCTTCTTTTCCTGAGCATGCATTGTTCTAAGCAGGAAATTTCCTATCAACCTTCCACAAGTCATCTACTTAGAGATTGAAAAGCACTTCAAGGAAAAAAAACTTGAAAAGAAAACCTTGCCCTTTCCATGCCTCATCCAAAAACTTTGTAAAAGGGTAGAAATCGTCCACTACTCCAATGATACAATTAGGGATGATCCTTCGGCCTCAAGGTCTAAAATCATGAAAGATAAGACACAAACACTGACCCAAGAAGAGGAGCAGCTGCTGCCACCACCCACTCAAGAAACAACATTGGAAGCCCATGTAGCCATTGAGCGGTTACACAAAATTCAAGAACAGCTCTTGAGTGAGCAAGAGTAATTTGTAGGAATGAGTGGTATAGATCCATTTGTATACCGGCTAGCAATGAGTCACCTTAATGGGATGGCTTGAATAGTTAGCCAGATGAAGAGGGGTGGATCAATTTTCTTGGCCCAAAGAATGTAGTTGCCTGTGAGGTTGGATCCCAATGCCCGAGAGGTGACAGTGTTCTTATCTTAACATCATCTATTTCTAGAAATCTTTGGGAATGCCACCACCTTCTTTGTGCATTTGGAGGAAGGCAAAAGGGCAACTCTTTTTGTGATGCAGCACCAACGGTAGGAGATGGTGGCTGAGGTAGTTGCTAATTGTGTAGTGGAAGCACTTAATGCACTTGCAATGTCTATATTAGACGTATTTGCATTTTGAGATGTGTAGACCTCTGCAGGCATGGTCAATGGAAAGTTGAACATATCTCAACATGAAGAATTGCTAGATTGACTAGTGGGAATCACGTAATTAATTTTGAATATCTTTGATTTTTTGAAAAACATCACTGCAACCTTGTTGGAGCTACTAGACGTAAGGGGAAAGTGCATCATTCTAGAGGGGCAACTCGAAATGGCTCAAGCACAAAATCAATGCTTGGCCACGAAGGTTATTGTACTACATGCCCACCTTGTTAATCCTGCAATTCTCAGCCTAGTAGTAACAAAAGATGAAGCTTTCCAATAGCTTCAAGAATGATTTAGGAAGGATGAGGAGGAGGCAATAACAACCATCTTTAACTAGTCCATAGTAGAAGCAAAGACATACTCAATTTAGAAGGACTTGGTTCAGATGCACTATGAGAATGAGGCTCTCACCACATAGAATCATCACATGTGCAATGTTGATACCCAAAAGGAACAAATGCAAGAATATATTCATTAATAGCAGGAGTAGCTTACCAGGGTGAACATCGAATTAAGGAGATTGGTCACAGAAAATCGAAATTTGTCAATGGAGGAAGTTTGTGCCTTGCACCAGAAATCTATCATCGAGATCGCTGCCTAGAAGAATGAGGCTCTTAAGTTTGAAAAAGTGAAGAATCATTATAGAGACTAGGTTGGCCTATAGAAGGAAGTCAACCAAAAACACATCCAAATGGTGAAGGAAAAAATAAATGAAGCCCTACAACAACTCCAATAAGGAGGAGAAGTCTAGCAACTCATCATTGATGGGATTGATGCCTACAACACCTAAAGAAGTTGCAAATAGAAAAATGACAAAGTATATGGAGTTGGCCAATCTCCGTTTTGCAAACCTGACAATGCTGAGTATCAGACGACCATGGTCAGAGCTAGAGAAACAAGTGACTAGCTCATATTTGTTATACAAGGTAGAGTTCAAGCACCACAAAGACACCAAGCAGAAGCTTGAGACTATGAGCACTAAACACGAAGTTCTTAGAGCATGGTTCATAGATCAACAATCAATTGCTAATAACCTAGCCAAATGGATGAATGATTACTAGGAGTTGAAGGATACAATCAAATCATTTGACATTGAATGCAAATAATTTGCTACATGGTTCATTAATGCAAAGGAGCTATTTTCAACAATCTCGTGTCCTTGGGGTGTGTCAATTTTGATCCACATTGGCAAAGCTACATGGATGGTGCATGAACCCTTGGATGCTACCATTGGTCGATACTATGCCTTGATGCACAAATATCCATACCATGGTTATTCTCAACTAGATCAACTTCACCACATAGTAGATGAGCTTTCGTTAGAAACAAGGGCAACCTTTGGTGTCTATGCCTAGGGATGATTGTTAGAACTAATTGCTCGTTAGATATAAAGATTAATAGAGTAGGTTGCCAAAGAGGAGGGCAAGCTAGAAAAAGAGAAAGTGTAGAAGAGTATAATCGCGATCCTTCTATTCACAAGAGGGAGGTTCAATTCTACGACAGTGAAGATGAGTCCGTAGCAGGTGAATAAGAAAACCTTACCACTTCAAAAATTCCAATTTGAACTTACTGCCAAGCTTGATCAGTTATGGGACTTAATGGATAATAGATTCCAAGCTATTTTCAAAATTGCCAAAGAGTCTAGGGAACAAGGTAGTGATTTTGAGTGTAGGAGGTGCAAGGAAGTTGAACGTGCATATCATAAACAGAAGGGCAAGATTGCTGCATTTGAAGAAGTTGTAGATAGTGAATTAGATGATGATTGTGGGTGTGACATCTATTAATATGAACATCTTAAGGGATATTATCTTGTTGTGTCACATCTACAAGAGTCTAGGGTGTATGCTTTACATCTATGACTTACACAAAGACAAGCATCTAGAAGGTTACCTTACCCTCAAGGTAATTTTAGGTAGTTCTACCAGCAACAAATGTATTATCCAAGTGGAGTTCCATTGCAACTGTATGAATAATATCAATAGTGGCAGCAACCACAATCATGGGCATTGGCACTACCAAGGCAATAATACCCTTATCGGTAGCCTAATCTATATGGTTACTATGTTCAACAACCCATGTCTCCATGTGACTCCTCCAGTCACGTCTCTAATTTTCAGCCTGACTACCATCCTTTAGATTATTATTGAGCTTATTCACCACATGAAAGAAGGGATACCATCTCTTACCCTTATCCTCCTCTTGTCCTTGCACATACTCTTCCATCTGCATAGCTATCACCTACTCCACCTATGCAAGGTGAATTACCAACTCAACCACAACAACGCAATGTTATAAGGGTTGTTAATCTGCAACCAAATCATCAATTGGAGGGGTCAAATGCTTGATCAAAGAAAAGACTTTTCCTTCAACCTTATAGTCCACCTAAGCCCTCTTATACACCCATGGTTGACAACTGCTCCTGCCTCTCTCTCCTCTATATCAAATTCCATCGAGCCTCCTTCAAACCAAACTTTGCCAACGATCCATACCATAATGCTTACTCATACTGTGTTTAATTGGATTAGTGTAGGAAACCTTCCTAGGAAATTAGCCAATCCTAGAAGTTCTCTAATTTATTGGCAAATTATTGGGAATGAACCATGCAAGGCTCTTCTTAATTTAGGTTTTAGTGTTAATTTAATTTCTCATGAAATGTACACTACCTGGAACTTGCCTCCTCTCAAGAAGAGCAACATAAGATTAGAATTGATAGACCAGTCCATCATTGTTCCATTAGAACTGGCAGAAGACATTATGACCATTGTCTATGGATGATCTTATCCTATTGACTTTCTAGTAATCAAAGTGGAGAACTGCAAAGGAGACTTTCCAATCATCATGGGAAGGACATGGCTGAGCACCATTGATGCACAAATGGTCATTAGAGATATTTCCCTAGATATATTTAAAGAAAATCCATTTGCAAAGATTGAGAAGAAGAGAGTTCCATGCATCGCGTACAACAATATCAGGTGCAATTTTTTGTAGAAACTTTGGACCGTAAAGCAAGCATCTATCTCTACATGTAAGCAGTGTGCATTAAAAGCAAAAATTCAAAGGTTTCTATACGCAACAACCACAAAATAGGAGGGCACCTAGTGGTTGACCACTAATTCTAAGAGCAACACACTTTGCATGGAACCTATTAAGAGCTTAGCATGTGCATATGTCATGAGCATGAATGAACTTAAGTAAGTTCATCACCAACTCTCTGATGACACAAATGATGATACTCATTGGAGAGAGTTGGAAATTCTTAAAAAATTCAAGCAAGAGCCCCTTGAACTAAAAATGCTATTGGCTAGAATGGAATATGTGTTTTTAAAAATGGAAAGCTAGTTATAATCAATGCAAAACTTGCTCCAAAACAGAAAAAAATGCTATTGAAGGTAGTTGAAAGATAGTTAACAGCTTTTGCTTGGTCATATCCTAAACTCACAAGGATTAATCCTAGGATATGTCAAACATCACATCTACACTGACCTGGCTATGAAGCTAAAATGATAGACACAGAGGTGATTGAACTCCAAACTAAAGCCATTCGTCAAGGAGGAAATCGAGCAACTCCTCAAGGCAGGGTTCATTTATCCCATTACGGATAGTGAGTGGGTTAGCACACTTGTAATTGTGCTAAAGAAAGGTGGCAAGTAGTAGGTCTACATCGATTTTAGGTTGTTGAATATGACAACATTCAAGGATCACTTTTCATTGGCATTTGTTGACCAGGTGCTTGACACCATATCTAGGAATTGCTACTATAGCTTTCTAGATGGTTATAGTGGTTATGACCAAATTCAAATTGCAACGGAAGACTAGGCAAAGAAAACATTCACAAGTTCTTGAGGAACTTTTGCATATCACAAGATGCCATTTGGTCTATGCAATGCTCCATCACATTCCAACACCTAGTCCTAGGCATTTTTCAATAGCACATCAGTAGTGGTGTGGAAGTTTTCATGGATGACTTCTCCACCTATGGAGTTACATTTGAGCAAACCCTGGACTACCTTGACCAAGTGCTAAAATGATGTGTCAAAACTAACTTGTGGCTTAATTAGCAGAAAAGTCACCTCCGGTCTAGGAGGACATTGTATTGGGGCATAGAACATTGCAAGTAAGAATTGAGGTCGACCCTAAAAAAATAAGGATCATCCAAGGAATAATTGGCTAGCCAAAAATAGTTAAAGATATTTGGTCATTCCTTGGACATATTGGCTATTATTAACAATTTATAGAGAATTTCTCTAAGATTGCAAAACCATTGGTTGAGTTAACAAAGAAAGATGCTCCCTTTGTCTAGATCGTAAAATGTGAGAAAGCATTCCAACAACTAAAAGAGAAGCTTGTAGAAACTCCAATTCTTCAAGTACTTGACTAGTCCAGGCCATTTTATATCATGAAAAATGCATCAAATTATGCCTTAGGAGCTATGTTGATGTAGTTAGATGGAAAGAAACAACCATACTACATCCTCTGTGCTAGTGATGAGAGAGGTTATTCTAGTAGTTAATTCTAATTATTAGAGTGGTAGTTTTCTCTAAAATTAAAGTGGCAATTTCTCTAAAATTAGAGTGGCAGTTTTTCTAATTATTAGAGTAGTTGCTTTCAAGCCTATAAATATAGTACCCAGGTGCACAATTTAGAAAAGCAGTCTTAGGAGGAGAGTCTGGGAAGGAAGTCTTTCAAGGGAATTTTTCTAGGAGTCAAGTAGCGAAACTTTTGTAGTTAGAGTATTTTCCAAGTGCCTACAACAGGAGGTCTAAGTGTGGATGGATCTTTATTCGAGCATTATGTACCTAAGCACACCTTGTGTACGGCAATAAAGATGAACTCTTGGATTCATCCTTGCAGCACTTGAGATTTGTTTTCTTACTCATTCCCTTCATTTTATTTTCTTTTGCATTTATATTATTTTATTATTTTATTTTATTATATGCACTTTACATTTCTATTATTAGCACACACAGTATGATCATTTCGAGCATGTGTGTAACACTTGGTAACCCAGTAATGATTAGTGTTTGGTAATCCTAGTAGTGTTGCATTGGTTCAGGATGTGTACGGCAAGTGAGAATGGATATTAGTGTTAGGATTAGTTTAAAGCCTAGTTAATCAGTACTTAAGTTAAATTAGTCACTTAGTTATCTCTCTCTCTCCTCCCTTATTAGCAATAGGACATAAAAACATAAAAGTTATAAAAATCATATGCCTCAAACTTACTTAACCATACAATCGTGACATACAAGTAAGTTTGGGAAGATAACGATCAACCAACCTATCCTTGTTCCACAAAGGCGCAGAGGCACTTAGTAAATGGAATTTGACTAGACCGTGTGGGAAAGGCTTGTATTCGAATGGTTGAGTGTAGGGGTACCTCACCACTCATCATTGGCGTTGTTGCTGGGAACTTAGTTTTTTGTGTACTAATTAGAACATAGGAAATCATTCACACTGTTGAAATGAACCCTTAGAGTTGATTGAGGAAATAATAAATAAGAGTACATTGCACACTGAATAGACAAATATGTCTCCTTCTTTGTACAAAAGTGCCTCACCGCCTAGGTTTGAAACAGGAAACAATTGGCAGCATAATACACATGATGTTGATCTGCCAGTCCCTCAACAAGTTTGAGTGGTATATATTCAACTTGATGAGTATATAATAGACTTCACCTTTATCCTACATCAAGATGAACAACTGCGTTGGCAAGACTTAGAAGGTAACATAGTGTTAGCTCTTGATCAGTCAATCCTGAGCATGCTTCTTCGTGCTCTCACACGAATTGGCATGTCGCACTTACATGCAGATTACATTGCGCAAGAACATGACTTGAGAGAATACCATCCCATAGAGGCACAACATCAAAGGGACTTGCAACAGGAGAGACATCATAAGTCTTTAAAGGGTAAGTGGTCCCAGGATGCCCCACATGTCTTAAGCGAAAATGAGGGTGGTGAACCTACCTTAGGCAGTTGGCCAAACAACGATGTTCCTCCCCTTGACTTTGGCCAAGGGGTTGTGTATCAGGATCTTCATTCCACTATTCATAACCCAGGTCCTGATACCCATGGGCACAAAAGATCCAAGAAAGGGACATGAACTCATGATAAAGGTGGATATTCTGATTGCAATCATGATTGAGGCTGAGACTGCAAAAGAGAAGGTAGCATACATCATCATGGTCACAGTTCTTCTTATTCTTCACCTTCATCATCTCCTTCACCCTCTCCTTCAATATCTGAATGTGATCATAAAGAAAAAGACCATGAGGATAAAGGAAGGCAAAGTGGAAGTCATAGATAAAATAGCTAGGAAAGAGGACAAGGGCACTCTAGAGAGTCACGACATAGAAGAAGGGAGAGTAGAGAACAACGTAGGCATCATGGATGTCATAGACAAGACGATCATGATCAAACCCTAATCATTACTCAAAGTATGTTAGACATAACTGAGGCTGTTAGAATTCTAACAAGGCACTAGAAAGATAGTAGGATCAAGAGATTAGATATGAATAATATCCCACGATTTGAGGGGGAATACAACGCTGATCCTTAGAATCGCTTACAAGCATTCCATGATGCATGTGCCTTACAAAACATAGAGAATGAATGGCAAAAAATTAAGTTATTTCTACGGACACTAGTTAAAGAAGTGGAAAGCTAGTACTGGTCTTTAGAACCAAATTCCATTTGTAGGTGGAGTACTATGTTAGAACTATTTAATGATAATTACCAAATGTACTCTTAAGTGTCTAACTTGCAAAGGGAAATCCAAGGCTAGAAATAAGGAGGACATGAACTCTTGGATGTTACCATGGGTCGATATTATGCACTGTTACATCGTTGTCCTAGCCATGGCTATTCGCAAAGGGATCAACTACGCCATCTTGTGGATGGGCTTAGGCATGAAACGAGAATTCCCTTTGGGACTTATGCCCAAGGAAGACTATCCAAGCTTAGGTACCATCAAATTCAAAGACTATTGGAGCAAGTTTCTATGGAAGAAGATGAGCTATGGAAGAGAGAAAGTGCGGAAGAGTATAATTGAGATCCTTCCCTCTAGAAGAGGGAAGTAAGATTTTGTAAGGATGAAGAAGAGTCACCACTTGAAGAGATGGTGAATAGGAAAACTTTGCCTATTCAAAAGATGATATCAGAAGTTTTGGGAAAGGTAGACCAAATGTGGGATTCCCTAGACAATAGATTTCAAATTGTTCTTAAAATAGTAGAGGTGTCTAGAGAGCAAGGTAGTGAGAAAAGAAAAAAGAAAGAGGTTGAACGTGCACGTAGCAAGGGTAAGGGCAAAGTTGCTCTGAAATCTCACATCTACAGGAGTCTGGGATGTATGCACTCAACCCACGATTAAACAAAAGGTAAACACCTCGAAGGTTACCTTATCCTCAAAGTAACCCAAGGTAGTTCCACCAACCCTTAACATATTATCCTAGTGGAACTCCACTACAATTGATTGAGCAATATCAATAGTGGTAGAACCCATAATCATGGGGAATGCCATCGTCAAGGCAATGATATCCTTATTGGCAACTTGACCTATATGGATATTACGTGCAGCAACCAATCTCCCCACATGACTCTACTAGTCATGTCACTTCTCAACCTCACTACCAAGCCCACGAGTATTATGGGACTTCCTCTTCTAGAGGTGATATTCTGCAAGCATATATCATCCGTGTTATCCGACCACATCTCTTCCACCAATAGCTCCACTACCACTTGCTCCCATGATGCAAGATGAAATCCCTACCCAATCGTAGCAACGTAACGTCACAAGGGCTATTAACTCTCAACCTACTATTGGTTCCAACAGCCACATGAAGAAAAGACCTTTCTTTAGAACCAACAGTCCAACTAAGCCCTTGTAATCAAAAGCAGTTGATTCCTTAGATGGCTCAGTATCAATCAAAACTTTGTAGCCTCCTTCAATTTAACCACCACACTCAATGCGTACAGTCATGCTAACACATGCTATCATCAATTGGATCAAAGTTGGCCACCTTCCTAGGAAATTCTTTGATCCTGGGAGTCCTCTAGTATACTTACAAATCACTAAAAATGCTCTGTGCAAGGCTCTTTTGGATTCAAGTTCTGGTGTCAACTTGATTTTTCAAGAAATGTACAAGGCCTAGAAGTTGCCTCCATTAAAAAAGAGCAACATCCATCTAGAGTTGGTTGACTAGTCCATCACTGTCTCATTGGGATTGGTGGAAGACATTGTTACCATTGTTTGTGAGTGGTTACACCCAGTTGACTTCTTAGTGATTCAAGTAAACAATGGTAGGGGGACTTCCTAATCATAATGGGAAGAGCACGGCTAAGCATAGTTGACGCACATGTAGGAATCTATGATCTTTCCTTGGAAATATCAAAGAAAAACACATTTGGAAAGATTAAGAAGAAGAAATTTCCATGTATTGCATATAGTGACATAGGGTGTAATTGCGTGCAGAGGTTATGGTTTGTGCAAAGTTTAACATTGCTTGCATGCAATTAGTGTGCATAAGTGATCAACATACAAATATGCCTGTATGTAGTAGCCACACAATAGGAAGACACCCAGTGGCTAATAGCTGATTAAGAAAGGAGTTTACTCATATGCATGGAACCAACTGAGGGTTTGACTTGCGCTTACATCGATAGCATAGACGCATTAGAGCAAGTCCATTGCCAACTTCTAAGTCTTAACCTTGAAAATGTCAACTGGGGGAAGTTGGAAATCCATGAGAAATTTAAGCAAGAGCCCCTCGAGCTGAAACCATTGCCCACCAGTATGGAATACATGCTCCTTAAAAATAGAAAATCAGTAATTATCAATGTTAAGCTTGCTCCTCAACAGAAAGAAGAACTGTTGAAGGTAATCAATAGATGGTCAAAAGCCTTCACTTGGTCATATCCCAAATTAACTGGAATAGATCCTAAGATATTCCAACATAGGATTTACATCGACCCCTCCATGAAGCCTTAAAGACAACCCGCAGAGGCATTTGAACCCAAAGCTGAAGCAAATAGTCAAGGAAGAAATTGAACAGCTTCTCAAGGCTAGGTTCATATACCCCATTGTTGATAGTGAATGGGTTAGCCCCTTAGTTATTTTGCCTAAAAAGGGAGGCAAATGGAGGGTGTGCATAGATTTCAGGCTACTAAATATGACAACATTCAAAGATCACTTTCCATTGCCAATTGTTGACCAAGTCTTAGACACCATTGCAAGGCATCACTACTACAGCTTTCTGGATGAATATAGCAAATATAATCAAATACAAATAGCCCTAGAAGACCAATCCAAGACTATGTTCACTAGTCCTTGGAAAACATTTGCCTACAAATAGATGTCATTTGGCTTATGCAATGCCCCTACAACATTTCAATGACTAGTTCTAAGCATCTTCCAACAGTAGATAGGAAATGGTGTGGAGGTCTTTATGAACGACTTCTCCACTTATGGAGCAAACTTTGATCAAGCCTTGAACTAGTTGGAGCAAGTGTTAAAAAGATGTGTAGAAACCAATTTGAGGCTCAACTAGTAGAAAAGTCATTTGATGGTCCAAGAAGGCGTAGTACTAGGACACAAAATCTCACACACAGGGATAGAGGTAGACCCTGAGAAAATCAAAATTATCCAAGGAAGTACCTGTCAATCAGAAACTATCAAAGATATTTGGTCATTCCTTGGAGATACTAGCTACTATAGGAGATTTATTGAGGACTTTTCAAAGGTTTCCAAACCATTGGTGGAATTAATGAAAAAGGATGTACCTTTTGGGTGGACAAGGAATGCGAATTAGCTTTTCAAACTCTAAAATAGAAGCTAGTAGAAACACCCATTCTACAAGCTCCTAACTAGTCCAAACCATTCCATATCATGATTGACACATCCAACTATGCTTTAGAAGCCATACTTACATAATTAGATGACCAGAAGTGTGCTTATTACATCCACTATGCAAGTAGAAGTATCGCTAGTGCACAACTTAACTACACTACCACAGAGAAAGAATTAATGGTTGTAGGCTTTGCACTAGAAAATTTTAGACACTATGTCTTGGGATATAAAATATATATACATACAGATCATAGTGCAATCTGGTTCCTCATGAATAAGCTAATGGTAAGCCCTCGTATCATACAATGGCTTGTAATCTTACAAGAGTTCGATTTAACGATGATTGATTGTAAGGGCACTAAGAATGTAGTTGTTGATCATTTATCTTGGTTGTGATGGAACAATAAAGAGGATGACTATCTAATTTCTGATCATTTCCCTAATGAATTCCTCTTTGTTGGTGTAGTGAATAATCAATCACCCATGGAGACAAACTGGTACAATAGCATTCTTACCTATCTCCTCATCCAAAAAACACCACAAGAGTTAAACCTTAAGAAGAAACAACAGTTTCTTCACCGAGCCAAGTACTTTATGGAGATCAATGGGTAACTTTACAAAGTGTGTCCTAATGGCTTAGTTTGATAGTGTGTTCCTGATATAGATCAATTGTGAGTTCTCCAAGATGCTCATGAGGGTCCTTGTGGGGGTCATTACGTTGGGAGATGAATGACCATCAAGATCCTGCTTACAGGATATTATTGGCCTACAATATTTCGGGACACCCATGATTTCGTGCAATCTTGTGAGTGCTATCAACGTGATGGGGGAATGACTACCAGAATTGAGGATCCGCAACAATGGATTCAACTGTTAGAACCCTTTGACATTTGCAGAATTGATTTTATGGGGTTGATTACACCAATGTCCAATGGAAAAGCCTATATCATTATTGTTGTTGATTACCTAACTAAATGGGCAGAAGCAACTACTATTAAAGATTGTACATCATCTATAGCTACATGATTTATTCAACAACAAATCATAAACAAGTTTGGCATGCCTCGTGCACTTATTTCAGACATTGGTACCCACATCACAGGTGCAAATTTTTGGAAATTAATGTAACACTTAGGCATTGAGCATAAATTCACTACACCATACCACCCCCAAGTGAATGGTCAAGTAGAAGTCACCAACAGGGAAATTACAAAGATATTGACAAGAACTGTTAGCAAGTTTAGGTGAGACTGGAGCACTAAACTGAATGATGCTCTTTGGGCATACTGTGCCACATGGAAATGCCCTACAGGCTACTCTCCCTATGAGTTAGTGTATGGCAAATTACCAATGCTTTCCATTCAAACTGAGCTTTGTACACTATCCATGGCATGTGACCTCAACCTTGACCTTGATCTAGCATAGAAACAACGGTTAGTAATCCTTAACTTGCTAAATGAAAATTGACTAGTTGCCCTGTCATCTAACAAGTTGCACAAGACATTCAATAAACAACATCATGACCTAGGGATTAGGAAAGTTAAATATTAACCGAGAGATAAGGTTCTCTACTAGAATCCCACACATGTGCCACAACGTACTAAATTTCAAACACTGTGGGAAGGACCTTATATTATTTATGCAACTTTTCCTTCAGGGGCCATGATAATATACAAACCTGAGAGCCTAGACAAAAAACTATTGGTCAACGTACAACAAACCAAACCTTTACATGAGCTTAGGACAACCAGTACACATGCTATCTCTCTTGGTGGACAACCTTGCTCACTAGTTTAGATCTCCTCCTTCCAACTTAGTCATGGGGGAGATGTCTACCTATGCTAACCATTCTAGGCCCTCAATTCTTTTTGAATTTTTGTTTTACATGTTTTTGTTTCACACATTTTTGTTTTACACATTTTTCCAACTTTTCTTATTTTTTTTACACCATCATTCATATTTTTGCTATTTGTGTGATTGCTTGATTTACTTTTATTTATCATCCAATAAGTGCTCATGATGGTGGATTGAATTATATCATATTGATTGCTAATGTTTGATTTTTACCTTTGAATTATGGTGTTGATATTAAGGTATGGTTCTTTTGGTAAAATAGGCAATGAGTCCACGCAGTCCACTCATCCATACAACTCTATGGTCTCCTTTGGCTTGGAACTGTATAGTCCCCTTTTTCTAAGTAAACTTGTTAATGAATTGGTGGCTGGGTGTTTTTCAAACTAAGGAAAGACTCAAAGGATGAAAAGGATATGACTTTAAGGGGATTCAATGCATTTGTGTTGGCCATTCTCTTGGGTGCTTGGATGCTTTTTCTTAGGTTTTCCTCCATTCTGACATTGTTTAAAAATCAAGAAGCCGAGTGAATAAAAATAAGTCTTTGCATGGTGTGGTTCTCACACAAAAGAAAAAAAAAAGAAAAAAAAAGAAAGAAAAAGTGAGAATTCAAAGCACACCCCTTACACATAATAAAGCAATATGAACTACAAGCACTAGTTATGGAACTAGAAAGACATGTTACCCATGCCTGAAGGTTCCCTCTAACTAAGGCCCTTCCTCACTTCCTACTTCTCCATCTCACTCTCCTCGGAATGGTGGTGACTCTTTCTGAAAGCATTCTTATTGCTTCAAGTGGATGGATTGGTCAAGTGTGTTGATGCGAGGTCACTGGATGTGGCTTGTTTAAGTTTGGATTTGGGATGAGTTCTACTCAATCACATTAACCATAAAGTACACAAGGGGCTTTACACAACCTTGTTCTTGGGATTCCATTCCATTCTCTCCTCTCCATCCTTCTTCCCATTTCCACCTCATTGCCAGTTTTATCATTAGTCCGTTCTAGGTTGATGCATTATTTTTCTTTGGTGAATTCTTGTGGGTAAGTTTTTAACTCTTGCTTCCAAATGACATTCCTAGAGCCTACGAACTCTTTGGTTTGTGGGCTTGTTAGGGCATAAAAGGCATGAGCCTGCTTTGGGGAGGATCCACTAGCATTTCTTTTTGATGTAATTGTTAACTTCTTTCCCTTAAAAATTTCTTGTAATTAATCATTTCTTATTTCATCCCCATCCATGACATCCATTTTATTGGTGTTGTCGTTGATATTTTTTCCATCTTTCTTGTTCCTCATATTTTTCCATCTTATAGCTATTGGAGGTTTGCTCTTAGTTGTGGGGACCGTGGCACAAATTTTTCAATTTTCTCCATTTTACTATTTTCCTAACCCATACGCCTTAGGTAGTCACTTGTGAGAAATCTCTAAACCAGTTTTTGCCAGAACCACAACTCAGCAAATGCACTTCATATCGAGGCAAGATATCAACTTCATTATGGTTTATCTATCCTTGCTCATTTGTGACTATGTTGTGTGTGTAGAAAGCGATCATACAAACAATGGACCGGGCTTGGAGGAAGCACTCAGGATGGCCTAGAATTGGAGCATTTACGAAAGGAACAAGTCTGGTGGCATGGCTATGGATAAACAACAAAAGGTGCAATCTCGGCATTGGTAACAACACACTCCATCTTCTTTCTCTCTCTTTCTCTACAAGCTGCCAAATAAAGGCTTGGATGTCATTTCTGTATGAGTGTTCATCACAATGGTCATGAACACTAATGTTGTAATATGCTTATTGATCCGTTCACTGGGTACATTGAGCCTATCATCCCATTCCACCATTAGTTGTCAATTAGTCAATAATCCCATACATTCCCAATATATTTTAAGGAACTCGAGGATGAGTTTTCATTCAATCATGGGGGTATGATGAGAGCAGTTACTCTAGCAGTTTATTTTTAATTATTAGAGTGGCATTTTCTCTAAAATTAGAGTGGTAGTTTCTCTAGAATTAGAGTGGCAGTTTTTCTCTGAAATTAAACTGGCAATTTTTCTAATTATTAGAGTAGTTGCTCCCAAGCCTACAAATACAGTGCCTAGGCATACAATTTAGAAAAGAAGTCTTAGGAGGAGAGTCTGGGAAGGAATTCTTTTAAGGAAACTATTTTAGGAGTCAAGTAGAGAAACTTTTGTAGTTAGAGTATTTTCCAAGTGCCTGTAGTAGGAGGTCTAAGTGTGGAAGGATCTTTATTCAAGCATTGTGTACCTGAGCACACCTTATGTATGGAAATAAAGATGAGCTCTTGGATTCATCCTTGCAGCACTTGAGATTTGTTTTCTTACTTATTCCCTTCATTTTATTTTCTTCTGCATTTATTTTATTTTATTCTATGCACTTTACATTTCTATTATTAGCACACAGTATAATTACTTCGAGCATGCGTGTAACACTTGGTAACCTAGTAACGATTAGCATTTGGTAATCTCAGTAGTGTTGCGCTAGTTCAGGATGTGTACGGCAAGTGAGAATGGATACTAGTGTTAGGATTAGTTTAAAGCCTAGTTAATTAGTAGTTAAGTTAAATTAGTCACTTAGTTATCTCTCTCTCCTCCCTTATTAGCAGTAGGACATAAAAACATAAAAGCTATAAAAATCATATGCCTCAAACTTACTTAACCATACAATCGTGACATACAAGTAAGTTTGGGATGACAACGAACAACCAACCTATCCTTATTCCATAAAGGTGCATAGGCACTTAGTCCTTGGAATTCGACTAGATCATGTGTGAAATACTTATCTTCGTATGGTTGAGCATAGGGGTACCTCGCCGCTCATCAACTAGCCAAAGCATTATAGACTGTTGAATATGGTAACATTCAAGGATCACTTTTTGTTGCCATTTGTTGACCAAGTGCTCGACACCATATCTAAGCATTGCTACTATAACTTTCTAGATGGTTATAATGGCTATAACCAAATTCAAATTGCACTGGAAGACCAGGCAGAGATAACATTCACAAGTTTCTAGGGGGCTTTTGCATATCAAAAGATGTCGTTTGGTCTATTCAATGCTCTTGTCACATTCCAATGCTTGGCCTTAATAATTTTTCAATAGTAGATTGGTAGTCGTGTGAAAGTTTTCATGGATGATGATGAGACATGAAATTGCTCATATTGTTGACGGTCACGTTAAGGCATCCACGATAATGCATCCACGTTATCTAAGGGTTGCGATATCGTGTATGCAATATCTCATGGGCCACGATATCGCGCACGTGATATCTCATTTGCCCGCGATATCGTGTACGCGATATTGCAGTCAGCTACAATTTCTATAAATAAGAGGCGGCTCTCCCTCATTTGACATCCTAGTTTAGATTGTAGTGAAACTTTGGCAGTTTGATCCCTTCGAAGTTAGTTTATTTTTCTAGTGTCTACCCGTAGTGTGATGAATGTAGTTGTACGGTGTCTTTATTCGAGTGTGACGTACCTGGACACACACATGACCAGCAATAAAGATCGAGATTACTTCATCATTACAGCATTCACTTTGTTATTTATTCAATGTTATTTATTTTTTTCGTAGCGCGGTGTGAGTACGACTTAGTTACGAGCATTTATGAATGTGTACTATTAGTCAAGGAATTGGTTGCTCATCGCGATTAGTCTCTAACCCTTAAACTCCTAGAAGCGGAACGAGTACGACTTGGTTATGAGCATTTAAGTGTGACTACTTGGTAGCCCAGTGGCGTAGCTAGGATCTAAGCTTGGTAATCCCAGTGGTGTATTTGGGATCTACACTTGGTAATCCCAGTGGTGTACCTATGACCTACGCTTGGTAGTCCCAGTGGTAGTCGTGCATGAAGTCTAAGATGTGTATGGTTGATCAAGGAATCGATTGCTCGTCACACTTAGGCTAGATTAGACTCTCTTACCCTTTCCCTCCTAGCTTAGCTTAGTTAATCTTATTTTCCATTGCCTTCAGGAGTAGCATAGAATTAGAACACACCATACACCTCACTCTGGACTAAACCATACGTGACAAATGATAAATACTAGTCCAGGTGGGAAGACAACGAACTGCGACCTAAGGATAACTGTCTAGGTGCCACAACTAGTCCATCTGAGGAGTTCGACTAAATTGTGTGTGAAAATGCTTGTATTTGTATGGTTGAGCATAGGGGTACCTCACCGCTCATCAGATGACTTCTCCACCTATGGAGCTACATTTGAGCAAGCCCTGGACCACCTTGAGCAAGTGCTAAAACGATGTGTCAAAACTAACTTACAGCTCAATTAGTAGAAAATTCACCTCATGGATTAGGAGGGCATTATATTGGGGCATAGAACATTGTAAGTAGAAATTTGGGTGGACCTTAAGAAAACAAGGATCATCCAAGGAATAACCTACCAGCCAAAAATAGTTAAAGATGTTCACTCATTCCTTGAACATACTAGCTATTACTGATGATTCATAGAAAATTTCTTTAAGATTGCAAAATTGTTGGTTAAGCTAACAAAGAAAGATGCTCCCTTTGTCTAGACCATAAAATGTGAGAAAGTATTACAGTAACTAAAAGAGAAGCTTGTAGAAACTCCAATCTTACAAGCAGCTAACTAGTCTAGGCCATTTCATATCATGACGGATGCATCATATTATGCCTTGGAAGTTGTGTTGATGTAGTTAGATGACATGAAATGATCATACTACATCCATTGTGCTAGCCAAAGCCTTGTGGGTGCACAACTAAACTGCACCACCATAGAGAAAGAATTAATGGTAGTGGTGTTTATTCTAGAAACCTTCAAGCATTATGTGCTTGAATATAAGGTGTTTATGCACATAGACCATAGTGCCATCTGATTCCTAATAAACAAGCCAACAGTAAGCCCCTGTGTCATACTATGGCTAGTGATCTTGTAGGAATTCGATCTCATGATAGTAGATTGAAAGTGAACCGAGAATGTGGTCGCTAATCACTTGTCTCGGTTATGATGGGATGACAAAGAGGAAGAAAGCCCACTCTTTGACATGTTTCATGATGAACTCCTCTTTGCTGGGCCTATCAATAAACAAATGCCCAATGAGCCAAAATGGTATGATAGCATTTTCATCTATCTTCTCACTCAAGAGATGCCACAGAGGTTGGACCATTGGAAGAAACAATAGTTTCTTCACCAAGTAAAGCATTTCATGGAGATCAATGGACACCTCTACAAGGTGTGTGTTGATGGCCTAGTTCATTGGTGTGTCCTTAGTGTCAATCAACTACGTGTTCTCCAAAATGCTCATAAAGGTCCTTGTGGAGGACACTATGATGGAAGACACACGACCATTAAAATCCTAATGGTATTGTACTACTAGCCAAAACTCTTCAAGGATGCTCACCATTACATTCGCTCTTGTGAACGATGGCAACAAGATGATGAAATGACTACTTGAATGGAGGGACCTCAACAATGGATTCAACCACTAGAACCATTCAACTTCATGGATCCCATCACACCCATGACAAATGGAAAGGCATACATCATAGTCTCTATTGACTATTGTACAAAACTGTTTAGAAGCAATAGCCATCTTCAATTGTACATATTCTATTGTTGCTCAACTTGTACAACAAAATGTTATAAATAGGTTTGATGTGCCATGTGCATTAATTTCTAACAATGGAACTCACTTTATAGACACTCCTTTTTAAAAGCTCCTGTAATGCTTGGAGGTTGAATATAAACTCACAACACCTTACCATCCCCAAGCTAATGGTTAAATTTTGGTTACCAATAGGGAAATCACAAGGATACTAACAAGAACTATTAGCAAGTATAGGAAGGAATGGAGCACAAAACTCAATGATGCCCTTTAGACCTATTGCTCAACACAAAAACTTCCTATAGGCTACTCTCCCTATGAGCTTGTGTATGGAAAATTACCAACACTTCCAATTTAATTCGAGCTCTATACACTTTCAACCACTCATGACCTTGACATCGACTTAAGTTTAGCCCAAAAAGAATGACTGATGGATCTTAACTTGTTAGATGAAAACTAATTAGTAGTCCTATCATCTAATGAGTTGCACAAGGCCTATAACAAAAAGTGTCATGACCTAAAAATTAAAAAAGTCAAATTTCAATTGGGAGATAAGGTTCTCTACTAGAACCCCACACACGTACTTCAATAAAATAATTTCCAAATGTTGTGGGAAGGACCTTACATCATTTATGAGCCTTGTCCTTTTGGGGTCATGATGATCTATAAACCTAAGAGCCTAAACAAAAAATAGCTAGTCAACATCCAACAAATTAAACCTTTCCATAAGCATACGCCAGCTAACGCAACATGCACCTCATCAGATGAACAACCATGCTCCATATTTTGGATCTCCTTCTTTCAGCTTAGTTTTGGGGGAGATGGCCACTCATGCTAATCATACAAGCAACTCCTTAGTCTTTCAAAATTTTTTGTTTTACACATTCTTTATTTTACATCTTTTTTTTTCATGTTATTGATCTTTTCTAATTCTTGTTTTAGATCATCATTAGTACATTTTCTATTTTTTGAATATTTTACACTTTCTTTTATATTTTCTTTTATTCTATTTGGTATGATTTTCTAACTTTTTGTTAACAAGTGCTAGGTACATTGGTAATGCATTACTTGATGGTGGTATGTACTATTTTTGTTATTTGATTATTGGTGTCTAGTTTCTGGCTTTGAATTTTATTATGGATAATTAGGATATGGTCTCTTTTTTATGCAATAGGTAGTGATTCCACAACATCCATCCATAACAAACTCTATGGTTTTCCTTATTTTGAAAACATGTAGTCCCCTTTTCATTAATAAAACTCTAATAAATTTGTGAATTTGGTAGTTCTTGGAATTGGGAAGGATTGAAAAGTTTGAACAAGCTGTGGGTTGAAGGGGATTTGGTATTCTTTATGCCTTTTTATTTGCTTGGGTGCATGCATGTTTTCATAAATTTCTTACCATTCCATGATAATAAATAAAAGGAAGTTAAATAAGTCTATACACAATGTGGTTCTCATCAGATAAAAAGAGAGAAAAGATGAGAATTCAAAGCACACCCCTTAGACAAAAATAAATGCATATTTTCTTGCATGGAGTGGTTCTCATCATAAAAGAAAAAAAAGATAAGGATTCAAAGCACACCCCTTGGACAAAATAAATGTATGTGTCTTTGCATGGTGTGGTTCCTATTTCAAAAAAAAAAAAGATCAATGAAAATTCAAAGCATACCCCTTAGACAGAATAAATGGGCTATATGCACTGGTTATGGGACTAGTCTCCTCTAACTAAGATCCTCCCTCACTTCATATTTCTTCTCTAATTTGGAATGGTGGTTGTTCTGTGGAAACACTCTTGTGTTTCAAGGGATGGATTGGTCTTAGAATGACGATGCGAAGTCACTGAATGTGGTTGGTTTTGGTTTGAACTAAGGATGGATCCTATCAAGTCATTTAACCACAAATCCATAAAGGACTCCATGTCTCACCTCATTATCAATTTCATGTTTGGGTTCAATGTCTTGGTTTAATGTGTTGGAATTCTTAGTTAGTTCCAGGCTTCTTTACTTAATCCTTTGTAATCATTAATTATCCATGGAGCCCACAAACTCTTTGGTTTGAAGCTATGCAAGGGCATAAAAGGCTTGTGCCTACTTTAGGGAGGACCCACTTGCATATCTTTTGGTTGGGTTAGTTAAGTTCTTTACCCTTAGACACTCTTACAATCAAATTCTCTTTTGTTTACCCCATCAATAACATCCAATTGTACACATCTTCATAATCATTTTCAGTGAATTCTTCTTTTTATTATTGTGAATTCTCATACCCTCTTCAAATATTTCTTTGTGTTAAACATTTTTTGATTTAATGAACCACTTGTTTATTTTATTCTATTTGTTAGCCTTCCCACTAACACTACTCAAAGAACCAATCAACCACAATCACAACCTAGCTAAGTGTAACCATCGATGAAACAAGACATTTAACAGTTATGTGTTACACATTGCATACTAATTCATGATTATGTTGTGATTGTAGTGGAAAGCATGGACTAGAAACAAGACTATCTTCACCAAGGATGCATTAGTACCACACAATGAGGATCATTTGTGACCATTGGATCTCTTCTCTCTCTCTCTCTTATTTTTCTGCTGCCAAGAGGTGTTGGATGTTAGTGTTATCTGGGGTGTTCACTTCTCTTATCATGAACATCCAATTTTGTAAAAATTGTAATTTCGTACACTTGGGCACTCAGAGTCTGTTTGTTCCATTTGAGTTAGTTTGTATGTTAGTCAATAATCTCATACCTACCCAATATATTGTGTTGTAAAGAACTTGTTCCTTCTCTTCTTCACTTAAGGATGAGTTTTCATTCAGTTGTGGGGGTATGATAAACATGTTTTTGCTATCAATTATCACATCGCATACACGATGTCAGGGTCCAGTTGCAACGTTGTGTACGCAACATCAGGGTATATATGCCAAGTTTATAAATACTATGCTTAGGCTCCAGTTTTCACATCAATTTTTAGTCATTTTCTAGTCAAAGTAGCAAAACTTTTGTTGTTTATTTTCCTCAAAGTTAGAATATTTTCTAAGTGCCTACAAAAGAAGTCTAAGTATGTATAGTTCTTTGTCTGAGCGCTAATATACCTAAGCGTATCAGTGTGACGAGAATAAAAAGAACTCTTTTGACAATCCCTACAGCATTGAGAATAGCTTAATATTTTCTTTATTGCATTTTACTTTCATGCTCTTTACTTTGATGCATTTGAATTAAGCAATTTATTTCCAGTAGTTAATGAACACAAGCACAACCACTTCAAGCATTCACATAGTACTTGGTAACCAGCAACACTTAACGTTTAGTAGCCTAGTAGTGCTATATGTGTTCAGGATGTGTCCAAGAAAGTGGAACGATTACTTGTATTAGGCTAGATAGGTAGTAAACCAATTAGATTTTAAATTACTCTACTCTTTATTCTTATTGTAGGAAATCAAATCTATAAAATGTAAAATAAGAAAAAATCATACACCTCAATTACACTTAAACCATACCCTTGAGCCTCACAAGTGTAGTTGGGAAGACAACGAACATTCTCAATGTCCATTTCCTTCCTAGAAGAAGTAGTGCATTAGATAACTATAGGTCCACAAAATTCGATCGGATTGTGTGCAACGCCTTAGTGATTCGTATGGTTAGGCATAGAGGTACCTCGCCACTCATCAATAAGTAAATGCAATATGTTTGCTAGGATGTTTTGTTAAAGTTTTGTATCCTTTATTCTGCTATTATTGGAGCTCATTCATAGGTTTACTTTATATTTTATGATTAAATATTGAAATCCAATTACCCGAGGAAGTTTTCTTTTGTCAATTATCCTTTCTTTACAAGTGTTTGGCTATGCAAATTTATTTTCTTATGCATATTTATGCTTAATTATGCACATCTAGCTATGCATTCCTTTATTTTATTATGTACATGTGCTTATATAATACTCAGTTCATAAAGCAATTATGAATCTTGACCTTACCCAGACCATATCCTTTATTACTTTTTGTCATTAAACTAGGATTTGGAGTTTATATTTAATTATAATTAAATATTACATAAATTAGCTTTATTAAAGAAATACCTTAGGATTATGTCCTACCTAGAATTTGACATAATCGATGTGTTCGAGATGTTCAAAAACATTGGTTTTAATCCTTGGTTCACTATAATTGAAGTTGTAGTTTTTGAGATATCACATTTTCTAGTTTGCTAAAATACCATTAAAGTTTCAACATTTGAGCTGGGTGACTATGATAAAAAAAAAGCTTAGGTGAGATTTTAGCATATGATTTATTAGAGCACTTGATAAACAAAACTTAATTTAGATTCTTAATGTGTAGGTTATTAGTGAAAAAAGGAAAATAGAATAATGAAAATTGTTTATGTAAAATTTAAAATTAATAATTAAAAAGTTAATGTCATTTGAAAAAAAAAAAGCACGTTCATGTGCGTAGAAGCTACAAAGAAGTGCATATATGTTATGTGCATATAACATATGCATATTATGCATAATACCTTTTGCACTCCTCCGACACTTGTTTTTCCCATTGCTTGTTTTCTTGCCATTGTTTTGAAAAACTACGTTTTTTCACATTTTCCCGTAAAGACGTTTTTGTCTCTTTTTCTTCATTTGAAGCCAAATTGGGCCTAGTTTCTTTTGTTTTTTTCTCCTTATAAATAGGTAGTGGTCCTAGATACATCTCATCATAGCTTGAAGAAGGGTTTTGAGTGCAATAGGTAAAGCAAAGCAAAAACCAATTTAGGGCATTGGGTAGGAAAAGAAGACACAGGAAAATTTTGGAAGCCTTGCTAATGCAAATAAAGAAGTTTATTTTATTTTCCTTTTATATGGATGCCCCATATTGCTATGAATTTTCTATCTCTCCTCTCTACTTTTTGTTCTTTTGTTATTCTTCTACCATTTTAATTAATAGTGTTGTGGATTTTTGTAATCTAGGTTTTTTCCTAAAAATATATTTTAATCCTATTTGTGCCTTCTTCTATCTTTTGGTAAGTTTTGGAAATTGTAAAAATCATGCACAACTTGCCCCTAGATATTTTATGAATATTTGGTACCTATTAATGATATAAACATGATTTTGCAAGGATTTTGTGGAATTTGAGCTTTTTATAGATTTTTGGTCACTTTGGGTACCTTTTGGACTTTTGGAATAAAATAATAATATTTGTGTGATTAGTGAAGTGGTTTTTAATGGGACCCATCCTATTAAAATAAGGGTTGTTGAATGAATTTCCTATCTTGGATTGTGATTTGTAAGTTCATGTGAGGCTATGGATATAGTTAAGATGATGGCATTGAGCAATTGAGTCTAGTGATGTATGGTGAGGCATAGTAAAGACCTATCATTCCAATGATACACATGTCTTAGCTGTTGAAAATGTTAGTAATGAGGCTATAGCCAAGACCCAACCATGAGTGCCCTATTTGGGGTCACGAGGCTAATCTGATGATAGTAGCAAGGTTATTCTAAGTGAGTTTTTTTGGCAATGAGGGTAACCAAAACCTAGCCTTTGGAAATGTCTAATTAAAATATATTTTTTTGATTTTGTTGGAAAAATTATATCTTTGGACACTGATGAGATGCAGAATGCACAAGCCGCGATATTGTGTACGCGATATCGCGGCTGACGTGATATCGCATCCCCTGCGATATTGCGTCTTTCCCTGCGATATCGCATACGCGATATCGTGGTCCGCCACCATATCTATAAATAAGAGGCAACACTTCCCTTGTTTCTCATCCTAGGCGTAAAGTAGCGAAGCTCTGGTGGATTGATCACCCCAGAGATAGAATATTTTCCATGTGCCCGCAGTAGGAGTCCCCCAAGTGAATGGTTCTTTATTCGAGCAGCTTTGTACCTGAATGCAAGTTGTGTATGGCAATAAAGAC
>MNCI01011210.1:267545-287702 GCA_015680685.1 Gnetum montanum
CATGCATGAAATGCTCGTATTCGTATGGTTGAGTGTAGGGGTGCCTCGCCACTCATCATTGGCACCGTTGCTAGGGACTTAGTCGTTTGTGCACTGCATAGAACATAGGAAATCATTCATATTGTTGGAATGTTAGAATGAACCCTTAGGGTTAATCAAAGAAAGACAAGACAATAGTACATTGCACAAAAAATAAGACAAGATCTCTTCTTCTTCGCATAAGAGCACTTCACCGCCTACAACTAACACAAGAGGTAGTCGACAACATAATACACATAACCAGGATCCACCAGTTCCTCAATAGTTTTGTGTGGTATATACTCATCCCGATGAGTATGTGCCTGATTTCACTTTTATTCTCCACCAAGATGAACAACTATGTTGGAGAGATTTGGAGGGTAACATAGTGTTGCCTCCAGACCAATCAATTTCCAATATGCTTCTTCGTGCTCTCACACAAATAGGCATGCTACTTTTATACGCAGAATATGTTGCATGTGATCATAACTTAAGAGACTATCATTCCATAGAAGCACAACATCAAATGGACTTGCAACAGGAGAGATACCATACATCTTTGAAGGGTAAATGGCCCCATGATGCTTTGCACGTTTTGAGCGAAATTGAGGATGGTGAACCTACCTCAACAGGTTCCCCACGAAACGATGTTCCTCCTCCTAACATTGGTCAGGGGATGGTGTATTAGAACCTCCACTCCACTATTCACAACCTTGNACAGATGTTCTGATCATGATCACGATCGAGGTCGAGACCATCGAAGAGAAGGTAGAAAACACCATCATGGTGATGGTTCTCCTTCTTCTTCACCATCATCGTCATCTTCACCCTCTCCTTCAGTGTCCAGACACAGTCATAGGGAAACCAATAGTGAGGATAAGGGAAAACGAAGTGAAAGTCATTGACGAGACAGTTGAGAACGAGGATGAGGGTACTCTAAAGAATCAAGGCATAGAAGAAGGGAGAGTAGGGAACTGCATAAACACCATAGATGCCATGAATGAGATGATCATGAAGAACCCCTACTCGCAACTAGAAGCATGCTAGATATAACGGAGGCCGTAAGAGTTCCAACAAAGCACCAAAAGGATACTAGGATCAAGAGGTTAGACATGAACAACATCCCATGATTTGAAGGGGGATACAACGCTGATCCTCAAAATCATTTACAAGAATTCCATGATGCATGTGCCTTGTAAAACATAGAAAACGAATGGCAAAAACTGAAGTTGTTCCCAAGTACACTAGTGAAAGAAGCTGAAAGCTGGTACCGGTTCTTAGAACCAGAATCCATTCGGAGGTAGAGTACAATGTTAGAACAGTTCAATGATAAGTACTAAATGTACTCCCGAGTGTCTAACTTGCAAAAGCAAATCCAAGGATGGAAGCAAGGAAATCATGAACCCTTGGATGTTTCCATGGACCACTATTACGCACTGTTACATCGTTGCCCTGGCCATGATTATTCGTAGTGGGATCAACTACGCCATCTTATGGATGAACTTAGGCATGAAACAAGAAGAACCCTCGAGACATATGCCCAAGGAAGGTTATCGGAGCTTAGGTCTCATCAAATTCATAGACTGCTACAGCAAGTTGCCAAAGAAGAAGGTGAGCTACGAAAGAGAGAAAGTGCAAAAGAATACAACTGAGATCCTTCTCTCTGAGATTTTGTGAGGAAGAAGAAGAGTCACCACTCGAAGAGATGGTGAACAGGAAAATTTTGCCTCTCCAAAAGTTAACATCAGAAGTATCGGAAAAGGTAGACCAAATGTGGGACTCCCTAGATAGTAGGTTTGAAACTGTTCTTAAAACTGTAGAGGAGTCTAGGGAGAGAGGTAGTGACTGCGACAAAAAGAAAAAGAGAGATGTGGAAAATGCACGTAACAAGGGTAAGGGAAAAATGGCCATCACTGAAGAGGCTGTGGATTTAGACACAGACAATGATAGTGGGTGTGAGATATGCCAATACGACCATCCTAAGGGATGCTACCCAGTGATCTCACATCTACAAGAGTTTGGGGTGTATGCACTCAACCCACGACTAAATAAATGGCAAACACCTTGACAGTTACCTTATCCCCAAGGTAACCCAAGGCAGTTCTACCAACCTTCAACATATTATCCAAGAGGAACTCCACCACAACCCGTTGAGCAACATCAACAGTGGCAATACCCACAATCATGGGGGATGCCACCACCAAGGCAACAATACCCATACTACAACCTGACCCATATGGTTACTACGTGTAGCATCCAATCTCTCCATGTGACTCTGTTGGTCACGTTACACCACAACATCACTACCAAGCCCATGAGTATTATAGAACTCATTCTCCTAGGAGAGATAATCCACAAATATACCATCCTTCAAATCCATTCGCAGCTCTCACACCAATAGCTCCATTACCACCCACTCCAACAATGCAAGAGGAACTCCCTACTTAACCACAGTAACGCAATGCCACAAGGGCTGTAAATCCTCAACCCACTATTGGTTTTAACAACTGTATGAAGAAAAGACCTTTCTTCAGAACCAATAGTCCAACTAAGCCCTTACAACGACAAGTGGTTGAACTTCTGAACACCTTCCCATCAAATAAAGCTTTAGAGCTCCCTTTGAACCAAACACCGAGCTCAACGCATACGGTCATGTTAACACATGTCGTTATTGACTGGATCAAGGTTGGCCACCTTCTCAGGAAATTCTCTAATCCTGGAAGCCCTCTAATCTATCTCCAAATCACTGGGAATGAGCCATGCAAAGCTCTTCTAGATTCAAGTTCTGGAGTCAACTTAATATCGCAAGAAATGTACAAAGCCTAGAACCTGCCTCCATTGAAGAAGAGCAATATTTGCCTAGAGTTGGATGACTAGTCCATCACTGTTCCCTTTAGATTGGTAGAGAACATTGTCACCACTATGTGTGGGTGGTCGTACCCAGCTGATTTCCTAGTGATATAAGTGAATAATGGTAAAGGGGACTTCCCAATCATAATGGGAAGGGCATGGCTAAATACTATAGATGCACGCTTAGGAATCCATGATCTTTCCCTGGAAATATCTAAGGATAATACTTTTGGAAAGACCGAGAAGAAGAAGGTTCCATGCATCGCATACAGTGATACAGGGTGCAATTGCGTGTAGAGATCATGGGTTGTGCAAATTTTAGCATTGCATGCATGCAACCGGTGTGCACAAGACATTAACATACAAAAGTGCTTGTATGCAGCAGCCACATGACAAGAAGACACCCAGTAGCTGATAGCTGATCAAGAGAGAAACTCACTCATGTGCATGGAACTAACTGAAGAAATAACTTACGCTTACATCGAAAGCATAGACGCACTAGAGCAAGTCCGTTGCCAACTTCCAAGCCTTAACCTTGAAAACATTACCCACCGATTTGGAATTAAAACCATTACCCACCGGTCTGGAATATATGATTCTTGAAAATGGAAAACTAGTAATCATCAACGCAAGACTTGCTTCCAAACAAAAAGAAAGACTGCTGAAAGTAGTAAAAACGTGGTCAAAAGCCTTTGCCTGGTCATATCCCGAATTAACTGGAATAGATCCTAGGATATGCCATCATAGGATTTACATTGACCCCTCCATGAAACCTTGAAAACAATCGTAGAGGCGATTGAACGCAAAATTCAAGCAAGTAGTAAAAGAAGAAATAGAACAACTTCTTAAGGCTGGGTTCATATATCCCATTGGTGATAGAGAATGGGTTAGCCCTTTGGTAATCGTGCCTAAAAAGGAAGGAAAATGAAGGGTGTGCATAGATTTTAGGCTACTCAACATGGCAACATTAAGGATCACTTTCCGTTGCCATTCGTTAACCAAGTCTTAGACACCATAGCAGGGCATCACTATTACAGTTTTCTGGATGGCTATAGCGGATACAACCAAATACAGATAACCCCAAAAGACCAAGCCAAGACAACGTTCACCAGTCCTTGGGGAACGTTTGCGTATAAACAAATGTCGTTTGGCTTGTGTAATGCTCTTGCCATATTTCAACACTTAGTTCTAAGCATATTCCAACAGTAGATAGGAAATAGAGTGGAAGTCTTTATGGATGACTTCTCCACTTATGGAACAAGTTTTGACCAAGCCTTGGACCGATTAGAGCAAGTGCTGAAAAGATGCGTAGAAATTAATCTACGGCTCAACTAGCAGAAAAGCCATTTAATGGTCCAAGAAGGCATAGTACTTGGGCATAAGGTTTTACATGTAGGAATAGAGGTAGACCTAGATAAAATTAGGGTCATCCAAGGAATCACCCGTTAACTGGAAACTGTCAAAGACATTCGGTCATTCCTTGGACACACTAGCTACTATAGGAGATTCATTGAGAACTTCTCCAAGATTGCCAAACCGTTGGTAGAGCTAACAAAGAAGGATGTACCTTTTGAGTGGACCAGGGAATGTGAACGAGCATTTCAAACCCTGAAATGAAAGCTAGTAGAAACTCCCATTCTACAAGCCACTGATTGGTCCAGATCATTCCACATCATGACTAACGTGTCCAATTATGCCTTAGGAGCCGTACTTACACAGTTAGATGACCAAAAATGCCCTTATCACATCCACTGTGCAAGTAGAAGTATTGTCGATTCACAACTTAACTACACGACTATAGAGAAAGAATTCATGGTTGTAGTGTTTGCATTGGATAAGTTTAGGCACTATGTGTTAGGTTACAAAGTGTTCATCCACACAGATCATAGTGTAATTCGGTTCTTCATGAATAAGCCAATGGTTAGCCCTTGTATTATATGATGGCTGGTATCCTACAGGAGTTCGATCTAATGATGATCAATCGAAAAGGCACCGAGAAAGTAGTTGCAGATCATTTATCTCGATTGCGCTGGGATAGCAACGAGGATGAATATGTAATGTCTAATCATTTTCTTAATGAAGCCCTCTTTGCCGGTGTAGTGAATAACCAATTACCCACGGAGACGAATTGGTATAGTAGCATTCTCACCTATCTCCTTACTCAACAAACACCATAGGAGCTAAACCTTAGGAAGAAACAACAGTTTCTTCATAGAGCCAAGTACTTCATGGAGATCAATGGATAATTTTACAAAGTGTGTCCTAATGGCTTGGTTTGATGGTGTGTGCCCGATGTAGACCAACTGAGAGTTCTCCAAGACGCTCATGAGGGCCCTTGTGGGGGTCACTATGCGGGGAGACGAATGACTATTAAAATCTTGCTTGCAGGATATTACTAACAAACATTATTTCGAGATGCCCATCAATTTGTCCGATCTTGCTAGCACTGTCAACGTGATGGGGGAAAGACTACTAAAATGGAGGGTCCACAACAATGGATTCAACCGTTAGAACCCTTCGACATTTGTGGAATAGACTTTATAGGACCCATTACACCAATGTCTAATGGAAAAGCTTACATTGTAGTTGCTGTAGACTATTTAACAAAATGGGTTGAAGCAGCTACTGTTAAAGACTACACATCATCTACAGCTGCACGATTTGTGTAACGACAAATCGTACATAGGTTTGGTGTGCCACATGCACTTATTTTGAATAATGGAACACACTTCACAGATGCAACTTTTTGAAAGTTAATGCAATGCTTAGGAGTTAAACAGAAATTGACTACATGTTATCACCCCCAAGCTAACGGACAAGTTGAGGTCACCAACAAGGAGATCACTAAAATATTGACTAGGACAATTAGCAAGTATAGACGAGATTGGAGCACTAAACTGAATGATGCTCTTTGGGCATACCGCTCCACTTGGAAACTCCCTATAGGCTACTCTCCCTATGAGTTAGTGTACGGAAAGCTTCCAACGCTTCTGATTCAAACCAAGCTCCGTACATTATCAATGACTTGTGACCTCCACCTCGACCTTGATCTAGCACAGAAACAAAGGTTGGCAACTTTAAACGTGCTAGACAAAAATCGATTAGCTGCCCTGTCATTAAATGAGTTACACAAGGCATATAATAAGGAACGTCATAAATTGAAGATTTGAAAGGTTAAGTATCAACCAGGAGATAAGATTCTCTACTGGAACCCCACACATATGCCACAATGCACAAAATTTCAAACATTGTGGGAAGGACCTTACATTATTCATGCAACCTTTCCTTCAAGGGCCATAATCATATACAAACCTGAGAGCCTTGATAAGAGATTGTTAGTCAATGTGCAACAGACCAACCCCTTCCATGAATTTAGAACGACCAGTGCACATAATACCTTTGAGAAGGGACGACCTTACTCATTATTTCAGATTTCCTCCTTCCAACTCAATCATGGGGGAGACGGCCACCTCTGCTAACCATTTGAGGCCCTCAGTTCCTTTTTAAATTTTTGTTTTACACATTTTTGTTTTACAAATTTCTTTAATTTTTCTTGTTTTTGTTTTGCACCATCGTTTATACTTTCTCATTTCTTTGTGTGACTGTTTGTTTTATTTTTTGTTTTTGTTTTTGTGTTTGTTTTTATTTTTATTTTTTTTTGGTTGTTTTTGTTTTGTTAGATTTGTCACCTAATAAGTGCTCATGATGGTGGTATGAACTGTATTCTATTGATTGCTAATGTTTGGTTTTTACCTTTGAGTTATAATGTTGATACTAAGGTATGGTTCTTTTGATATACTAGGCAATGAGTCCATGTTGTCCATGTATCCATGAATTTCTATGGTCTCTCTTAGCTTGGAATTGTACAGTCCCCTTCTTTAATAATAAAACTATTAATGAATTGGTGACTGGGCATTTTTCAAACTAAGGAAGGACTCAAGGACTGAAAAGGATGTGACTTCAAAGGGATTTGATGCATTTGTGTTGGCTATTCTCTTGGGTGCTTGGATGTTTTCTTCTTGAGTTTTCTTACCATTTTGACATTGCTCCATTATAAGGAAGTTGAGCTAATAAAAATAAGTCTTTGCATGGTGTGGTTCTCATGCAAAAAAAAAAAAAAAAAAAAAACGAGAATTTAAAGCACACCCCTTAGACAAGATAATCATCTGGGCTACAAGCACTGGTTATGAAACTAAACAGACATGTTCCCTCTAACTAAGACCCTTTCTCGCTTCGTACTTTTCCCTTTCTCATTATCCTCGGAATGGTGGTGACTCTTTGGCGGAAGCATTCTTGTTACTTTAAGTGGATGGATTGGCCAAGTGTATTAATTGGAAGTCACTGGATGCAAATTGTTTAAAGCTGGATTTGGAATGAGATCTACTCAATCACATTAACCATAAATACACAAGGGGTTGTACACCACCTTGTTTTTGGGACTCCATTCCATTTTCTTCTCCCTATCATTTTTTCTTTATTTTCCACTTCATTATCGGTTGTATCAATAGTCTATATTTTAGTTGATGCATTCCTTTTTTTTTTGATGAATTCTTGTGGTTAAGTCTTTAACTCTTGCTTCCAAAAAACATTTCCAAAACCTACAGACTTTTTGAATGTGGGTTTGTCAAGGCATAAAGGGCATGAGCCTGCTTTAGGGAGGACCCACTAACATTCCTATTTGGTGCATTAGTTAACTTTTTTCCCTTAAACATTTTCGCAATCAACATTTTTTTGTTTCATTCCCATCTCTGACATCCATTTTATCAACGTTGCCGTTGTTTCTTTTTCTCCATCTTTTTTATTCCTTATCTTTTTCCATTCTATCGCTACCGGAGAATCGCTCTTAGTCATAGGGGCCCTGATCTAATTTTTTCAATTTTTCCCAACCCCTACACCTTGGGTAGTAACCAGTGTTATATCTCTAGAATCCAAATTGGCCATATCACAACTTAGCCAACGGACCTTACATCGAGGCAAGGTATCAACTATATTGTGATTTACTTATCTTTGCTCATATGTAACTATGTTGTATGTGCAGATGGCAATCATACAACAATGGACTGAACCTAAAGAAAACACTCAGGATGGACTGATGCTGGAACTATTGTGCAAGGAACAAGATTGATAGGAACAATGAAAGATGTAATCTTGGCATCGGCAACAACACATCTTCTCCTTTTCTCTCTCTCTCTCTTCTCTCTTAGCTACCAAATAAGGCTAGATGTCAATTGTGTATAGTGTTCACTTTTGTAGTCATGAATACTAATGTTGCCATGTATTGTAATTTTGATCCGTTCATGTCATCCCATTCACCATTAATTATCATTCAAGTCAATAATCTCATACCTTTTCAATATTTTGTAAGAAACTCGAGGACAAGTTTTCATTTAATCATGAAAGTATGATGAACCGCGATATTGCATCTTGCCTCATCTTCTATAAATAAGAGACGACACCCTTGGTTCCCATAGAATTAGATTTAGACCCTTAGTCAAATTCTTATAGTTTTGTCATTCCACAGTTAAAATTATTTCTGTGTGCCCACAGTAGAAGTCTTAGAGTGAACAGATCTTTATTCGAGCAATTTGTACCTGAGCACAATTTTGTGTACGGCAATAAAGACGAACTTTATGATAAACCTTGCAACATACAAATTAAGTTAATTAGTAATTAATTATTGTTTAATGCTTTCCTAGTTAATTAATATCTCTCTTAACCTTCAACCCCTTAGTTAAATACATTCAATATGACTGCTTCGAGCATGCATGTAGTGCTTGGTAATCCCAGCAACGTTGCATTGGTTCAGGATGTGTACGGCAAGTGGGAACGGATACTGGTGTTAGGAACATTTAGGAATTAGTTAATGAATAATTAATGTAAGTTAGCCACTTAGTTCTCTCTCCCTCTCCTTTATTAGCAAAAGACAAAAAATACAAAAACTATAAAAATCATATACCTCAAGCTTACTTAACCATACAACCGTGACAATACAAGTAAGTTTGGGAAGACAACAATTGATTAACCTTGAGTGTTCCATTAAGGTGCATAAACACTTGGTCCTTGAAGTTCGATGCTCGTATTCGTATGGTTGAGTGTAAGGGTACATCGTCACTCATCAAAATTCCATGTTTCAATTACATCAATATTATCATGCATACATCAACTTTCAAACCCCTAACCTACTTGCCAAAATACTTCATGTACCAACCTAAATCTTCACCCTTCCCAAGCTTAAAAGAGTCATTTATAATATACCACTTAAAAAGAGAAATCAATGACTGCTTATGCCATTAAACTCTGACTCACAAGTCCTCTTCGTTTGACAAACACACTTTAATGCACTGGGAAAATTATCAAAACATATCTTAAAACAGGCCAAAATATATTCCACATCACCAAGCAAACTAATGGTCCGGAGAAAAATGAAAAATGTGCATACATATATTTCAAGTTTCGTGACAGTGGAAAATTAAATCTCCTTTCACCATGACACAATACAACTGTACAAAGCCAACATGAGAAAATCCAAATAAGCTTATCCCATATAAAATCATCAGTGAGAAGATTTTAGAAACTTCTGATGCTTCCTTAGAAACTTGGAAGCTTCATGTTCCGTTCTGTGACAAAGGATCCGCAAAAGAACACTAAAATCCCTTGAGGCTCTTTTAGAAATTCGTTGTGGGGTTTGCTGGCCACACATTTGATCACTGCTATTCTTGAAATTTTGAATGACATTAATAATCTGCACATCCAAAAAACATTAAAAACTTATGGTAGGTGTCTTTTTGGGAACAAGGAAAAATAAACAGTTTGAAAGGACAATGTTTGGAAATAAAATCAGATAAGATAGACAATTGCACTACGGAAATTCTTCGTTTGATAAGCTGGACAGGAATCCGTTTATAATTGGGACATTTGCTTCATTGTTGATGCAAGCTTACAAATATACTATATCTTTATAAGTTCGATGTAACACTAATGTACCTCAGCTCGGTATAAATCTACTACTTCATTGACAAATTCTGCTGCAGCTTCCACTAATGCACGAGGAAGACCATCTCCATCTGCTATGAAAAAATCCTGAAAAAAATCAGGAGAATTACTGCATTAGCAAAATTTTTAATACATTCACAGCTGTTGAAACAACATGGCTAACACACTGATTACAATCTTGCATTAAGTTTTCCTGAAGAGGAAATGTTTTAGGGAAGCACAATTTCTCTATTCATTAGATAAACCTTGATTTAATCGTGATGACAATCAATTTATAACTTTTAGGTTCAAGGATTAAGCGCACATGTACCAGTTCAGGCAAGCATTCAGGTTGGTGTTAGGTAGACAGCTAACCATAAAAAACTATAATGAAGTCACCCACCACAGGTCACACCAATTCAATAGCATAAAAGAAAAATGTTAATTATATTTTACACACTCTCTTTAAATATAGCATTTCAATCACCTTAAAATCAGGCAAAACTTTAATGAAACATTAAGTTTTCTTTCTGCTAAGAAAACAAAATACTTAATTTAAGGAAATGATTGGTGA
This sequence comes from Gnetum montanum, assembly GCA_015680685.1. Lineage (NCBI taxonomy): Eukaryota > Viridiplantae > Streptophyta > Gnetopsida > Gnetales > Gnetaceae > Gnetum > Gnetum montanum. The sequence goes on from MNCI01011210.1 coordinate 277,960, forward strand.
TCAGCCCATGACATTCATTAAGAATCCTTATCTTTGCTAAGGGACATGCAATCCTAATGACAGCTTTGAATTCTTCACATGTTTACTTAACGCCTTTTTCACAGAGGAAGAAAAAAGCTACAGAATGATTTAAAACAATTAAAATATTTTACTTCGCTGACATAACCGTAGAATTACCTTCAGTATTTGCAGATCTTCAAGAAGCAAATTGCCATCCGATTGAGAAAATGCTCGTGAAGGACCTCCATCCAACAACACCCTTAGCAGACCATTCTGAGAATAAAAACCATTCTTTATGAAGCATTCAGAAAATGATAGATACAAGCACATATTACGAGAAATTAACAGGGTACCTACCAATGAAGCTCGTAACAAGCCCATTACAATTTGTTCTCTTAATGGTTCCACAATATTCTCAAGCAACTCTCCAAGAACCTGTACACAACCAGAGTCTAACTTTACACGCATCATGATTGTATTATTGATATTTTGAATAACGAAATCCAAAAAGAATAGAACTTGATATTTCCGTGGTAACAGGTATGCCGAGATATGCATTTTAAAGTTGGTACACTCACAAACACCTCAATTAAAGTCAAAATTACCCCTTTATCCATTCTGAAAGGGATTACAGATAAAAAATCAGTTTTGTTCTTTGTTCTTGTTCTTTTCCTTCCCATGCATAAATTAATTAAGCAACACATAAATAAATGTTAATTTTTGCATAAGCTTAATTAAGTTTTAATTAATAGAACAGAAGATGAAGAAGAGTTGGCCATCATTTGCCCATGTTGAACATAGTCTAAGTCAATTCCTATCTAAAACAGTTTCTAAACAAATTAGAGGAAAAGCAAATGAAAAAGATATAAAAACAAAAGATAGTATTAGAAGAGAGCAGATATATCATGCTCTGGCTAAAGATTTGAACTTTGATCAGCAAAAACTTACAAAGTAAACTCATAAAGCTAGCCCTAATACATGGGACAAGGTTATGATGATGCGGATCAGGAAACCAGATTTTGGACTATACATTACATGAAAAGTCACATTTATGCTTGTAGGCTTGTCTTGGAACATAAACAGTCGTGAAATCTCAAAATAAAATGTGCTGCTGCTATATTGGAGCTGAAATTTAGTACCATGAACCATTGATTTGACCAGAATGACAACGCAGCTCAAACAGAAAAGAATGTAAACAATTTAACAATATGCTTAACAGTGTTTTATGTTATGGTTATTTTATTTGCAGTCGGACTAAACAATATCAGAATGGAATTGACTTACCAAATCCAAGCCACTTATAACCTTGCGGATTCTTGTTGATGCAACACCACCTCTGTAAAGAGCATTTATAAAAGACTCTCTCATATCAAAGAAAATTATCTTTGTCCCTGTGTAAATTAGAAATAAATTTAATTAAAAAGGGGTCCTAATTGATCTTACATTGTTGTTATTCAAAACAACAGATGACCAAGTCATCACTGATCATTTATACCATAATTTGCACTACCATTATACAAGAAACAACAAGAATAATTTAATATAATCAAATAAAAAGTGAATATTAACAAAAACTAGGAGGTAACCATCCGTGGTTATATGGAGATATGGTTTCATGTTGTAAGCAACAAAAAAAAATTTGAGAAGTTTGTTGGTACTGTTTAGTGTTGACCAACAATTGTTTAATGTACCTTCAATGTCTTTGGGCACTTATGTAACTGCATGTGAGCCATAAATAGTAACTGAGGTTCCTGATATTTGAAAATGATGCTAAGTTGCTAAAAATGGTGTTCATGTGTTCCAAACATGGAAAAATGTGCCTACAATTCATGGAAAAGAAGGAAAACCATATGACATGTAGGATCAACATGAATATTCAGGTTTGGGAAAGGCTACGATCTAAGAAAGATACAAGACAATAAAACATAAAACAAGATATGAGAAATCTACAATCATCATCATCATCCTAGCCTTGTCCCAAATAAGAAATCTAATATATGCCTTGAATTTGTCCAGCACCCTCCCAAAGATTTAAAGCATGATATGTGCAAAGGGAACAATTTTAATATCATATCTAAAAATTTTTCTTACTCCTAAGGTTTCTACTGAAGAGCTCCATCTCCAATTATTCTCCCAAATATAGTGACATCTGTCATCAACGTGTTTGGCTAGTTATTGATAAAGTTTATTGTTTGTCAATAATATTCCTCTATTCATCTTGCAAAATACTTATATTTTCTACTGTATCAACCTTGCCCAACTGACAAGTCCACTTGATAACATTTCATTTACAGCTTTTGCAGCTGCAATAGATGCTATTTCTGTTGTTAAGAATACAATTAGGTCTTGCATCACTGTCAACCAGCTTACAAGCTGACTGCCTACTATGAAGACATAGTGACTAGTAATAAAGAATTCATTTAACTACCTCCCAATGAACTTTTCTTGGATTCATAATCTAGTTATTAACAACATTTAAATCATATGAACTATTAGGTTTCATAGAAACCATAACATTTGTAAACATACATATATACACACCCGCAGATATTACATAAACAAAGTTATGAGAATGGATTAGAATAAGAAAAACTTTTGAAAAAATATTGTTATTTCAAATATGATTGTTAACTGAAATTAGCACTTCTCCCATTGATAATAAACTAATATTCAGGAATTGCAGGCATGTGTTGGAAATCAAACTGACAATCTTGAATCTGTTTCTATGGAAGCCCCAAATATTGCCTTATGAAGTCTTTGTCAGCTTTGGAGAAGAAAACAATCAAGGATGTTTTAACTTCTATTTAGAAATATGATATTTCTGTTCTCTTAGAAGTTTTAGATTTGAGCTCCCCTGCAAACTTCTCATGTCAAGGTATTTGTATCTCTACAGCTTCTACATTAAAAATGTAGGACATTTTATTCTGTACCATTAAAGATCTGCATTGTAGCTAAGACATGGTTGTTGCGAAGTTTTTGGAAACCTTCTGACAAACATCCTTCCCTACCTAGATCAAATTTTTAGCTGCTCTTTTAGGGCCTCATGTCAGTTGATTTTGTTCATTGGCCACTTGTAATTTCTTTCTATCACTAATTATTCTATTGACAAAAAAGAAGAAAGAACACTGAACTGAAGCTAAAACCACTGAAGATGTTTATAAAACATTCTACTTCACTTGTGAAGGTTTTTCTACCTTCTATAATTGTTTATAAATGCATGGTAAAGACATATCTTTTATTTTATTTTTACTTTTGTGGAAAAAGGTCAGTTTTGTTGGGTGTGTGTGGTCCTTCAAATAAATAGAAATCAACAGCACTGGAAATGTCTCCCCCAAACTCGATTCAAGCCATTCGATAGACAAACAAAATGTGGCACCCAAAGGGGACTCCATTTCATAACCATGATTCCCTTTAAAACCTAAAAAAACTGACAACAAAGGTTTTTCCCAAAATGACAGAAGTGACAAACCATAAAGGAAAAGGCAAAGATTTACAAACCCATCTAGGCTTTTCCTACCCATGGACCCTATCAATGATGCCACATTCCTCTTTGGAATTGATGAAGCTTTCAGCCCACTGGAAAGCCTGAGATCTATCCTCCCTCTGCTTCTGTTCCTTAGCACCATGTAATGAGCTTTGTCAAAGTATGAAGAAAAGGAGATTCGCCTGATGTACAAGTGCAAGTCCTACAACGGGGTGTTATTATTGATGCCCATGATGATGTAAGGCCATTTTCATGAAGGCTCATAATGTAACGAACCACTTCTCCTTGAGCTTTTGTGCTAACAACTGTAATAGTCTTTCTATGTGCTTGTGTGCATGGTTTGTTGACAAGTTCTGTGTGTGCTTTGTTTGGACACTAGTGGAAATGGCTAATTGGAATAGTAATAAATTTGTTGACCAGATTTTTATATGTATTATGATTAAATGTTTAAATAGTTTATGCATAAAAAATATCATTTAAACTACATGTTGGGAATGTTTTAAAATAATAATAATAAATAATATATAATATATAAGAAATATTTTCTATTCTATTTCAACAAAGATGCTGAGAAACAAAAANGACCCATGAATCAGGGATATTGCGTGCAAATACTGTAGCTTTATATTTTATATTATTTTATCTAAACGTGATACATTGCTCTTTTTAGTTTAAAATAGTAGAGTATAAGCACCCTCCATTGCTGTAGAAAGGTCACGTGATGACCTTTCAAGGCTCGTAAGATGATGGAAAAATTCACATCGTTGATGACTTGAAAAAGAAGTTGCCTTATTTGATTATGTATCTTGAACTACCCTTATCCTGAATCTATTTGACAACTCTTTCCTTGCATCTTATAACAATTCTAAATGATAAAGAGATAGATATTATGCTGGAATGTTTGGTAATTATCAAAAGGAATTGAACTTGAGATCTAACAAAATCTGAATTCTGAAATATCAAAAATTGTTGATCTAGGAATTGAACCTGAAACCTGTAAATATACATATTTTATTGATTTTTTTTAGTGATCATGAAGAGAATTGAACTCATGACCCATTGCTAAAAGAGAGAGAGAGAGAGAGAGAGAGAGAGAGAGAACTTTAAAAAGATATAAAAGAATACGATCAGTCCCCAAGAAGTTAGTTACAAGAAACCATCCATTATCCCTTATTCCACTTACAAATAGGGAGAGGAGGAGAGGGGAAAAAACACAGAAGGCAAAAGTAGCTAAGTAGAACAAAAAAAAAAAAGGATACAACAACAGAGAGTGTGGCTGGGAAGGGAGAGAAGACTGTCGCTGTTATAAGAGATAGCAAAGAGAAAGAAAACAAGTGCGGCATAGCAATCCAATATTCAGATAATTCCTGCTAATAAGCAAGATATCCAAGTAAAGAGGTAAAATAATCCATCTCTATTATGTTTGATAATGGCCAGCAAGGGCTGATTTTCTCAAATTTCTCTCTTCTTGCTTGTCTAACCACCTTCACAATGCTTGTAAGAAAATATCAAGATTGTTGTTGTAAGCTTAGATTTTTGAAACCTTTAATACCTTTTTTTGGATCTCTCCGCCCATCCTCTGCACTCTCACACCTAAATAACTTGGATGAGAGTTGTTTCTGTAACGATTCAGAAACACCCATAATGATTTGTGGCATTTTTAGCAAAAGATTGCCAATAGGGGCCAAGGATCTCTGATATGAGGATTGGTATTGTCAGCAGAAAGCGAGAGTAGCCTTGGGCCCATCGATAATTGTGAATGTTTTAAAATTGTTGAATTCCTGGATTTTGGTTGGAATTTGGTTGATGAACCCTCCTTTGAATGCGTAAATCTTGGATTTGAATCTTGAATTATACTTTTTTTTTCTCAAGTCTAATTTTGATATCTTTCTATAAGTTGATGGAGTGGGGGAAAATCTAGGATGCTAATTTATGGTTGAGATTTATTTATTATCTGCTGTTGAACATATGAATTTCCTGATTAAATGATTAATGGTAAAATGGTTATAGGAGTTAAATTCAAATGATCTTGTTTTGTATGTTCCTGAAAATTATAAAATATTATTATGTGATTAAACAAATGAGATTATTAATTTATTTGCTTTTGTGGTCATTTCTTTGGGTTACAAATGTGTAAAGGATCCTGATTAGATATTTCTTTTTAGGTTGAATAATAAAAAGTTTGATTTTTTTTTAATTTGATGAATCTTGCACAGATATTTTACCATGGCTATTTGTTTATAAAATTATCTCTTAATTCTTAAAATTAATATTGATTAACTTGTTTTAGAGTTAGATTTAGGCATTGTTGATTTTGTTTTAATTTTATAGGTTAATGTTGATTGTTGTAGAAAGAAAGCCACTTGGCATTTTCTTCTTTCAACTAGCTTTCTTTCTGAGGGGGGCTTCAGGTGCTAGCTCTTGCTCCCTATGAGCGCTAGGTTTGGCTTTCTTTTACTTTCCTTCAAACATCTTATGAAGTCTGAATTTGTGCATTGTTTGATGCGGTTTTGGGTATGGACTGGTTGGTGAAAAATAAGGCAAAAATTGATTGTGGACAGAACTACATAGAAATTAACAATGGAAAAATAAACCAGAAAATTTTTTATCAGCCTTGTAATTGCTCAAGAAACATTATTTCTGCAAAACAAATGGTGCAAGAAATGCAAATAGAAAAAGCAACAATTTTGATCAGAATGTATGCAACTAATAGTGATAATGATTGCCAACAGGAGAAAACACCATTGGACTGTCTAGTTGTAGATAAATTCAAAGATGTGTTTATTGATGAGTTACCGGGAATGCCACCAAAAAGAAAGGTAAGAGTCTGGGATTGAAATTCTTCTGAGTGCTCCAACCTCAAAGGCACCATATAGAATGTCACCAGCTAAGATGCATGAGTTAAAAGCCCAACTTGAAGAACTATTAAAGAAGGGATTCATTAGGCCTAGTGTGTCACCATGGGGAGCACAAGTTGTCAAGAAGAAAGATGGAACCTTATGTCTATGTATTAATTATTGACAGCTAAACAAGGTAACTATTAAGAATAAATATCCTCTTCCAAGAATTGATAACCTTTTTGATCAACTCAAACAAGCAAAGGTATTTTCAAAAATTGATTTAAAGTTAGGATATTACCAACTAAGAACCAAAGAAGAAGACATTTAAAAAACAACCTTTTAGACAAGGTATGGACATTATGAATTCACTATTATGCCTTTTGGTCTAATTAATGCTTTAGCTACCTTTATGAGTATGATGAATCAGATTTTTCAGCCATTTTTGGACCAGTTTGTATTAGTGTTCATAGATGATATTTTAATATATTCTAAGACAGTTGAGGAACATGAGCAGCACCTAAAGACGATCATACAAACCCTTAGGATACATAAGTTGTATGCAAGGAAGAGCAAGTGTGCATTTTGGCAATCTAAAATAAGGTTTCTTGGTCATGTCTTGTCAAACAAAGGGTTAGCTATTGATCTAGATAAAATTGATGCAATAATTAGTTGGCCTCAGCCTGAGAATGTTATAGAGGTCAGAAGTTTCTTGGGGTTAGAAGGCTACTACCGCAGGATTGCAAAAGGTTTTTCAAAAATTTCAGCCCCTTTGACATCATTGCTCAAGAAGAGCAATCCGTTCCACTGGTCAGAGAAATGTACTTTGGCTTTCCAAAAGCTGAAAGAATTGTTAACATCAGCTCCTATATTAATCATGCCTTGAGAAAATGTTTAGTTTGAGGTATACACAAATGCCTCCAATCAAGGATTAGGCTGTGCTTTAATGCAGCAAATCAGGTAGTTGCTTATGGATCAAGACAATTAAAACCTCATGAAGACAATTATCCAATGCATGATTAGGAATTTGCAGAAATGGTCCATGCTTTGCAAATATGGAGACATTATTTGTATGGAAAAAAATTTAGAGTATGGTCAGATCATCAGAGTTTGAAATACATTTTCACCCAACCTAATTTAAACATGAGACAAAGACGTTGGTTTGAATTCTTGTATGATTATGATTTTGAGCTCCTTTATCATGAGGGTAGAGGAAACAAGGTGGCAAATGCTCTCAGACAAAGGAGGTATGTTAAGGGAACCTTTTTACTTCAAAGTGCAATTGTTGGTTTGATTAGAAAGGGACTGGAAAATGATAAGTTCTTTGCTGAGAAATTTGAAAAGAAGAACCTAGGTCAACTAGCAAATGGATTACTATTAATGGTTTGCTACTTCTCCAAGATCATTTATATGTTTTGGCGAATGTAGAACTTAGAAATTTGGTAATGCAAAAACACCATGAAACAGTTTATACAAGTCATCCAAGGGCAAAAAAATGCTACATGGAATCAAAAAATAATTTTGGTGGCCTGGAATGAAAAAAGATGTTGTTGAGTTTGTGGCAAGGTGTTTAACATGTCAGCAAGTTAAGGCTGAACATCAAGTACCAGCAGGTCTTTTACAACCACACCATATTCCAAAATACAAATGGGATGAGATTGGAATAGATTTTATTATTGGGTTACCTAAAGTCCTTGGAGGATATGATTCCATAATGGTCATAGTTGATAGGCTAACAAAGACATCACACTCCATCAAAGTGAAATCAGATTATGATGTTAGACAAATTGCGGAAATTCATATTCAAGAAATAGTTAGATTGCATGGCATACCTAAGAAAATCATTTCAGATAGGGATCCAAAGTTTACATCTCATTTTTGGCAAGCTATCCAGCAAGCTCTTGGAACAAAACTAAATTTCAGCACAACCTATCATCCACAAACTGATGGTCAGGCTAAAAGAACAAATCAGGTGGTAGAAGATCTTTTAAAAACCAATGTATTGGATCATCATAAAACTTGGGATAAGGTATTGCCCTTGATAGAATTTGCCTACAATAATAGCTACCAAAGCAACATTGAAATGGCACCTTATGAAGCCTTGTATGGTAGAAAATGCAGAGTTCCTAGCTCTTGAGATCAGAGGAAAAATTGATTTTTGAGCATAAGATGATTTTGGATTTGCAGCTAAAGGTGAATCAAATTAAAGAGAGACTAAAGCAAGCACAAGATAGCCAAAAGAGTTACATAGATAATAGGAGGGGCCTAGAATTTTCTGTTGGAGATAAAGTATTCCTAAAAGTTCAACCCTTGAAAAATGTCATTAGAGGTGTTAAAAGGAACAAACTTAAACCTAGATTTATTGGCCCTTTTGAAGTCTTAGAGAAAATTGGTTTGTTGCTTATAGAATAGCTTTACTGCCTAGTTTATCATCTTTACATAATGTTTTTCATGTTTCTATGTTAAGGAGGTATGCTTATGATTCTAAGCATTGTTTGCAATAGGAAAACCTTCAGCTCAGCCCAGATTGTACCATCCAAGTTCAACCAATCCGGATTTCAGACCAAAGAATGCTCAATCTCAGGCACCGTACATTGCAACAAGTTCAGCTTGATTGGAATGAGGATGGATTTGAAACCTCTTGGGAGATGGAAGATGTGGTCAGAGAAAGCTAACCCCACCTATTTAAACATTTTCAAGAGGAAATGTCTAAAGCGGAGGAGGATGTAACGAACCACTTCTCCTTGAGCTTTTGTGTTAATGACTGGAATAGTCTTTTTGTGTGTTTGTGTGCATGTTTTGTTGACAAGTTGTGTGTGTCCTTTGTTTGGACTGTGGTGGAAATGGCTAATTGGAATAGTAATAAATTTGTTGACCAGATTTTTATATGTATTATGATTAAATGTTTAAATAGTTTATGCATAAGAAATATCATTTAAACTACATGCTGGGAATGTTTTAAAATAATAATAATAAATAATAAATAGTATATAAGAAATATTTTCTATTCTATTTCAACATAGATGCTGAGAAACAAAAGAAAAATATAGGACAATGCTCTAAGGTGTGTCTCAAGAGCTAAAACATGTATGTTGAGATGCAAAAGAATCCTCATATTGAGGAACTTGACCTATGAATCAAGTTGGAGGAACCTAACCCATGAATCAGGGATATTGCATGCAAATATTGTAGCTTTATATTTTATTTTATCTAAATGTGATACATTGCTAGTACCCTCTCCATTGTTGTAGAAAGGTCACATGATGACCTTTCAAGACTCGTAAGATGATGGAAAAATTCACATCGTTGATGACTTGAAAAAAATGTAGCTTTATATTTTATTTTATCTAAATGTGATGACATTGTTGCTAGTACCCTCTCTATTATGTTTGATAATGGCTAACAAGGGCTAATTTTCTCAA
>MNCI01011212.1:1588-16233 GCA_015680685.1 Gnetum montanum
CTATCATCTTGTTGAAGTTCCTTATGGAATGCTTTCTCTCCAATATGGCACAAGTACAAATTACCACAAAAATTGAGCTTAGTTGAACCCAAAGTAAATGTGTCACTCAATTTGTGCTACCATATTGAATCAGTTATACCGAGTTGATTCCTAGTTGAAAATGTCTCTGATGGCTCTGATGCCAATTGAGATCAGATGAGGACTGCCTAGTGTGATGGAACATGTTCCAACTTATAACATTTTCAAACAACTGGACTGATTGAAATAGGATATTTAGAAAAAAGCTAACTGAAAAGTGAAAACTGGCATGCCTTTTCATATACTTTTATGATTTTGGTTTTATAAATTAACATGGTCATCACATCATATGCAAAAATAGGTTAATGAAGAAATGTTGATATATAACTTTTTAATGCAGCTATCACAAATAACTTTAGTCCATTAAAGATCTCAAAATACTTTTGAGTGCTGCTGCACTTTCAATCTGCATCTAATAAATCTGCTTTTCATTCAGTTCACTTCTACAAGAATTTGCTCTTTTTGTACTGTCATGGAAAAGAGTACTACTTTAGAAATATTGACAAATTTATCATAATTACTATGCATCTTGGATATTGTTATGAAGATGGAAGGTCTACGGATGCAATAAAAATCAGCTTCAGTTTCAGTTATGAAGATGTGTTGTAGCGTGCGAACAAACTATTGATATAAATATAATGCATGCTCCTTTTCTATGAATCACAGTTACCTTTTTGCATCTTGTTATCTGATGATGAGAATGAAAAAAGAGTGTCAAGATCTTATGAAGATGGAATGTAGTCATCCAAGGATTTGCATTTCAATACACTTAGATAGAACACATTCTCTTGAATCAGTGAGGTCCACTTTGTTTTGTAAGAATTAATAAGTTACATTCTTCCCCATTAATGTGGTTTAGCTTGTTGGTAAGATGAGAGTCTTGCATGTTGGTGGTATCAGTTTCAACACTAACAGCGTGCACAGGTATAAAGAAATTATGTAAAGAAATGCCAAAACTGAACTGTGTTTAGTAGAACCCTAGGATTACAAAATCTTCACATGGCTAATATAAAATACTCAAGTTTTAGTTTCTGTGTCATTTATCCTGGCCCATATTATCAGTATGAATCTTGTGAACAACAAAGTATGCACATTTATTTCGTTTGAGGTTATATTTCCTTAAAGAAACCATCCTTTTTTTTGTTTCTGGATCTAAATGATTAAAACATGATGTTGCAGGGATCTATCCTTCAATAAACTTTCACAAGGTATTCCGCCTAGTTTCAGGTCTTTGTCCAGGCTGTCTGTGCTGTAAGTAAATGAGGCCTTTTCTGCTCTCCTTTACTTTTACTGTTTTGATCGCATTTACTGTAAACTATTTTTTGGGGGGTTTAAGTGTTTTTTATTATGTTTTGACAGACATTTGCAGAACAATCAGCTGAGTGGGCCACTTAACGTTATCTACTATCTTCCTATCAAAGATCTGTAAGTTTACCCTCTTAAAAATTTTAAGAATGTTGCTTTTTCTCTACTTTGTTCAGAGGTTTAGAGATGGTCTCTAGTGACCTTTCTGAGTACTGCTGTAGTAGTTACATTGCAGCCAACTTATGGTGTTTATAATTTTCATTTCAAATATCTTTATTTTTTTATCATGTATTTTTGCAATTTTATTTCTCTAGGTGCCCTATACAGCCATGGCAACTATTTCACTAACGATGTGCTATGTTTTCATGTGCTTTTAGGAACATTGAAAACAATAATTTCACTGGGTTGCTACCACCACACTTGTCGTCTGATCCAAGATTCAAGTATGTTTTCCAGGAATATATTTCAAATCACATTAAAAATTAAAAATGTGTGGGCTATAGTAGTAATGTTGTAACTGTGGTTTTATTATTCCAGGACTGGAGGCAATAATTTAAGCCATGGCCCTAGTCCTCTACCCCCTTTGTATCAAGCACCCCCTCCGTATCATGCATCCTCTCCGTCCCAGAAGGCAATCAATAATTTAAGCCATGGCCCTAGTCCTCTACCCCCTTTGTATCAAGCGCCCCCTCTGTATCAAGCATCCTCTCCATCCCAGAAGGCAATCGGTTGTCTCAATAATGTTAGTCATGGCCTTCATGCTAAAGCACCTGCTATAAAGCATTTTTACCCTAATACAAAAAATGAAAGCGGTGGTAAAAAAGGCCTGTCTGATGGTGCAATAGTGGGCATACCACTTGGAAGTATCATACTAGTGCTTGTGGTTGCATTGGCTGTCACATGTTATGTTTGGAGATCATCCAAACACTCAAATGAATCAAATGGCAACACCGTGTCCCGTCGTAGTCCAACGTCAACTGTGCAGATGTTCGAAGAAAGTATAGGTGCTTTTACCAACATTATAATCATTTCATTTTATGAAGAGTTTGAGCATGCATTGTCTGTATTTGATATCTATTGTTCCTGGGTGTTATTTTATTTATACAGTTGCCTTTGCATTGCTTGAAACTGGTTGTTACCTTATTGTTTATATTATTAAGCAACGGACAGCTAGGCAGACAATGCAGATCTTTGTTAATACTGTTGGTTATAGAATCTAACTTAGGATAGCTGATATAAGCCAGATTGTAAGTTTTTATGCATGGAATCATCAATGATGCTTCCATGTCCCCATGGGCCCTACCATTTGCTAATTTTAAAACTATAAAAAACGTTTTTAATCTCGCCATGCATCATCATCATGATGTATGCATGCCCACCATAATGCTAGACAACAATAGGAAGCTAAGAGTGTAGTCTCTTCCCACTGTCACAAGCATTTTCCAATTTACAATACATTTGTTTAGTATTCAGCTTTTCATAGAGACATAAATATTAGTGGATGAAAGTATCCGGTAAAAAGAAAATGAAAAGTGAAATATTATAGTAAAGGTTTCAAAAAAAGAAAAAAAACAGGACAACAATATCTGAAGAAAGCAGTAACACCTGCAAGTAGGAAAAACTTGTTCCTTCACATCTCTGCTCCAAAGTGACCACTCTATGTACACGGCCGTGATAAAATGAATAGCATGGGTTCTCCTGATGGTATCTGCAGATGGTTCTGAAAGCTCAACATACTTAATCTTCCCTTCTTCAACTAACTTCTTTAATTTCCCCATCTGACTTATCAAACCCACATTAAAAAACAAATCACTTTTTTAAACAAACAAAAACAAAAAGCTAAAATCTAACTTTGTTTGCTAAACCATGTTATTGTAATTATGGTCATTGTAAAATTGTTTGTGCATGCTGCCGATGTTTGCTCTTGAGTTTAAAGTGAGCTCCTAAATCATTGTTGCACATAAAAGGCATGCGGTCATCAAGGATTTGTCATCTTTCTTACCCCCAATATTGTTGTTGAATTGCAAATGCCTCTCTATTGTTGTTGCTATGGCCATTTGCATATCCAAATGTAATCTATTTATCCTTTTTGAGACAATGAAATTCTCGTAATTGGTTGGTTGAATGATGGCTGAGTAGGTTTATTTCATTTTCTTGATCGATTAACTTAGAATATTGTTTGCTAGTTCATGCTCTCCAAATTACGATAGAAATAATGCATATAATTTCCTACTATGAGCAAAGCATGTGTGAAGGTTTTTTAAGATTACATTATTCTTTTACAACACATCAATATTTTTGTTGAACATGCTATTTTTGAATCTTCTGTGTAACAGTGGACGTTGAGAGACAACCAAATTCTATGTCACAGAGGCTTCCTCGAAGAAGTAATAGTGACAATGTGGACAAGAGGGAATCTGTTGGTAACAAGATCAAAAGTCCCATAGGTGCAGAAAGATTTTCTATGACGGATTTGCTGGTAGCAACTAATTTCTTCAATCAAGAAAATCTGATCGGAGGGGGAAAGGTGGGCCAAGTTTATAGAGGCGAATTTCCAAATGGAAAGGTAAAACATATTTGGGTAGACACGCATATTTATGCACTTTATGTTTCTGTAGCTATATCTGGCACCGGTTTGTGCATATTGCTGAGCATTTCTCTTTTTGAACACATGATGGCTGTGCATCATGTGTTATCTTTTTTCTTTCTTTTTAATAGTTTGCAGCTTTCCACTTTTTCAAGAATTGACTGGTACAACTCCTAATAACTTCAACTTAAATTTTAACACCCAAATTGTATGGAACTTGGTGAACATAAAAATTGGCTAATGTGATGGCTTTTGTCGTTGAAATCTTACACTTAATTTTAACGGTGGGAGGTGAGATTGATACCATTTTTAGCTTTTTGGAGTAGAATCCAACACTAGCCAATTCTGCATCCTTAATAATTTAAATATAGTTTATTTGAGCTGCTGCTTTGTCCCAAAAATCCAATCTTAACTGCATTTCACTTCACTATGCCCTGAGCAATTTCATTCTCAACCCAAATCTGATCTCTGGTGGAAATTTGAATAAAATGCAGTTGAATCAGTCCTCAGTCCCAGGACCCAGCAGTTTGGATTTGATTCTGCCTTTAAAAATTTGAAGTGTGGGAGATTTTGAAATGGGGAATGACATCTTGAAACCCACAACCCAGCAAACCAACAAATTGATTTGATTCCGTCTTTATTTCTCTCTGCTTTATGTGATTCTGTCTTTATTTTGTTCTTTGCTTTATTTCTATTAAATATTTTCTTGAGTTCTTGGAAAAGGGAACCCAGAATATCACTTATAGTCTTATAGTTAACAACATAGCAGTCTATTAATGACAGTGGTATTGTTAATTTTCAGATTATGGCTGTGAAGAAAATAGAGTGCTGGGCATTATCTGCCAACTCTAATGAAGCTTTCCTAGAAGCAGTTGCCAATATAGCACAGTTACGACATGAGAACCTCGTTGAGCTTGTTGGCTATTCCATTGAAAATGGGCAACACCTTCTTGTTTATGAATACTATGGCAATGGAAATCTTGAGAACATCTTACATGGTGGTGATGATAGTAGCCAGACATTGACTTGGAATTGTCGTGTGAAGATTGCACTCGGCCTAGCCAAGGCTCTACAGTGAGTTTTCCTTTTTTTAAAACCTGCTGAATATATCATTTATTTATTCTGCACAAGGGATCAACAATACAGGCTACTACGTTTTGGTTTGGCAGATATCTGCACGAGGTTTGTACGCCTCCTATTGTGCACAAAAACTTTAAGGCGGCAAACATTTTGCTGGATGACAATCTCTACCCACATCTGTCAGACTCTGGAGTAGCCACATGTACTCTTAGAGCAGAGCGCCAGGTGCTGTAGTTTTCATATTTATATTATGCCTGCAACATGATTTCGATACAATCAGACACACATTGACATTACATAGTTTATTTACAGGTCCCTACACATATCCTGAATTCTTTTGGGGACAGCGCTCCTGAACATGCAATGGCAGGAATGTACACTACAAAGAGTGATATATACAGTTTTGGTGTTGTCCTGCTTGAGCTTCTCACTGGAAGAATGCCCTTTGATTGGTATGTATCAATTGTCAGCTGATCCTGCCTCTCAGAAATCCTCTCATAGATATTTTTTATGGCCAAAGAAAAAATGTAATGTCAAGAACATATCGGCAAAATAATCTGCGAATATGTTTAAATTCCTAACACATCTCTATGTACTGAACTGTCGCAAATACTACTTTAGGGAGTGTATTAAGCACCAATCAAATTATCCCTTTGTGTTTTGTAAAACACTTCTCTAGCTGTTTCTATGATCTTGACTTAGCTTAAAAAATATTTGCATTTAAAAAAGAATTGATGTTATTGTAGTTTGTGCATTAAGCATGAATTAAGTTGAGACAAGGCTAAGATGATCATCAAGCACAAATCAAACTAACCCTTACTGTGCTGGCTTAACTAAAAGAAACTGCCTTCAACGTTTTAATGTTTTAAAATAAGATATAAAATTGTAATTACATCCCTGCTGCACTCAAATATGATTAATAAAAGCAGGGCATTATAATGCATTTATGCATAAAAAGACATAGTCAGGACTTCAGAGGAACCAGGAGGTTCTACACATTTTTTTTCGCAAGTAGCTTTCTCATTCATCCTTCAAGGCAAAAGCATCTGTAATGAAAATGCTATTGCAAAAATTCGGCATATTTTCCATGTTGATTTTTTCAACATCAGCAGCTGCTTTCATCTGAGTTCCTACCAAAATAGACCACATTACATGCACATCCTCATATCCACAAGACCTTACATCCTCAGACTGTAGATTCCCTTCTTTGTAATCACAACAAAAAACAATTATAGATCAGAGAATCCACTTTTAATACCAGCTAGTTGATTCCTTGTTTGCAATCTTTTCATGTTGTAACATGACTGAGCAGAATAGGCAGGAAAATCAAATAAAAATGCATGCACTCACTTTTTTTGTGACCAAAATGGAAACTTGTGTGCAGTTTCCTCCAAATCTTGTTGAAAGGATGCATGATCTTCTGAACCCAAAAGTTGGAGCTGCCCATTCTAGCCACCAGCCTTCCCTGACACTACAAACACAAAAATTGCAACGCTAAGAATACAAACCCACAACATATGACTAGGGTGGGAAAAAAAAGAGAAACAGAAGAAGCTAGGCATGTCATGGCATTTTATATATAGTCTTAGTTCATTCTGATCTCTCTGCTAGTGCTGTTTTGGATCAGGGGTGTTTTCTTAGTTTATTTTATTTCATACTGCTCTTTTGCCAATGAAGTTAGATCACTGTGTTTTTCTGGGTTGATTTTTACTTTGATCTTTTCACCATTGCAGTTCCAAGCCCCGGTCTGAGCAATCCCTCGTGAGATGGGCAGTTCCCAAACTTCATGATATGGATGCGCTTGCAAAAATGGTTGATCCAGCATTAAAAGGAATCTATCTTGCAAAATCTGTGTCTATCTTCGCAGATATAATATCTATGTGTCTTCAAGTAAGATAAATGTGTTTTGTTTCTTGCGTAAGAAAATCATAATTATCATTTAGTAAGATAAAATGAATTTGAAATTCTTGTATTTTCATGGCAGCCAGAGCCAGAATTCAGGCCTCTAATGTCTGACGTGGTGCACATTCTTAGTTGTTTGGTGCAACGTGCTAGTAACAGAAGAATGTCAAGCGAACAAGTGGGAGCAGGTTCAATATAATTAAGACCATGTAAATCATTTTGGATTATGGAAAATGAGATTTATGCTAACTTAGTGAATGTAGGATGTGAAATTAGAGAATGGTTAGCCACAATCACTGGGTGACCTTAGATAATTCCATTTCCTTCTTACCCTTAAGTGTGATGATCCATGGCTGTTCTGTAAGCAACAGGGCGAAGTGAGTTCCTCTCCACTTGGGAATCCTTAGCTACTCAGGAGACCTGCTATGATGCCATCTACATTATACATTTACTTTATACTTAAAGGCACATGCACGAGGGTTGAACTGCACCATGGGCAAAGTTTCCAAAGGGACCATGTTCTTTGGCAGTGCAGCTAATCGGCCAGACTCGTGTTGGAATTCCTACCTTAAGAATGAAGTGCACCATGGGCAAAGTTTCCTCTGAAAAAAAAAAAATATGAGGACCATGTTCATTGGCAGTGTAATAAGTTCTTAAGTGTGATGGTGTTTAGCAGCGATCCTTACCTTAATCTCGTATTCCCTATAATAAAGGTATCTAAGAAAAAATCTAAAAGTTGTGGCTAGCCATTTTCTAAAAAATCATGTCTTCTTCATGAAGTTTAGTATGAGTCTCGTGAATTTTAGTATAAGACTATCCTTAAATCATTTTTAAGGGATATCAATGACCCAGCTGTCCACTGTGAATCATTTTGCAAGTCCAGTCCTAATGGATTATTAGTGAAAGCCATTTGTAAAGGTTTTTTATTCTTTTCTTTTTGGGAAAAAAATTACCAAAAAGATGGGGCATCAAATGTTGAATGGGGTTGCATTTTCATGCAAATTGGAGTGGATAATATTTATAGACAAATGCAGAAATTTTTTCTATTTGTAGGCAAATTCTAAAGCTCCATTGTTGTAGCTTATACCATGTAATACATGATGGAAATTTCTTACCCAAATTGGGTATAAATTGCAATACTACATGGATTGGCTGTGTTTTATTTTGAGAATTATCGTTATTGGTTCTTATGAGAGTTAGTGTGAGGTACTATCTATGTTAAATATCATTAGTGTGAGGAATTATTAATATTTTCATTAAGCAAAACATAAAATATATTTGGTTCCTGGAACAGTGATTTTGGTAGTCTTTTTGGTGGTAGCATGGGAGTAGTGAGTAGTGGTTTGATGCTTTTATATTTGGTCATTTTATGTTACGAATGTCTCTGTTTCAGTTTGTTATATATGATAGTTTAGGTAGAGATCTATTCTCATTATTAGGCATTGTGTCTACCATATGCAGAATATGTTGGGAATTTCTCTAGTTTTTTTTTTTCTTGTACGCATGCCTAATTATATAGAAGGTTGATTGTCACTCTGGAATAATTCATCTTTTGAAATGATAGAATGCTTGCTGTATTGTTGTTTCCATCAAACCAGAAAAAGGGCAATGCATAATGAAAAAATGTTAGTTTACCTTTCCCATGAGGACACATATATATTCCACGTTTCTAGCAAACCAACTTAATCTAATTTAATCTAATCTTTCAATCTTTTCATTTCTATGACTTGCTTAGGCTTTTTGAAAAACATTGATCTTTCATGACAAGTTGCAACTAGAGGCAAATTGTTTCTTATTCATCACACTTGTTTTCAAGTCAAACCAGAGATGGAACAGTGAACTTGGAGTGGCCTGTTTAATTCTCTTGATGTTTGTGGGAAGATTGCCATGCAAGTTGATTGTGTAGGCCATGTGTCAATGTTGGCCAAATTTCTTGCCCGCCAAGCAACTAACAGTAGAAGCCCTAAAGACCCTATAGAAGCCCTAAAGACCCTATAAAAGTTATCACGTCCCTCTTGTTGATCCCATGAAGTAAGAGAATAATGAATGAAATTGACTTATGTTGTTTCTGATGTTATCGAAAAGGCAACTTGTAAAAGCTCTTTTGTGATTGAGTTTTGTTAGGAGAATAGTCTTTATTGATGCCCCCTTGCACATGGAGAGTTAACACATCCTTCATTGCAAAATTAACACAACAATTCATGGGTATGAGTTTACTTGTCGTTGTTCTTCATGAGTTTTGGGTAGGTAAAGCCATTTTATCTTGATTTTGTTAACAGTCTTAAAATTTGTGAGTTATTAGAAAATGTGAGAGTCAACTAAACTCACCTTACTTGCATGCTTCATGTGCAAAGAGAGAAGACATGAGCTTGATATGACGGCTAAGTAAGGATTCATGAAGTATAGAACTCAGCTTATGTGAGTTCTATTGTGATGTCTATATGTAAGAAAAGAACTTGTGTTACTAAGTTTTGTAAAGAAAATATTTCATGGTGATCTCTATACTTCAAACAGGCTTTTAAGGTAGCATAAGAGATTGGTATAGGGTGTTAAACTCAGAATTTTGGGGTGCAAGTGTCCAAGCTCACCAACTAATTTATAGCTTGTGATTGTGTTATTGTGTTACTAGAGCTAGATTTTGTAGTTCACTATCAATTTCTATGCACACCATCCTCATACAATGTTTGCAAGCAAATGTTAAATTTAATAGGGCATATACTCAAGTTTGTAAGCTATAAAATGATATCTTGCAAAGTTTGAACTCATTAATAATTATTTCATTTTAAAATATTAGAATGAACTTACTTGTCGAATTGCAAATTATATACACAATTGAGAATTGAAATTGTGATTTCATATCAGAGGTACTTTAACAAGAAGCTCAGTAACAATTAGTTTACAAGATAATGAGATATTATTCAATTAGATTTTAATCTTTATTTTTTAATGTATTAAAAAAATTTAAACTTATGGTCTTGTGGTTGGTTTAGTTGTATTATTTAAAAGACCAAAGTTCAATTTACATACTAATATAAAGTTATTTGAGTTACATCACATGCTTAATCATGAGTACAAAGTACCAAAAACAACATGGAAAGGAATAACTTTCCAAATTTAGTGATGTCTAGTAAGTAGAGAGCATCAAAACATTTCAAAAGGGTTTCATATCTACCTTCTATGATTTTATATCAACATTATGATGAAACGATCATGACTTGTAGCCATGTTCTTTTTGTTTCCATTGATGATGATGATAGTGGCACAACTGTGACTTAAAATCTTATCATGGTCCATAATCATGACTTAAAGATTTTTTGTGTTCATCCTACAAGTTATTAGTTCATCATGACTCACAATGAACCGGTGGTTGACAATCATGAGCCTACCATAACTCATGGTATTTCTATCTTGATTATCTCTCCCTATTTTCAAGAAGTTCTACTCTCTAAGTCATTTTAGTTGTCTACCATGTATCAGTACATCTAGGAAAGTCTTTGACCAGAAAAAAAGAAAGAAAGAAAGAAAAAACCACCTACTAGGGTTTATCTCAAGTTGTAGAAAGTAAAGTTTAGTACAACTATATAATAAAGATATCAATTCAATTCCTAAGCATAAATTGATTTTTATAATGTGATTTATGATTGATGCTAAAACTAATGCATGGTTGATGTAACTTTTGCTTGTATTGATTTAATATCTTCCACATCTTCAACATCTTCATGTGTTCATAAATTGTTGCGAGAGGCAGTAAGCAATTTCAACTTCAATAGTTTATGGAACACCGCTTGAGGTAGTGGCCATCATCATAATATTAGCTCATAGACCACCACTTAAGAAAATGGTCATCTTCATTGACATTAAAAAACCTCCTTATCTTCACAAATTATTGCTTGAAGTTGTAGACCATTGTTATCATATTCTTTGTTAGCTCATAAACTACTGCTTGAGGTAGTAAGCCTCTAAAGATCAAATCTCTTATCATGGTTTTATTTTCCTTATCTTTTATTTAGATTATTGTTACTAACATTCTTGATAGTGGTTTGTTATGATTAAGTATGGCCAATTAAATAATTATGATAATAATGACCAACGGTTAAGATTTTATTAATTATGTAATTATTATGATTATCAATTATTATGTAAAGTGATTCTAATCATAGGATTAAGCTTTATCTCTTTCATTAGATACCACATCTTTTCTTGATAGAAGTCTTAGTTTAAGCAATGTAGAAATATTCTTAAACATCCTACTTAGTTTAATATTTTACTTCTCTTAAAATAATATTAAATATTTTTTAGTATGTTCTATGTTTATTTACAAGCTCGTTGTCTTATATGTTAAAATGTGAGTTGTCAATTATGGTTGAAATATCATTATTCTATTCTTTTTTTATTTCAATATTTTATATATGTTTTTAAAACAATTTTGATTTATCTCTTATCTAGTTTGTTTATTGTTGTTGTTTGTTTGTTTTGGTTAATGATAGTTTTACTTTTATTTTTTTCTTCTTTACTTCTTTTCCCATATAACTAGCCATTTTTATTATTTTAAAACTAACCATTACTTGCTACATCTCAATTAGCCATTAACTATAATGCTATTTACTCTCTTTCTAATCCTTGATAAATCAATTGCAAATGATGATAAATTTAGATTCAAAATGTGTAATAAAGAAATAATATCCAAGTTATGGATGGCATAAAGAATTCTTATATGTTTTCTTGTAATATAGGTAATTAAATCCCTTACTCTCTAGGGACTAATCTTTTGTGTATATGCAAAGTGCAAAATGAAAGCCTTGGAGTAAGAACTAGTTGTTTACATAATACACTTTAACCTATACCTAGGCTAGCTAGGCATTACATAAAAGAAAAATATCATACAAAATAAAATGTTAGAAACAAAATAATAAATAAGTGAAAATTAAATAATAACATAATGGAATAAAAAAAATCTAGTGGTGCATAACAAGAGAATTTCTTAGGGAAACTATCATGAGTGGAAAAATAAAAATAAACCAAAATAAATAAAAGCAATAGCCCTCGAGTACAAACATGCCCTCTTCACTATCATCAATTGTACATAAAAGATCCCTATACATTCATTCCTAATGCCTAAAGAATCATAATTAAATTAATAGTAATATGAAATATATCTAGAAAATATCAAATAGTACATGGATCTTTCTATTGCCGAAAATAAGCAATGTTAATTTGTACAAAACAATGTTCAGTTTGCATATCCAAAGAATTGTAGTCCAAAAGTATCATAGATAGTAAATAAAAAAATAACATGAATAAGTAAATAGTCATAACCTACACCAAAGATAGATAAATACAACAATACTCATTGTATGAACCAATGAGCATTAACTTTCAAACTAGAACTCATGTACCAACAACAACAAAATGTCACATAAATTGTCATACTCTAAAATTTTACATAGATATAATTATTTAATTTAAAGCTATCAAATGCATTTTAGAAATGAAAATGAATTAAATAATATTTATATCTAATTAAAACAAAATGAAACTTTATGCATCATTTCACAAATACACTAGAAACATAGATTCAAACTTAGATTCTAGAAATATGTCTTCCCAAATATAATTTTATTAATGTGCTATCTAAAAACCAAAATACACATAAACCTTAAAAAATCCAAATCAAGAAGTATTGTAATAAATTTTCCTACTTGTAGTGAAGCGCTACTTTCAAAACCCTAATATGACTAAGATCTTCTAGTATGGCTCTAACCCTAAGTGAAGGCATGAGATCAATAATTGAATATAAGAGAAATCTAGAAATGGAAACCTAGAAGGGCAAAAATAGGCAACTTACACAAATCTGGAAAGGTTTTAATGAAGCATCAAAGTGTCATGTCAATGGGCCATCATTGACGTGGCCTCGTCAAGGAGTTCTCGTAGATGTAGCCCTATCAACATGGTGTTGCCTTGTCGATGTAGCATTTGCTGTGTTTATGGGTCGTGTCGATGTAGCTCTACAATACAATTTATAAATACACACTTGCCAACTGTGTTTATGAAATGTCTTATCATAGTTGTAGTAGAGCTCTTGTAGTTTTATTATTTGAGAGTTAGAATATTTCTCTGAGTGCCCACAGCAGGAGTCAGAAAGTGCATGGATCTTTATTTGAGCACGGATGTACTTGAGCACAGCAGTGTGAATGACAATAATGACAAGCCTTTTAATCAAACCTTGCAGCACTTGGAATAGATTAATGATTTATTTGATTTATTTATGCATTTACTATTTTCATTAATTAGATGATTAATTAAGATAAGTAAGACTTTGATTAATTAAGTAATTACGGATAGACAACAACACTCAATTTTCCAAATCTCTTCATTCCAACTTAGTTGTGGGGGAGATGCCCATCCATGCTAATCACATATGTGGCTTCTTAGTTTTTTTATTTTTTGTTTTACACATTTTTTTTTTTGCAAATTGTTTATTTTACACCTTTTTTTATTTTAAAACTTTTTTCTATTTTACAACATTTTTTGTTGTGAATCATCATTAATACATTTAAATATTTCTTAAATATTTTACACTTTCTTATATATTTTACTTTATTTTAATATGATTTTCTAATTTTTGTTAATAAATGTGCTTTATGCCAATGGTGTTGTAGCTATTGCTAATGGTGGTATGTGCTTAATGTTTTGTTTGCTAATGTCTAGTTTCTAGTTTTGAATTTTTGTACCAATGGCTAAGACATGGTTTCTTTTTTATGGAACAGGTAGTGAGTACACGTCATCCACCCATCCACAAACTCTATTGTTTTTCTTGTTTTGGAAGTATGAGGTCCCTTCCATTACATAAACCTTTAATAAATTTGTGACCTTGGTGGTTTCTAGAATTATGAAGGATTTAAAGGTTTGCACAAGGTGTGGCATCAAGGGAACTTAATGCTCTTTGTAGTCTTCTACTTACTTCGGTACACAAGTGTTTTCATAGACTTCTAATTGTTTCATGTCAACCAATAACATGAAGTTGAAATAGTCTTTGCTTGGTGTGGTTTCCATGAAAAAAAATACAAAAAAAAAAAAAAAAAAAACAAATCAAAAAAAAAAAAAAAAAAAAAAAAAACAAATCAACAAAAAACAAAAAAAGAAAAGAAACAAAGAAAAAAGGAGGGAAAAAATAAAAAAATGGTGGGAATTCAAAGCACACCTCTAGATAAATAAACGGCCACTGGTTATGGGACTAGAAAGACATGTTACCCATGCCTGAAGGTCCCCTCTAACTAAGGTGCTCTTTCACTTCTTGCTTCTATTTTTTTTTTTTAAGGAATGGTGGTTGTTCTGTGGAAGCACTCTTGTGTCTCAAGGGGATGGATCAGTCTTGGAGTGGCAATGTGAAGTCATTGAAAGTGGTTGGTTTTGGTCTGGACTAAGGATGGATCTTCTCAGGTTATTTAAACATAAATCCATAAGGGACTTCTTATGACCTCAATTTAGAACTCCATTCAACCTTCTTCATCATCTATCCATGCTACCCATAACTCACCTCATTGCCGATGTCCATGTTCTTGTTTGGTGTCTTTGTCTAACGTACTTGAATTCTTTAGTAGAATCTTGTAGGTTTTAGTCCTTAACTTTCATCAACCATTAATTGCCAATGGGGCCCATAGACTCCTTAGGTTGAGGTTATAGAAGGGCAAAT
>MNCI01011213.1:0-13433 GCA_015680685.1 Gnetum montanum
TAGTTCAAGATGAGCTTCTTGTAAGCGAGTGACCACCTCATTAACAATGCCCATAAAAAATCCATTTTTCTAGGCATATCAAGCCATGGCCTCAACGAATCAGTTGATGTGAGATGAGCAGGGTAGGTTTCTTCAATCAGAACCTATGATCCTAACGCCACTTCCCGAGACATAGGTGCCTCAGGAATTTCAGCATCTACCCCAAAATAGTTAAAATAATCAAGAAAACACATAAAAATCAAAATATGTAGAATATAGATTGAGCTAAAGAGGAACATATCAAAAATACCATCGCTATCTAGCCTAGGTAGATCACCAAGCTGCAAAGACCCATTAAAGAAACCATCAAGGACATCCCTTTCATTGCTTGAATGCCTAAGTGCATCCAAGGCCTCTACAAGCTTCATTCCCATGTTTCTTGTCCCCTCCTCTTCTTGTGAGGCAAGAATTTCTCCTTCCTCAATTACTTCTTCCTTTTCTTTTCGTTCCTCCTTAGGTATTGGAGCCATGAACTTCCTCTCCTTCTCTAGACTTTCCTCTGAAATAACACCAAAACCTTAAAGTTAGTATGATATCGCACATAGGTACACCCAATAGTGTATAAACCAAAAAAGAAAATATATAACAATGAAACAAACCACTTACCCTCCACTGACAGTATAAACTGAATCTTCTTTGCCCTTGGAGGCCTCACACTTGAAGAAAGCTCCTTTGGATGTTCTTTCCTTTTCACCTATGCCTTGGACTTTCCAACAGTCTCACTAATTAAGTGTTCAACCCTCTTAATAGATGCATGCAGCCTAGGTGGTTCCAATCTCAAGCTATCATGGGAATGATGAGAACGGCTAGCCACACCTCCATTAGTAACCAATACGGACTCATCAATGTCTTCCGACGGGTCCTAGGATCTAGTAGTGCTATATAAGTGGCATATCCAAGGGTGGGATAGTTGTGAATGGTCTCTCAAAATGTAGTGGTTATCCTCATGAACTACTAGGAATTCAACAAACTTGCACAAGTACCCTGCAAAGAAGGCAAAGGTGAAGTGGGATTTTGCATAGATACTTGAACGTAACCTAATGATTTCCCCATGAAGGCTAGATCCCAAAAATTGTGCCCAATTGTATTACATGCTTGTCTCCAAAACCGCACACATCACATGTGTAGACTCGATCCCAAGGTTTCTCCCTTGAGAAAGAGATTTGGGAAACGCCCGTGCCCAAAAGAGAGGATACAAGAAGATCACTTCCATTGATCAGGTATCCTCTCACATGGAAAATCCCTTATGACCCTTAGACAAACCTAACCATTACTTAAGCTCCCTTATGACCTTTTCATCCTTAGTTTCTTTGTCCACGGCTACCGTGGCGTCATTCATGGGAACACCAAAAAGATCGGAAAGAAACTAAATGATTAGGTGGAATGATACCTCTACTCCCTGAACTCATGTTGTAAAATGAGAAGCATCACCACTGAAGGAGTCAACAATCATAACCATCTTAGCAGTCAGAATGCTAGGAGTCAAGGCTATAAACAAGTCCATCAAACCAGCCCGGGTGAGGCGACCGATAATCAAATCAAAAGCTCACTTCTATAGCCACTTTTGTGATTGCTCCACCTCCCCATACTTCGTAAAAAGTGTAGCCTTAGTATGCCCTATAGTAATAGTAAATTCTTTTGGGGGGATGGCTACTGTAAATGAAAAACATAAAGCAAAAAGTTAGAAAAGGTACATGACACACAATGATGCAACAAAAAAGGAAAATAAAGTCTAAGGTGTGGTCACGTACCATTTGTGACTGGTGTAGGCGAAGTGGGTGCAGGATTAATCCTTTGAGAAAGAATTGGCCTATTAGGAGACCAATCCTTAGGTAACCAACAGTGAGCCTAGAAATGCTCAAAGGCTCTTGAAAATTGCCTATGGGAGTCAACAAGGGTCATCTTTGTCTGGTCGAACACTACGGCATGAAGAATAGGGCCTTCCATAAATGTCTCTAGTGCTATGCACATTAAACCAAGTCCACCATCATCATTGAGTATCCCATGTTCATCAAAACGGGGCGTACATAGGAAAAAAACATTCAAATTTAAATGATGACATAAAATTAAAAAGAAATCACAAGTTAAAGTAAGACACAAAGGAGCATACTGGTCCACTTTATATACTGTCCTGGGTGGATTCTGAAATAAAGTATGCACATTGAGGGCTAGGAAAAGTGTGTTGCTACTGTTGTAATGACTACAAGCAGGCAGCTCCCACACATGAGTCAAAGGACGAGTGGATCTAGGACCCTCAGTAGGGCCTCCCTCAACTCTGAAAAGTCCCTCATCGATATCAGTGATAAAGGCTAGTATGTTTTGTGTAGCCCTAGGCAACACGGTCTCAATAATATCACAAGCCATCTATTCACTTAGATTAGACCATATGAAAACACAGAAGTTTTGCAGTATAAATGACAAGAACAAACTAGCAACGAGACAGAACCATATTACATGGGGTCCAATTTGCATGTCATAGGGAGGTGTGTCTGGTCCAAAGGGGCCAAACCAAGCAAGTACCCCAGGAGCTCAATAACGAGGAGAGAAGATTTAGGTCCCCTGCACATAACCAAAACATTGGGTAAGTGAAAAATACAAGAACTAACAATAGATCAACATCATATAAAACCAAAAATCACATAAACAAATATCGCACCCTATGAGACGAGGACACTAACATCTATTTAGTGTAATCTTATGCTTACTGAGGTACATTGAAATCAGTTTCAAAAAAAATCCATGTTTAAATCATTAATCCTAGAAAAATAGTAAACAATATAAACAATATAAAATTTAGAAATCATTAAACATCTTCAAAAATTACTTTTCAAAACAAGACACTCACACCACAACCTCTCAAAGACAACTCACACTAAAAGGATATTCCAAAAAAGTCACATAGTCCTCCCTCAACACTCATGATAGGTGCTTACAAATGCTATACATAACGTAGAAATCATATAGCGGCCAAATAAGAAACACAAAAGAGAATAGGCCCTCTCCAAACGAGTCATGTTGGGCCTTCCCACCACCAAGTCATGCTAGGCCATCCCACATTCTAGCTCACACTAGAATTGTTCTAAAAACCTACCCATGTTCATGTTGGCCATGTCCTTCTTGAAAAGCTCAAAACTAAACATTCAAAAATCAAAATCACGTTGCCCAAGAATGAAGTCCAAAATTCATGGTCATGCTATCCTAGGGAAAAAAACTAAAAATGCATGGTCATGCTGTCTCATGGAAAAAAACTGAAAATTCATGGTCACGCTGTCTCAGGGAAAAAAACTGAAAATTTAGATCACGTTGCCCAGGGGAGAAAACTGCAAATTTATAGATCACGCTTCCCAAGGGAGAAGGGCTGGAAATCTCACATGTCACGCTACCCTAGCAGGCCAAAAGTTTCAGAAATCAAGTCACGCTACCCTGGAAGGTTAAGTCACGCTACCTTGCCTCCAAAATTCAGAAATTTCACACTAAAAACTAGCAGCTTAAGCTGCCGAAGAAAGTAAGACACTCACACCCAATAAATCAAAAATTTATAATCATACCAGCCATTCTTGTTCCTTTCAAAAATTCAAAATTCTTGTAGTCACATTGCACACCAAAATTGAAAATTCTTGCCCAAAATTCTAAGTCACACTGATCATTCCTGCCTTAAAAACCCAAGTCATGCAGCTCTCAAAAAATCAAAAGGTAGAACAAAGAAATCCCAAGTTCACATTGGTCTTCCCCCAATAGTCACATGCAGAAAAACCAAAAAAAATCCAAATTCATAGCTCACATTGCCCTACCCCAGAACCCCTCATTTGTAGCTTACATTACCCAAGACACTGGCAGCCATGACAATAATTAATGCCAAAACTTCCAAACAATGCAGCTCACGTTGTAGTCGAATGAAAAATTAATCTCCCCTACATCTGCTTGGCCCAGAAATGCCAAGAAAACCAGTGACCCAAAATTCCATTAAATCCAAAAAATTGAGAAACCTCCAAAAATCACAGCTACAAAAATATTACCCTAGGTAATGCTGTTGAAGGAAATATAGGGAGAAACAAACTTACCCGTGCAAGGTCTTCTTCCATGTCGGAATCTTGACTTAGGGGAGACATTGGAGGAGCTCTTCACTCTCCTCCACAAACGCCAAGGCTGCCTGCTTCTTTCCCTTGCCCTCGATTGCCTTCCCCTTGCCCTTGTCTTTCATGGTCATGCTAAAGCTAACGCTAACGCTTTGACTCACGCTGCACTCTAGGTAGGTCACGCTGTTCTTCCAATTGCTAGCAACTCACGTTAATGGAAATGAGGCTTTCCTTTTCAAAATTTCCTTTTCTATCCTTTCCTGGTAATTTAATTTTATTTATTTAACTTTTGGCCTTTTGTTTTAGTTCCTCTTCTTTACTCTGGTTACATGTTGTTGTTCAAATCATCTTTGCCTGGTGATGGCCTAGCTTTCCTTGTCATTCCAACCCTCGAAATAGGGCCCAAAAATTTCTTGTGAAAAGAGGAAGAAAGTGTTGAAAAATTAAACGATAAACAAATAAACATATATAAACATTTAGGAATGGCGTAAAATTTATAAAACTTTAAAATCCCCATGATCTTATTATTCACTTAAAATTTTAAAATTCAAAAGTCAAAATTTAAAATTTAAAAATAGTGTAAGTCAACATAATGGCCTGGTATGGTCTTAAACTGCCATATGGCCCAGTATGGTCTTAAACTTCCATGTGGCTTGGTATGGATTTAAACTACCATGTGGCCCGGTATGGCCTTAAACTGCCATGACCTTAAGCTACCATGACTATCACCGCATCTTCAAATTTTTGTCAGTACATAGTTCACTTATATTTAGTAACTCTTTCGCCAAGAGGGTGTCTCTTACTATGCTCCCATTTTAAATTGGCAGGAGCGAGCACATGGCCACCAAGAATATCCTCTCAACATTGTCTCTCAATGGACCATACGGGGAGGTAGAAAGAGCCATCAACCTAGAATCCTTGGATTTAAATCCATTCACCTATACCAATTTAATAGCCTCCACTCAAGAAACATCAAATTGGCCTAAAAACATGACTAAAACTCTAGATGTAGAAGCTGATAATATCATTGAAGATCCTCTAGTTGAAATCCCCATTGCCACGATCAATGGCGAAACTAGAACATTGAAATTAAGTGCCTTACTAGACTCACAACTCATAGGTGACATCACCCAGGTGTTAAAAGACAACATAAAAATGTTCGCATGGTCATATATGGACATGCCAAGATTAGACCTCCAAATTGTCCAACACAACATTATTCTTGATGAAAAAATTAAACCAGTAAAACAAAATGCAAGAAAGGTTAGACCCGAGGTTGCATTGGCCTTCTACGCTGAAATCACAAAGCTCTACCAAGCCGGTTTCATCTAAGCCATCAATTATTCCAATTGGGTGTTAAAAATTGTTGTAGTTCCTAAGAAGAATGGTATTATATGCATATGCATCAACTTCCATGATCTCAATGTAGCCACTATAAAGGATGATTTCACGTTACCTAGCATTGATCAACTCATTAACACAACTGTTGGGCATGCGCTATTGTCCTTCATGGACGAATTTTTAGGATACAATCAAATAATAATCAATCCAGAATATCAACCTAGGACAACTTTTATGATACCTTGGGGCACATTCTATTATACCATGATGCCATTTGGTCTTAAAAATGTAGGTGCCACATATCAGCGAGCAATGACATACATATTTAGTGATTACATGCACGATTTTCTCAATGATTATGTTGACGACATCGCGGTCAAATCTAAAATAACTGAACAACATGCAAAATATCTAGACTTAGTGCTTAAACATTTTCTCAAGTATGACCTTAGACTCAACCCAAAGAAGGTGTTTTTGGCATCAAAACAAGAAAAATGCTTTGTTTCCTAGTCTTCGAAACAGGGATATGGGTAGACCCTGATAAGGTTAAGGAAATTACTAGTATGCAACCACCAAAAAGCCTTACTGAGTTACGTGGTCTTTAGGTTAGATTGCAATTCATTAGACACTTTATTAAAAAATTGACAGATAAGATGAAACCTATGCAACACCTATTATAAAAAAATGTGCATTTCCAATGGACCCAACAATGTCAGGAAGCATTCGAAAACATAAAATAAGAGCTAACCCAACTACTGACTGTCTATCCCCTACAAAGTGATAAACCCTTTTACATCTACCTTGCAACTTCTAATGCTTCTATTGCATCAATGCTTTTTCAAAAAAATCAAGATGGAGCCAAGATCCCCGTATATTACCTAAGGCACGCATTAATTGCCTATGAACAATGATACAACGATATAGAAAAATCATGCCTCACCCTCGTCTTCTCCTTGTGGAAATGGCAACATTATCTCTTCCGTAATCAAGTTTATATTATTTGCAAGGATAATGTACTCCATTCCATCACTAACAACATCTACGAGTTGAATAGGATAGCTAGGTGGAAAGAGATGATCACAAAATTTGACTTACACTACATTTCTCAATCTTCTACAAAAGGTCAAGCAATAGTCACACAATTAGCCGTCTTGCCAACACACGATCAAACAACAATAAACCCTGAATTCCCAGATGAGAATGTTAATAGTATAGACACCATACCTGATAACTACAAGGCAATCCTTTACTTCGATAGAGCTTCAACCTCTCAAGGAGGAAGTGCTGCAGCCATTTTAACATATCTCTCTAGAGAAGTCCAACCCTTCACCTACTGCTTAAACTTTCCTTGCACCAATAACGTGGTAGAATATGAAGGTCTTCTTACAGGACTTCAAGCAGCGTTAACTTTGGGAATTTCACGTCTTGTAGTTCGAGGAGATTCGTAATTAGTCATTAATAAAGTCACTGATGTTTATGCATGCAAATCTCTCCATTTGCAACCGTACTGTGATTTGACCAAACATTTGGTGAGGCAACTAGTAGAAGTGGATATACAACATGTACCTAGAGAAAAAACACAATTGCCGATGCACTCGCTACACTAGCCTTAAACATGACACTCGAAATGTTCCACGCATTGCGTAGCTCTATAACAAGTTGTGTCAATCCTATAATTAACATGTGTGACAAAATTCCTATAGCATCTGTTAATACAACATGCGCAATAGAATGGTATGATGACATAAAAGAGTACCTTCTAAGAGGAGAATCTCCACAATACTTGATAAATGCTCAAAAGGACACCGTGCGAAAATGTTCCTAGCAATATGCATTAATAGGAGACACCTTGTGTCGTAAATCATATGAAGGTATTCTGCTAATGTGCTTTATTAGCATTGATGATTAAACGATTGTAGAACAAATCCATGAAGGACTTTGTGGAGGACACATAGCACCTAAAGAAATGACAACAAAGATTAGGCGCTTAGGTTACTACTAGCCATACATGGAGTACAATTGCATATCCAAGTAAGAACATGAGACATTTTCCAAAAGCATGGTAATCTCATACATGTGCCACTGAACGAATTGCATATAGCACAAATCACATGGCCATTCCAAAAATGGGGTTTAGACTTAATTGGACCGATAGCGCCATCATCTTCAATAGGACATAGCTTTATTATCATAGCTACTAAATACTTCACAAAATGTGTAGAAGCTATTGCTCTTATGAAGACCACATCAAAACACATTTGCACTTTCATAATAGAAAATATCGTAACCTGTTTTGGTATTCCAATGACCATCGTTACTAACAATGGACCACAATTTAGCAGTGTAGATACTAAAAGATTTTTTGAAAGCCTGGGTATTAAACATTCATTTTCATCAGCTTACTACCCACAGAGTAATGGTCAAGTGGAGGCTACAAAAAAAACTATCATCATGGTGCTCAAAAAGATGCTGAATCAGAGTAAGAAACAAGGGCATGAACAATTAGTCTACGCATTGTGGGCTTATAGAATGACACATCAAACATCCACAGGTAAAACGCGATATAGTCTTGTGTACAGATCTTAAGCAATTTTACCTTTAGAATTTCAGTTTCCCTCATTGTGGATAGCTCTCTTTGGCCTCCTCGTTGAAAGTCAAAATAATGAATTGTGCATTGCTGACCTCGATTCGGTAGAGGAGGAACATGTGCGAACACTTGATCAAATCCAATGGTACTAGAAACAACAGCGACATTGAAACAAACATGATCTGTACAAGTGCTCGATCAAAGAAGGAGACTTAGTCCTTAATGCCGTATGTGAACACTTAGACAAATTCTCAGCCAACTGGGAAGGGCCTTACTTAGTCACCAAGGCATACAATAATGGAGCATTCAAACTTGCTGATATGAATGGGAACAAGTTCGCTAATCCTACAAATCACTTGTACCTAAAACAGTACTATGTCTAATAAACTTGAGGTACATCAAAGTGTTGGCATCATGACTTAAAAATAATACCACAAAGAAGTCCTAGCATCATGACTTAAAACTGATACCACAGAGAAGTCCTTGAATCATGACTTAAAACTAATACCACAAAGAAGTCCTGATATTATGACTTAAAATTAATACCAAAGAGAAGTCCTGACATCATGACTTAAAATTGATACCACAGAGTAGTCCTGGCATCATGACTTGAAACTGATACCAAAATTGTCCTGGAGTAATGAAAATAAATCAACACCACAAAGCTCTTTTCAGTATGATGCTAAACTGGCACACCTATCCGCCATGACATGAAACTAGCACCCAGAGTCCACTAAGACTATAAACTAGCTTGCCTCTTCATAGTCTACTATGACTATAAACTAGTAATGCACCATCTTCTACGATGCTAAACTAGTGCTATCCAAAGGGTTACGATGTGAAACTAACTTACAACAGTCCGCTAAGACTATAAACTGGTAACATCATCAACAACCAGGAAAAAAAATTGAAAAGATGTGTTGCTATAATTGGTTGCACATGTTCCACAAAGACTGGCTACATGATTTGTCTCATGGACACTAATGAAGCTGATGTTCATAATTCTGTTTGCATTGAAAATTGCACATGGTGACTCCATCTCCTTGTTTAAAGTGCTTAGCTAACCATTTCATTTGTGTTTTTATTATCTTCTTAGATTTGTGTTTGTAGGATGACACTTTTGAGGCATTTTTGCATAGATGCACTTCATCATGGCAACAAGGCATCACATTCTTCCTGACACACGTAACTGGGTTAATGAATCCATTCATGAGTACATTCCCAACTTCTGACATATCCCCTATTTCCCCATCATGTCCCAATTTCCCTATTCAATTACACCCCTGGATACATTCCACTTAGCTCAAAACTCTTGTTACACTATTGCACACTGTGACTCTCTAAGTAGTTGTGACATAAAACACAGTACACAGTACATGATGCAAAATGCAAGCGCTCAAACACGAGCACAACAAAAAAGGAATATTCTTTCAAAAAGATCAAAAAAGGAAAAAAATAATAAAAGAAAACGAAAAGAAAAAAGAAAATAAAAACAAAGGATAAGAAGAAACAAACAAAAAGAAAAGGAACAAAAAGGTCAAAGAGAAAAATGCATGGAAAAGATCTTCATGACCCCATTGACATCATAAACCATAAACTATTGGCTATTTTCATACAAGTCTTCAGTGAGAAGGAAATTGTCTTGAAAAATAGCTACACTTGTGTCTCAAAGAGACCATGTTGCACATCATTGCATAGATTTGGCTATTTACAATGGGCCCAAAAAATACTCTATAAGAGTCTCATTTCTCCAAAGAATGCACCTTCTATGTCTTGGTTCCAAGTCTACTGAAAACCTAGTTATTGACAAGGACCAATGACATAACTTGTTCATGCGAAAGCATTCCTCTCCCACAATTCCAATGGCAATTATCACCCTTGACCAACTCCTGGATTCCCCTGGTTACAACCAATCCCCTCCCCTTGCATCTCAAACTACATTCCCTCAATCCCATGTACTTTTGAAAATGATGCATTGACATCCGACCAAGGGTGGAAGGTTAATGCTTGGTACTTGATTGTTCATGGTGTTTTGCACTTCTTTGTCGACACCTCTTAGGTGGATTCCTCGAGACGTCAACAAAAGGGGCCAATGAAACAACACTAATTTGAGCCCAGCACTTTGAAATGAGGATGAATCAAGCCCTCGCTAACATTCCAGAGGAAAAATTTGGCTAAGGCATGGGGCTCACACCCAACTTGCCCAAGGTAGGTTGCTCACACTATCAAAACTAGCTTGCCCCCAGTGTAAATGACTCAAAACAACATCAAAATCAAGTCAAAAGTGAAGGGAATGTTGTGGGCACACTGTAGTCATGCTGCAGGGTGAGTCTAGCATGACCAACTCTCAAAGCCTCTAAATCAAGTCAAAATAATCAGATTTTCAAAGCAGGAAATCATCCTTAGGCTCACGATCAACAACATCTAGAATTCAGCCTTTAGAATCTCCAAATTTTAAGTAAAAAATTGCAAGTTTTCATAGGTGTTTTCAGGTCACACTACAGGTGACACTATAGGTTACGATGTGGTCATGCTGTAGTGTGAGTGCAGCATGACCTACCAAGAATGGTTTAAAAACAAGGCACATCAACCTCAGTTTTCAACCTCAAGATCACATAGGTAGGTAGTAGTTGCACTTCAAAAATCTGGGCTTCAGAATTCAAAAAATGATGTAAAAAAGTGTCTTTCATCTTACTCATGCTGAAGGACATGCTCAGCGTGAGTACAACGTGAGTGTAGCATACGCACACTAGACGCTAGGACACACACCCTGGGACACTAGGACTCATGCTGGAGGTTACACTAGGTGTAAGTGCAGCATGAACACGATGGAACTCATGTTGAAGCTCAACTCAACTCATGCTGAAGCTGACATCCATTCACGTTGGAAGCCCTGGTCAAACAGAGATGCCTCAAATAGCCACGAATCAACATCTCGACATCTTGTAGCACTCAATCCATGGTCAAGAAAGCTGAGATTGAATTTCTCTTGTTGTACATTTCAATGTAAATCTTTACTTGTGGGCTTGTCAGGCCCTCACAATCTAAATTGAATGTACTTTCATGGGCTTGAGTAACCCATAAATTGTAAGATGCAATGTACTTGGTCAAAAGGGTAGTTTTCCCACACATAACCAACTTGTACACAACTATCTATTGGACACATGTCATGAGATCCAGTTTCCTTTCATCTCCCAACCATTGATTCCATTCTGGAATTTTGAACCTGAGTATGGCCCAACCCAATAAATACCTTGTCAATTCACATAAATCGTTAGAGACATTAGCGAGTCTGAGAACCTAGAGCAAACCAACAATCCTTGGATGCTTAGCACACTTGGCTCCTAGCATCCAAGCATTTCATCACATTGCATCATCACATCATATCACCCTAGGGCTCGATGTTTGACCTACTATCTACACATGCAGCTATGATTTCACCAGTGCACATCTTTTCTTAGCAATATAATACAGTTTGTTTTGCCAACCATTATTTCTTTTTACTCTACTTTATATTTAGTTTATATTCTATTTATGATCCTATTTACATTTCGTTTGCAATACATTGCATATATTTCTGTTTACATTTTATGTGCATTGTTCACTTTTTAAGACATCAGTTACGATAACCCAAGAACAAGCCATAGTTTACTCTCAGGGAAGTCCTTAGTTGATTTGCATGCAGACCATCTAAGGCGCNAGTTTACGCTCAGGGAAGTCCTTAGTTGATTTGCATGCAGACCATCTAAGGCGCTCTACCTTCGTTCCCTTTTCTAGCTTACCCTAAAGTGAAGGTAGGGTCAGTTATGCCTGTTTGACAATCTTTCGGTGTCTGTCTCCTTTCTAGCCTTACACCGATGATTTAGGTTAGTACAATGAATAAATTCCACTCATCCAAAAGCTCTTGATGCATTGTTGCACACTATGACTCTCAAAGTAGTTGCAATGCAAAACATAGAACACAGTACATGATGCAAAATGAAAACACTCAAACACGAGCACGACACAAAAAGCAAGCTCTTTCAAAAAGACTAAAGAGAAAAAGAAAAAGAAAATAAAAGAAAAAAACAAAAGTAAATAAAAACAAAAGAAAACAAGAAAAAAAATAAAAATAAAAGAACAAAAAAAGGTCAAAGAGAAAAAATGCACAAAAAAGATCTTCATAACCCCGTTGACATCATAAACAAACAAAAGAATATTGGCTATTCTCATACAAGTCCCAGGCGAGAAGGCAATTGTCTTGGAAAACACTTACACTTGTTTCTCAAAGAGACCATGTTGCACATCATCGCATGGCTTTGGCTGTTTACAACAGGCCCATAAACACTCTTTAAGAGTCTCGTTTCTCCAAATAACACACCTCCTATGTCTTGGGTTTGAGTCTACTAAATGTTGGCTATTGACAAAGACCAAAGATATAACTCGTTCACGTGAAAGCATTCTTGTCTCACACTCCCAACGACAATCATATCCTTCGATCAACCCTTGATTTCCCTAGATACAACCAATTCCCTTGTATCTTGAACTACATTCCCCCAATCCCTATCCCATGTACTTTTGAACACAATGGAATGACATCTGGCCAAGGGTCGACGGACAATGCTTGGTAGTTGATTTCTCATGGTGTTTTGCACTTCTTTGTTGACACCTCTCGAGTAGATTCCTCTAGACGTCAACAAAGAGGGGCAAATGAGACACCATTAATTTTGGCCTAGCAATTTGAAACAAGGATGACCCAAGCCCTTCCTAGAATTCTAAAGGCAAAATTTAGCTAAGGCATGGGGATCACACCCAGCTTGCCCAAGGCAGGTTGCTCACACTGTCAAAACTAGCTTGCCCCTAGCATAACCAACTCCAAACAACGTCAAATCAATTCAAAACTGAAGGGCATGTTATAGTCACACTGCAGGGTGAGTCCAGCATGACCAGCTCTCAAAGCCTCCAAATCAAGTCAAAACAATCATATTTTCGAAGGAGGTAATCATCCTCAGGCTCACCATTGACAACCTCTAGACTTCAACCTCTAAAATCTCCAAATTTTAAGGTAAGAATTGCAAGTTTTCACAGGTGTTTGTAGGTCACACTGTAGGTGATGTTGCAGGTCATGCTATAGCATGAATGTAGCGTGACCTACCAAGAATGGCTCAAAAACAAGGTACATCAACCTCAGGATCACACAATTAGGCAACAATCACACTTCAAAAATCTAGGCTTCAAAATTCAAAAAATAGTGTCAAAAAGTGCATTTTATCTTACTCATGCTAAAGGTCACACTCAACGTGAGTATAGTGTGAGTGTAGTCATATGCACGCTGGATGCTGGGACTCATGTTGGAGGTCATGCTGGGCGTAAGTGTAGTGTGAACATGATGGAACTCATGCTAAAGCTCA
>MNCI01011215.1:0-66908 GCA_015680685.1 Gnetum montanum
CTAACAAAAGCAATTTACCACCTAAGGACCCTACAAGAAACAGTCGACAGTCTAAAACACATAACCAAAATGAACCAGTTCCTTAACAATACCGAGTGCTATATACTTATCACGATGAGGATATACCTAATTTTACTTTTATCCTCCATTGGGATGAATAGATGCACTGGAGATACTTGCAAGGTAACATAGTGTTACCTCCAGATCATGCAGTCCCTAACATGATCCTTTGTGCCATGGCACAGATAAGCATGATGGAATTATATGCTGAATACGTTGTGGTAGATTTTTACATGAGGGATTACCATCCCACAGCCACACAATATTCAAGGGACTCAAGGTAGGAGAGCCACCATACACTGTTGAAGGAAAAAGGGGTCCCGCATATCCTAAGTGAAATTGGAGATGGTGAACCACTTAAAATGGGTTCTTCATCAAATGATGTTCCCCTTCCTAACAATAATGAAGAGGTGAGGTATTAGAACCTATGGTCCACGATACAAAACCCTGGTTCTGATCCCCATGAATGCCAACTATTCACTGAGGGAACAACAACACATGACAAGGATGAGCACTTAGATCGTCATCACGATCGGGGCTGTAGTAGTCGAAGATAAGGTAAGAAACATCNCAACATAGACATCATAGACGTCATGAAAGAGATGATCATGATGAGCCCCTACTTGCAACTTGAAGTATGCTAGATATAACGGAGGCTATGAGAATACCAAAAAGACATCAAAGAGATAGTCAGATCAAGCGTTTGGACATGAACAACATCCCACGCCTTGAGGGAGGATATAATGCTGATCAGAAAAATCATTTACAAGCATTCCATGATGCCTGCGCGTTGCAAAACATAGAAAATGAGTGGCAGAAACTAAAGTTGTTTCCTAGGACACTCATAAAGGAAGCATGAGTTTATTTTTAACTGTGTTGATCTTACCAGAGGATTACCTTCAGGCATGGGTAACATCTCTTTCTAGTGACATGGTAAGACAACACTTATTGTACTCTTACTCCAATTTTTCATTAGATCTTCAAGAAAATAACACATCCTTAACAATAGAATAGAACCCACAGTAGTAATCCAAGAGAATCCACAAGTCCCCTTGATGTCACACCCTTGTAATTCCCATTTGGTTCTTCACTCTTCTGTCTAGGAATAAAAATCATAAGTTTATTCTTAGTTTTATTATGAGAAGACTATCATTATGGCCATGGTAGTAACCTCTTATTTTTGGAATGGATGGATGGATGTCATGGTCTCACCATATAGGTAATTAGTTCCTTATGATTTGATAATATAGAAAAATCTTCACATTATTAGAACTACATCTTATTTTATTCCTTGTGTGTTTATTGGAAAATTAACAAAAATATGTAGTAAAAATTATAGAAAAATAGAACAATAGAGAAAGAATGTCAAAAATATCAAAAAATACCAAATGATTAAGAAATGACAAAGTTTTAAAATATGCAAAGATATCAAAGAATATGAAAAATTGGTGAGAAATTTGAAAAGTATACAAAAAATTGTAAACCAAAAAGAATTATAAAAAAAAAAGTTAAAAAGCACTTATTAATTCCTAAGTTAAGGTAAGGCATCTCCCCCATGACTAAACTCATGGATAAGTGTTTGGAAAATGGACCCTAGATCCCATGGATCATACACTTTGGATTTCTCATTTTTCATTCTTAGTGACTTATTTTTTTCAGTTATTATCCCATGTAATATTGAAGATAATGAAGTTTTGATCTTTTGACGATATACATTCCATTAGATGAGATATCCTTTGCATTTCAAAAGGGCCAACTATACCTTCTTATTTATTCTTAAATTTAATTTTTAACTCTCTAGTTCCATAATTCATTGGTGTATTATTGTGATTTATAATATCCTTTTGTGAGTTCTCAGTTTGGGTCTTTTTCTTAGGGTAGGAGTTAATATGTAAGTTAGACATTTCCATGCATATTTTGACTAGTTTTATGGTATTAGTTTTTAGCCACTAGGTGTCTTTTGGTTTGGTGGTGCATGCTTGTTTTTGTTCACACACTTGTTTTTCACATCTATTGTGGACTAGTGTAAGGATTGTGTCAACATTTTGAAGTTTTAGTCCACAATTGCACCTTTCATTATCTTAAATTATGCATGGAATTCTTTCTGTATATGACTCCTTGCTCTTCATTGTTAAATATTTTTAGAGATAAATCTCTCATCCCTAACTTTGCATCTATCATGCTAAGCCATGCTCTTCTCATAATGATAGGAAATTCCTTGTTATCATTCCTCACATCAATCACTAAGAAATTAGCTGGCTAAGGCCATCCATTGATGGTGGTCACCACATCTTCTATCTATTTCAAAGGAATAGTGATTTATTGATCTACTAGCTCTAGCCTTATGATACACTTCTTTAAGGGTAGTAGGTTCCATGCCTTGTATGTTTCTTGAGATATCAAATTTACTCCAAAACCTATGTTGAGTAGAGCTTTGCATGGTGAATTTCTAGCAATTTGTAAATAAATCAGAGGAATTCCCAAATCTATTCTTTTCTTAGGGGATGTCCCTACATTTATCTAGTTTGATACTATTATGGTTAACATGACAAATAGTCATACTCTTTTGATTTAGTTGTTGGAGAAGTAGGATGTTCACAAGAGGATCCTTTATATAAGGAACATGATTCAATGAAGTCCTTGCTTTACCAACGTTTTTAGGACTTGTCCTAAGGAAAGTATGTTTTCTCAATTTTTGTTTAACATTGTTGGTATTATCCTTATTTTGTATATTTACTACCCGTGTAGCACTTCTTTTTTAGTGGTTGTAATAGTAGCTCCCCTTGCATTGCAAGTGGTGGTATAGGTGATAGAGGATTAGAAGGTTGACCTAATGAACTAGTTGCTTGTTTATGCACATATGGATTGGAATCCATTCTTGAAGATGTTGATCTATAGTGCTTTGGTGGATAGTATTGAGAAGTCTAAACTTCTAAATTCCATGGAGATATTGGATGCTGCACATAGTATCGATAAAAGTTTGGTTATCGATATGGGTACTGTTACCTTGGTGGTGACATCACCCACAATTGTGATTATTGCCATTGTTGATGATATTGTTCTTGTGGTTGTGGATAAGCTTCACTTGGATAGAAGGTTAGTTAGAAGGTCTATCAATTATTACCTTGAGGATAAGGTAACTATTTTGGCATTTTCTTTTTGACAAATCTTGGATTAAGTGCATATGCCCTTATAGGAAAACATTATAGGATGTTCCATTATAGGAAAACATTCCTTAGGATGTTCATACTAACACACTAATAACCCTTTCTCATCCTTTAAGCTTGAATTAGAACATTCTGCCACTGAGGTAGCTTTTCCTTTTCATTCATAGTCTCTTTTATTTTTCTTCTTCTTTCCCTTTTTGAAGGCTTCTTTAGTTCTTTATTTTATAATTTTTAAGGTTTTAGTAATTTTTTCATCTATTGATTCCCACATCTTTTCTACCTTGGTTGCTATGTTGTTGATAGATTTTTGAATTGGTAGAGTTTTCTTCTAGATCACCTCTTCCCAAGTTTCTTCCTCTTATTTGTCACTCATTTGTACATCTCTTTTTCTAATAGATGGATCTTAGTTATATTCCTCAGTTGATTCTCATTTCTTCAACTCGATTTCTTCCTTCACCACTTGGTCAATTAGCCTCTTAATTTTATGAATGGTCATTTCTAATAATCTTTCTTAGGCATAGACCCCAAGGATTTCCCTGGTTTTATTCCTCAACCCATCAACAATGTGCCTAAGCTACTCCCTTTGGGAAAATCCATGGCCTGGGCACATATGTAGAAAAAGGTAGTATCTACCCACCATCACTGCATCAAGGGATTTGTGTATTCCTTGCTTCTAGCCTTGGATATACTTTCTCAAATTAAGCACCCAAGAGTAGGTTTAGTATTTGTCATTGAAAAGTTCATGCATGGTACTCCACCTTTTGATTGATTTAGGTTCTACTAATTTGTACTAGCTTTTTGCCTCCTTGATGAGTGTCCTAGGGAGCAACTTAAATTTTTTCTAAATAATTTTTGATATTCTGTAGGGAACAAACATCATGAAATTCTTGAAGATGATGTTGTGAATCTACATTATACTCACCTTCCAACTTAGGAATATTGTTCATATCAAGTTTCTTGATGCAACAGTCTCTCTCATGCCTAGTTGGAATGTACATTGCTTCCTTGATGTTGATCATGTTGTGAGTAGCCAATAAGGATTCTTCATAATTTTAGTGTTCATATGCTTAATTGTAGTGATGTCCCCTTTGGTACTCATATTTCTCTCTCTTCACATATGTCCCTATCTCTTTATGGTTCATCCTCTTCATCTTCTTCATCAGGGTGTCTTGGGTGATACTTATGTCTATCATGAGCCCAATGTCTCTCCTTGTCATGATCTTTGTATCTTTGTTTTCTTTTGTTAAAGCTCATCAATGATCATAAGGAGGAAGATGAAGTAGTTGGAGAATGATGCCAACTATTTCTTCTTTTATGACTTTGAAATTCATTTCTTTATAATCTAGAAGAAACCCTAGGCCTTGATTCCTACTTGTACTTAGAGTTCTCTGCTTCTCTTCTTGGTGTTTTTGCAAGGTCTAAATGTAGTTGCACCTTGATAGGCTCTTCAAGACAAATAATAAGCATTTTTGAATGGAATTCATGATTATGGTGGATTTTCTCTACTATAGATGCATCATCGTCAAGTTCTTCTAGGAAAACAAGAGAGTTAACCTACTTTTGCTTATTATTCTCATGTTTATTCTCCATCGCAATGTCATGAGCTAGGAAAAATTTGGTGCTGGATTACCTTAGTGATTTTCTTGCATTTTAGGAAAGTTACCTTGTTTTTGATTAATCCACGAGTCATATCTTTGGAGTAATAGTTCAAAAGTAAAAAAGATCATCATGAAAAGTAACAATTAGAGATGAATTCATTTGAAGACACCACACTTATGATTGTCACTCATAAGTAAAATCAAATATGATTCACTTTGACTTCTAATATTAGGTTTAAATAGGAACATAATAAATTAAACCAAATTAAAATTGAATAAATTCATTAAAATATGAAATATTATAAAGGAAACATCACCTAATTTGTAACCCTATTTTGTTGTCTCCACAGTTCAACAACTTCACAACCTAAATACTTTTATCAGTTGTTGACTGACACAAAGCATCAACACCCTTTCTTAATAATTCAAAATATAAAAAAAGGTTCAATTTGGCATGGGGTTTCTCTTGATTTCTCCCCTTTATAATACATAATTAAGACCCATATTTATACTATAAATTTCATATAAAAATAATCATTTGGATAATTGATTAATATCAAAGAATTCAATATTATTCGATCTAGATCTTCATCAAAGTAGATTGTTGATTCTACCATTCTTGATCATCATTGCAAATTACCCCTTTTGGAATAATTCAATATCTTAGATTTCTGTTCAAATCATTTTCCATCAAAACTCAACTATTAATCCTTATCAGTAATGCCATGTAAATTGGTGGTATCGATATCGATCTACATCACTATCACGATTACATGCAATAAACAAGTAAAAATTCAAATGTAGCACTTATTGATTTAAGATTATAGAATATATGATCTTGGATATACAAAAGAACTAAAAAATGCTACTTTATGACGTTAAAATTGAAAAAAATTTAGG
Source organism: Gnetum montanum (assembly GCA_015680685.1). Lineage (NCBI taxonomy): Eukaryota > Viridiplantae > Streptophyta > Gnetopsida > Gnetales > Gnetaceae > Gnetum > Gnetum montanum. The sequence goes on from MNCI01011215.1 coordinate 5,726, forward strand.
ATTTATCATAGCCTTCAACTAGCCTATGGCTCGTGCTTGATCATAAAAGGTGAAATATATATATGAAGAAATAATAATATAACTGTAATTTTTTAGAGAAATATAAAAAAATTAGCATCTATGTAAAAAATAAAATTAATCTCCTATAATTCCAATGTATCAATTAACGTATTTAAAACAAGTATCAACATGCACACAAAAATATAAGGGCTATGTTGTCCATGAATAAGAAAAATAAAAGTGTGTATTGTCCATTGTCCATAATATTTACATAGTTTAAAAAGAAAAACAAAATAAAACTTAGTTTTGAGGCTTTGATTAAGCCTTAGAACCTACATGAACTTCCATGTCCTTCTCAAAATGAGAAGGTTTGGCCCCTTCATGGCCATCACGGATTTGCGAGTGAACATGTTTTTCAATGATTTCCATCCTATTGTCCATAGTAGTGACCTTCTATAGTAGTAAGAGGATCTCCCACTAGGTGGATTGATGTTCATGTAGCTAGGACTAAACTTTATCTCAAAATCCATGAAATTCACTAACCTATGGCACTAGTGAAGAATTGAGCTCTTGAGACTCCCTCATGAATCATCCAACTTTTGTGTATATCTTTAATAAATAGGAAAAGCTGTCTTTCTTCAAAATAGAAAGGTGCACCTTTGTGCTTATTTGCAACTCAGGAAAACCACACTTTTATAGAATTTCTGAGATAAGAAAAGGAAAATATAATTTCAAGTCATCATCGTTGTAATGATACACGAGATACTTGATCAGAAGGTAAGAAAACTTTTCTTCCTTCTTGTACTTTAACACTTTCATCATGCAAAGTGTAAGGTTGAGCATGTAGGTAGTGTGACTAAAAGAAAGAATGTTAGTAATGATCATCCTTGCCATCACATGGTGTTTAAGCCAAAGGTTTACGAAATGCAAACCCTAGGTCTAAAGTTGATCATTGTTAGTCTCACTAATGAACTGGTGGAATAGTTCATACTTCTTCTTTGTGCTAACCTTGTGCTTAAAAATGTCTTCCCTCTATGGTGGTAGTTCAAACCACTCCTATAGCCTAGTTTCCATGACCTTGACCCACTTCTTATGAATGAAAGTCACCAAATATTGCTCTAGAGGATTGACCTTGGTCAAATGGGGCTTGAAGTTCTAGTAAATTTTGGAACTTCTTCCTATATGAACCAATCAAGAGAGGACATGGTGAAAGCCCCGTAGCCCATAATTTCAAGTTGATGGAGCATTACCACATTTGTGTGGTTAAACCACTCTATGTAATTAGCCTCATGATTCCATGGAGCAATCTTAAGCTATTCACTCCTTGGCACCTACAAAACCAATAAAATGTTAAACAAACTAAAATTATCTGTAGACTCCTTACTCAAATCCATACCTGTAACTATTGTTCGACATTGGTGGATTAGGTAATTTATAGTGGATGACTACAAAAATAACAAGAATAAAATTAAAAACATTAACATTATTCAAACTATTTGGAAGAAAACCCAAAAATGGTAGTATTTCATCATACCAAGGAATGGCAAGTGAAGAGTAGGAGTTCATGTGGTGCACAGACCCCATTGATTGTTGTAGTCCTTCCTCAAATAGTTGTACAATAAAGATCTCAGAAGAAATCATGGCCCTAGGCATAGAGGTGAGAGCCCTAATCACATTACCCACATTGGAATAATGCGAATTATGTAGAATTGATTAGGGTGGTGGCTTTTATAAAAAGAGCCACTACCTTACGCATTAACCTTATATTCTTTTTAAAATTTTAACACAATCAATATATATCATGGTGTTGATTTTAATTGAGATAATTTGGGTTAATCCATGTAGTGGTAGTAGCTACATAAATCAATATATTATGAATTTAGGTTGTAAACATACCCATTATTAATGTAATTGTGTTGATAAGATTCGAGACATTCAAGAAAATATTCGACATATTGATCTTTATCGATTTTATCTATAAACTTTGATAAGTCTAATAAACATATCGATTTGCATTGAAGCCACAATTTTTAGATGCAAAATTTCTACTAAAATTTACTTATGTTTGAACTAGATCAAATGGATTGACATGAATCAATACATTGACATTAATCGAAATTGATTAAATTGAAATGAATATTGAAAACTTGCTTGTCATCTTAGTTGTATCGAACTAGGTTGCTGGAACCTACATATCATGATTTGGTTTTATGTTGAGACATTAGGCCATTGATTCCCTCAATACAAATTCTACTAAGACTTTTTTATTCTCTATAGACATCGATACTTCGATGTTTATTGATACTTGTACATATGTTAATCACCCTAAATTGGGAAAATTGATATTGATCGATATTATTTTAAATTTATCTATATATTATCTACATATGCTTATTCTTGTATTGATAATAAATTCTTATTATTTAATAGGAGTCCACATACAACTTGATTAGGAATGCCCTTCCTAGGATTAATTGGGCTTAACATTACTTCATAAGATCTACTTCATTAGATGTAAGAATATCTTATAAACTCAAGGTCTGAACCTTTCATATGACTTAAGGATCTGAGATGCATTTCTTGCATCTAACTCATTCCCTAACTTGTTCTTGGATGAGCTTGCTTGTTGGTTATACCCTACTATCATATCCTTTATTTCTTGGTTATCCCCCATCCCTTCCCCTTCCCCCACTAAGTAAGCTAAGGTATGTATCATACCTAGGTTAATTAGCAAAAACAAATTAGAAAAGAAAAAAGAACATGGTTAAAGGATATATCAAAAGTATGAATTGCCTTCAGTTTTATATCTTGATTATTAATATTGGAAAAAAGGCATTATGTTGAACAAATTTTAGTATTCATCTATAGCCACCATAGTAGGGATCTTGATCAGTATCTCCTATGGAATGTAAGATGGGAAACACATGGAAGACCTGTGCATAAAAAGTACCACCAGACCTAATAGATGACCATGAAAATGTAAAATGGGAAGATAAACAAAAAGAATGAAAAATATGAATAGAAAAAACTAAAGAAAAAAATAGAAAAGAAAAGATGAAAAACAATAGTGCTTTTAAGTATGAAGAAGCAAAAGCTAAGGCACTAAATAAGCTAAGTAAAGGGAATGCTTAGAAGTGAGGGTGTCTATTAAGAAACTTACATTAGATGAGTCAATCCTTGGCTACTTGTGTTATGCCCTAGCTATAAAGTGATGGCATCCTTATTATAGTGGTGATCGCTACTCTTCCCATAATCACTTGGCTCATAGAAGGGAGTTCTTGTGGAATGCTTGAAATTGTGAGCTTTGAGCATCACCTCAACTATAAGGTTCTTGTGGGAGTGTGGCTTTGCACATAATTGCAGGTTCTTGTTGGATAATTGTTTTTCTTTTTTTTTCTCTTTTTATTTTCCTTTTCTTTTTTTGCATTATTATTATTATTATTATTCTCTCTTTTTTTTTCAAAAATTTCTATATTTGGCCAACTTCAATCATGAGGTTCTTGTGGGAGTCAAATTCATTTTATATTGGTTACTCACATGGGCACCAATCAAGTTCCAAATGCTTTTACCACTGTAGATGCTAGACCCAATATAACATACCCTTTCCATCTTATTGACATATCTAAATAAGTAATCAATAGGAACCATACACTAATAACCATTAGGCTAAATTTAGCTATTTTTCCATCTTGACTTATGAATTTTTATACTAAAATAACATTGTTTGGAAAACAGTAGAGTTTATTATGTGGAATGTTACTTATTAATCTAAGGCTCACCATTAGTTGGATTTTGGGTTTAAACTAATGTATCTCAATGTTGGGGGAGTTATCCCTCTCCCTTGCATTCTACACATGATGCTATTGAATTTTTGAAAGTTCCAACTAATAATAGAAAATGCTATTGTCCTCTACATTTTTCAAGGTAAAACTTGTAGACAAGAATTTATTTAATACTTTACATTATTATATAAGTCTCGTTGAAGGGTATTATCCAGAGCTAGGACTTCTAATGAAACATTTTCATTTTCTTCATTTGGATAAGTTGGATCAGTTAATTCTACTACTTCATCTTCCTTAGGTTCTTTAATATGATGATAATATAACTTAAGTCTTTGTCCATTGACTAAAAATATAGTTGAAGAATCATCTATAGTTGAAATTAGAACACTGCCATTGGCATGGGGTTGCACAACTAAGTATGGGCCTTCCCACCTAGTTGTTAACTTTCTTGGAAATTTATGTAAATGAATATTATATAAAAGGACTTTATCACCTATGGAAAAATATTCATTAAAAATATTTTTATCATGTAGATTCTTCATTTATTTTTTGTAATTTTTTTTTTGTTAAGAGCATCTAGCCTCATTTCATCAAGTTCATGTATATGACTTATTCAAGAGGCATGGTTTATGTCTTTATCAAAATTTAATTGTTGGGCTAACTATAAAGATTGATATTTAATTTCAACAGATGATAGACATTGCTTACCATAAACCAATTAGTAAGGTTAATATCATAAACTTGGTTTATATGTACCCCTATAAGCCCAAAGTGTGTCTTGTGCTTTTTTGACCAATCCTTCTTTTTACTACATATAGTTTTTGTTAATATATTTAAAATAATTCTATTTGCACTTTCTACTTGACCATTGGTTTGAGGATGATAGGCAGTAGCTATCTTGTGTTGGATTCCACATAACTTAAGGACATTTTCCATTATTTTATTTACAAAGTGGGTTTCTTGATCACTAATGATCACTCATGGAATTCCAAAACATGTTAAAATATTTTCTCAAAGGAATGCTACTATGACCTTAACATCACTTGTTGGGGTGGCTTTAGCTTGAACCCATTTAGTAACATAATCTATATAGACCAAAATAGATTGACATCCATTAGATGGTGGGAATGGTCCTAAAAAGGCTATACCTTATACATAGAATGGTTTAGTCATTAAAATTGGGTAAAAGCATTTCTTGTTTCTTTATTATGGCTCCCATTCATTAACATTTATTACATTGCTCAACATACTTATGAGTATCCTTAAAAATTAAGGGCTAATAAAATCCATTTTGGAGGGATTTTATAGTAGTGCATTTGTTATCAAAGTGGCCCCCTCTTATATCATCATGGCACATATGTAGAATTTCTTGTTGTTCATCCACATTCACAGATCTTCTTTCTATATTATCTTTACATATTCGATAAAGATAAAAACTACTCAAAATGTACCTAGATATAGTACATAAGACAAATTTTCATTTCTTCCTTAGTCCAATTAGTAGGGGTTTTTATAGTGGCTAGATAGTTTACTCTATTAGCAGACCAGGGATCCTTGTTTGTAGAAAAGAGTTATTCATCAAGGAATTCATCATGAAAGATTCCTTGTGTTCTATTTTCATATTTAGTTTCAAATCTTAAAAGATTATCTACCATTACATTTTCCTAACCTCTTTTATCTATAATAGTAAGGTTAAATTCTTAGAGTAATAAGTACCATCTTATTATTCTTGTATTTTCTATTTTCTCAGTAGCCAAGAATTTAATGGTTGAATGCTCAGTATACACTCTAGTTTTATATCCTATTAAATAATGTCAAAAATTTATCTAGAGCATATACAATATCTAACACTTCTTTTTCTATGGTTGTCTAATTTATTTGGGCCTAGTCTAGACTTTTAGACACGTTATAAATAACTTGTGGCTTATGATCCATACATTGATCTAGTACTACCCTTAGTGTAATATGACTAGCATCACACATTAAATCAAATGAAAAATCCCAATTAGGTTCATTTAATATATGGGTGGTAGTTACTCATTTCTTTAATTCTAGGAATGCTTCTTGACAATTATTAGTCAATACAAATGGAGCATCTTCTTCTAGGATCATGTATAATGGTTTAGTAAGTTTTGAGAAGTCCTTGATAAAAATTCTATAATATCTAGCATGTCCTAGAAAGGATTAGCGAGTTTTCAAATTACTTGGAGCTAGAAGTGTAAATATTAATTTTACTTTTTCATCATCCATCCTTATCCCATCCTTAGAAACAACGTGTCTTAATATTATGCCATTTGTAACCATCAAGTGACTCATTTTCCAACTTAACTTTAAATTGTTATTAATATATCTATCTAAGACACATTCTAAATGTTGCAATTTTTCTTCATAAGTGTCTTAGACTAAAACATCATCCATAAATACTTCAACATATTAGAGAATACTAATATCATAGCACTTTGGAAGGTAGTAGGTGCATTACAGAGGCAAAAAGGCATATGTCTATAACCAAAAGTTCAATAGGAGCATGTAAAAGTTGTTTTATGCTAATATTTAGAGGTAATGGCTACTTGATTATAACCATTAAATCCATCAAGAAAGTAATAATATTCATGTCCTTCTAATGTTTCCAAAATTTAATCTATGTAAGGTAATGAAAAATGGTCTTTCTTTGTATTTTGGTTTAATTTTCTATAATCTACATAGACTCTACATTTTCCACCTTTTTTGGAAGTATGGTAATTAGACTTATCCTTTCACTATTGGCTATTGGATAAATAATCTCTTCTTGCCCAAGTTTTATCCTACTATTGATTGGAATAATCTACATGGGATGGCAATTCATTCCTACAAAAATATACCATCTTAGCAATGTGTAACAAGTGTGCCTTGATATAATAGTTTGATTATTTTATATAAGAGATTGACTCATATTTCTTCTTACAATGACTTTCTATATATTCACTATTCACTAATGCCTAATGCACTTAGTTAGACCATATCCTCAGCAATGATGCTAATGATGAGTAGTGGGAATCTCCTACATCCAACCATATGAATCATAAGCATTCACACATGATTTGATTAAATTTTATAGATACTGATGAGCCACGATATCGCATACATGATATCATATCCACGATATCACGTCGACCCCTACGATATCGCGTACGCGATATCGCAGCCCGCTATCATATCTATAAATAAGAGGTGGCTTTCCCTTGTTTCTCTATCTAGATCTATACCCTTAGCCAAATTATAGTAGTCTTACCATTCCAGAGATAGAGTAATTTCCATGTGCCTGCAATAGGAGTCTCAAAGTGAACGGATCTTTATTCAAGCAAATTGTACTTGAGCACACATTTGTGAACTAACTTTCTAATAAACCTTGCAGCATGTGAACTAAGCTAAATACGATTTAGTTATTGTTAAATGTTTAATGCTTTCCTAGATAATTAAATCTCTCTCAACCCTTGACTCTCCTAGTTAAGTGCATTTAGTATGACCGCTTCGAGCACGTGTGTAATGCTTGGTAACCCAGTAACGAGTTGCGTTTGGTAATCCCAGTAGCATTGCACTTGTTCAGGGTGTGTGCAGCAAGTGGGAATGGATACTGGTGCTAAGGAAATTAGAACTTAGTTAGTGAGTATTTAATATAAGTTAGTCACTTAGTCTCTTCATCCTTTCCCTATTAGCGTGAAAACATTAAAAGATAAAAGATATAAAAATCACATACCTGAAAATTAATTAACCATACAACCGTAACAATACAAGTAAGTTTGGGAAGACATCAATTGATTAACNCATATTTGTTTGTGCGCTACGTAGAACATAGGAAATCATCCATATCATTGGGAAGCTAAAATGAACCCTTAGGATTAATCAATAAAAAATAACATAATAGTAAACAGCACACCGAACAAGAAAAAAATATCTTCTTCTTTACACAAAAGCATTTCACCACCTAGGACCAATACAAGAGACAGTCGATGGCACAACACACGTAACCAAGATCAACCAATGCCTCAACAATTCCGAGTGGTATATGTTCATCATGATGAATATGTATCTGACTTTACCTTTATTCTCCATCAAGATGAACAATTGCGTTGGAGAGACTTAGAGGGTAACATAGTGTTACCTCCAAACCAAGCAGTCCCCAACATGCTCCTTCATGCTCTCACACGAATAGGCATGTCACAGTTATATGTGGAATACACTGCATGAAAGCATCAAGCAAGGGACTACCATCCCACAGAAATGCAACGTCAACGGGACTTGCAACAAGAGAGATACTACACATCGTTGAAGGGCAAAGGCCCCCATAATGCTCCCCCCATATTAAGCAAAATTGATGGTGGTGAACCTATTTTAATAGGTTCTCCACAAAATGATGTTCCCCATCCTAAAGATGGTCAGGAGGTGGTGTATCAGAACCTACACTCCATGATTCACAATCTTGGTTTGGATCCCCAAGAACACCAAGTGTTCAACGAGGGAACACAAACACATGACAAGGGTGGGCATTCTGATCATAATCATGATCGGAACCAGGACCACCGAAGAGAAGGTAGGAAACATCGTCATGGCGATGGTTCTCCTTCTTCTTCCCCTTCATCATCACATTCACCCTCTCCTTCAGTATCAAGATGTAGTCATAAGGAACCTAATCGTGAGGATAAGGGTAAATAGAGTGAGAAACCTTGACGAGAGAGTCGAGAGCAAGGAATCAAGGCATGGAAGAAGGGAAAGTAGGGAACCACATAGACATCATAGCCGCTATGAACAAAATGACAACAAAAAACCCCTACTTGCAACTCAAAGCATGTTAGACATCACAGAGGCTGTGAGAATTCCTACAAGGCACCAAAAAGATAGCAGGATCAAGAGGTTAGAGATGAATAACATCCCATGATTTGAGGGGGGATACAACACTAATCCTCAAAACCATCTACAAGAATTCCATGATGCATGTGCCTTGCAGAACATTGAGAACAAGTGGTCAAAAATAAATTTGTTCCAAAGGACACTAGTAAAAGAAGCAGAAAGCTAGTACCGGTCCTTAGAACTGGAAACCATTAGGAGGTGGAGTATGATGCTAGAACTGTTTAATGATAAGTATCAAACGCACTCCCAGGTGTACAACCTAAGAAAGAAAATTCAAGGATGGAAGCAGGGAAATCATGAATCCTTGGATGCTTCCATGGGCTGCTATTATGCATTGTTACATTGTTGCCCGGGCCATGGTTATGCACAACGGTATCAACTACGACATCTCATAGATGGACTTAGGCATGAAACTAGGAGAATCCTTGGAATGTATGCCCAAGGGAGATTATCAGAGCTTAGGTTCCATCAGGTCCATAGATTTTTGGAGCAAGTAGCTAAGGAAGAAGGGGAGCTACCTAAGAGAGAAAGTGTGGAAGAGTACAACCACGATCCTTCCCTCCGAAGAAGGGGAGTGAGATTCTATGAGGATGAGAAAGAGACACCACTCAAAGATATGGTGTAGAGGAAAACTTGAACATTTCAAAAATTAACAACTGAAGTATTGGCAAAGGTAGACCAAATTTGGGACTCCTTAGATAGTAGATTTGAAACTGTCCTTAAAATCATAGAGGAGTCTAAAGAGCGAGGTAGTGACTATGATAAAAAGAAAAAGAGGGATTTGGACCATGCATGTAACAAAGGTAAGGGTAAAATGGCCATCACCAAAGAGGTTGTGGATTCTGATACAGACAATGACAGTGGATGTGAGATATGCTAATATGACCATCCTAGGGAATGTTGCCCAGTAATCTCACATCTACAAGAGTCTAGGGTGTATGCACTTAACCCATGACTTAACAAGAGGCAAGCACCCCGAAGGTTACCTTATCCGCAAGGTAACTCAAGGCAGTTCCACTAACCTTTAACGTATTATCCAAGTGGAACTCCACCACAACCTATTGAGCAACACTAGCAGTGGCAATACCCATAGTCATGGGGGATGCCACAACCAAGGAAACAATACCCTTACCAGCAACTAGATCCATATGGCTATTACGTGTAGCAACCAATCTCTCCAAGTGACTCTGTTGGTCACATTACACCTCAACGTCACTACCAAGCTTGGGAGTATTATAGGACTCCTTCTCCTGGGGAGAGACACACCACATACATACCACCCTCCATATCCATCCATAACTCTCATACCGATATCTCCATTACCATCCACTCCAACAATGCAAGGGGAACTCCCCACTCAACCACAACAACGCAATGCTATGAGGGCCATAAACCTTCAACTTGCTACTGGTTCTGAAAACTGTACAAAGAGAAGACCTTTTTTCAGAACCAACAGTCCAAACAAGCTCTCAAAACCACAAGTAGTTGAGCCTCCGAATGCCTCTCCATCAAATAAGGCTTCAGAGCTTCCTTCAAAACAAAAATAGGGCTCAATGCACATGGTTATGTTAACACATATTATCACTAACTGGATGAAGGTGGGCCATCTTCCCAGGAAATTCTCTAATCCTAGAAGCCCCCTAATTTATCTCCAAGTCACTAGGAATGAAACTTGTAAATCTCTTCTGGACTCAGGTTCTGGAGTCAACCTAATATCACAAGAGATGTATAAAGCCTGGAACCTACCTCCACTAAAAAAGATCAATATTCTCTTAGAGCTGGCTAACTAGTCCATCACTGTTCCCTTGGGATAGGTCAAGGACATTGTCACCACTGTGTTTGGTTGGTCATACCCAATTGATTTCCTACTGATACAAGTAAAAAATGATAAAGGGGACTTCCCAATAATAATGGGAAGGGAATGGCTAAGTACCATAAATGCATGCCTAGGAATCCGAGATCTTTCCCTGGAAATATCTACAGAAAATACTTTTGGGAAGATCAAGAGGAAGAAATTTCCATGCATCACATATAGTGATACAGGGTGTGATTGCATACAAGAATGCTCAACATTGCCTGCATGCAACCGGTGTGCACAAGAATTTAACATACAAAAGTTCCTATATGTAGAAACCACACAAAAAAAAGACACCTTGTGGTTGATAGCTGATTCAAAGAGCAACTTAACAACATGCATGGAGCTAACTCGGGGAACAACTTGTGCTCACGTCAAAAGCATAAATACACTGGAGCAAGAGCGTCGCCAACTTCCAACCCTTAACCTGAAAACATCAATTGGGAGAAGTTGGACACTTCTAAAAAATTCAAATAAGAACTCATTATTTCAGATCTCTCCCTTTCAATTCAATCATGGGGGATATTTCCATCTATGCTGATCAATCAAGGCCCTCAGTTACCTTTTAAGTTTTTGTTTTATACATTTTTGTTTTACAAATCTCTTTAACTTTTCTTATTTTTGATTTACAACATCATTCATACTTTTTCATTTATTTGTGTGTTTATTTGTTTTATTTTGTTAGGATTGTCACCTAATAAGTGCTCCTAATGATGCTATGAATTGTATTTGATTGATTGCTAATGTTTGATTTTTACCTTTGAGTTATGATGTTGATGCTAAGGTATGGTTCTTTTAATATAAAAGGAAATGAGTCCATGTCATCCATGCATCCATAAAATTCTATAGTCTCTCTTGGCTTGGAAATGTACAGTCCCTTACTTAAATAATAAGAACTATCAATGAATTGGTGACTGAACATTTCTCAAACTAAAGAAGGACTCAAGAACTGAAAAGGATGTGACTTCAAGGGAACTTGATGCATTTGTGCTGGCCATTCTCTTGGGTTCTTTGATGTTTCCTTCTTAATTTTTCTTTACCATTCCAACATTACTCCATTATTAGGAAGCTAAGCCAATAAAAGTAATAAGTATTTGCATGGTGTGGTTCCCATGCAAAACACCAAAAAAAAATAATGACGATTCAAAGCACACCCCTTAGACAAAATAATCATCTTGGCTACAAGCACTGGTTATGGAACTAAATAAAAATGTTCCTTCTAACTAAGGCCCTTCCTCACTTCCTACTTTCTCCTTTCCCATTTCGTCGGAATGGTGGTGACTCTTTGGTGGAAGCATTCTTGCTACTTCAAGTGGATGGATTGGCCAAGTGCATTAATGCGAAGTCACTGAATGTGGTTGGTTTGAGGCCAGATTTGGAATGAGAACTACTAAGTCACATTAACCATAACTACACAAGGGGCTGTACACCACCTTGTTCTTGAGACTCCATTCCATTCTCTCCTTCCCATCCTTATTTCTCCATTTTTCACCTCATTGTCAGTTGTATCAATAGTCCATATTTTGGTTGATGCATTGTTTTCTTTTTGGTAAAATATTGTGGTTAAGAATTTAACTCTTGCTTCCAAATGACATTTCTATACCCTACGGACTCTTTGAATGTGGGATTCTCAGGGCATTAAGGGCATGAGCCTGCTCTGGAGAGGATCCACTAGCATTCCTATTTGGTGCATCCATTAATTTCTTTTCCTTAAACATTTCCACAATCACCATTTATTTTGTTCATCTCCATCTTTGACATACATTTTATCAACGTTGTCCTTGTTTCTTTTTCTCCATTTTTCTTATTCCTTATCTTTTTCCATTCTATCGCTACCGGAGGTTCGCTATCTGTCATGGGGGTCCTGGTCCAAGTTTTTTGATTTTCTCTTAACCCCTACACCTTAGGTAGTCACCAGTATTATCTCTCTAGATCTGCATTAGCCATATCACAACTCAACCAATGGACCTAACACTGAGGCAAGGTATTAACTGCATTGTGATTCAGTTACCCTTGCTAATATAAGACTATGTTTTATGTGCAGATGGAAATCATACAACAATGGATTGGATCTGGACGGAACACTTCGAATGGACTGGTGCTGAAACAGTTATGCAAGGAACAAGATTGATGGCGTTCTTAGAGATGAACAACGAAAGACGCAATCTTGGCATTGGCAACAACAGACTTCTTCTTTTTCTCTCTCTCTTCTCTCTTCTCTCCCAGCTGCCAAATAAGGTTGGATGTCAAATGTGTATAGTGTTCACTCTTTTTTTCATGAACACTAATTTTTTCATGTATTGTAATGATGATCCATTCACATGTCACCCCGTTCACCATTAGTATCATTTAAGTCAATAATCCCATACCTCCCCAATATTTTGTAAGGAACTCAAGGACAATTTTTCATTCAGTCATGGGATTTAATTATTATTAAATTTTTAAATGCTTTCCTAGATAATTAAATCTCTCTCAACCCTTAACTCTCCTAGTTAAGTGCATTAGGTATGACCGCTTCAAGCACATGTGTAACACTTAGTAACCTAGTAACGAGTAGCATTTGGTAATCCCAGGAGCGTTGCACTGGTTCAAGGTGTGTGCAACAAGTGGGAATAGATATTGGTGCTAGGGAAATTAGAAATTAGTTAGTGAGTAGTTAATATAAGTTAGTCACTTAGTCTCTTCATCCTTTCCCTATTAGCATAAAAACATTAAAAGATAAAAGATATAAAAATCACATACCTCAAACTTACTTAACCATACAACTGTGAGAATACAAGTAAGTTTGGTAAGACAATGATTGATTAATCTTAAGTGTTCCACTAAGGCGCATAAGCACTTAGTCCTTGGAGTTCGACCAGATCTCACATGAGACACTTGTATTCGTATGATTGAGTGTAGGGGTACCTCGGCATCATCAAATACATTCACCTAAGTGGCTGATATTTCTAAATAGTAAATTTTAGTGGTTGTAAATCATTATCTTTACAACCCACACTTGTGTTAATTAGTGTGTATGGTTAAGGGTGGTTGAGGCATGAGATATTTATTTTTATTATTTTTCGTTATTATTTTTCTCCTAATAGCTAGATGATTAAGTAAAGATTTAATAATTCATTAAGTAACTAATTAACTATTTCATTAACTAACTATCCTAATGTGGAGTATCCATTCTCATTTACTATACATAGTTTGAACTAATATTAATGTTGTTCGACTACCAAGTGTCTACTATTGGGCATACCTAGTATCCACTGCTAGGATTACTAAGAATTAATAAGTTATGTTTGAAATGGTCATACACATGTTTCTTAAAAATAATAAGATTAATTACTTAATTAAGAACAACAAATGGAAAGTGCATGTAAAGTATGAAAAAGTAAGATTAAACTAGTCTAAGTGCTACAATTGATGTAGGAAATCACAACTTTATTGTTGTTCATGCCAATGTGTTTAGGTACATAGGCACATAAATAAAATGTTGTAGAATCTCATAAATCCACATTGCAATCACTCATAGGAAAAATATTGTATCTCTAGAAGGAAGAAACTATAATAGATTGGCTCAGACTAAGACTAAAATCTGTCATAAATGCAAATCCTAAGCATATTTATATAGGTAATGACTAAATTAATGTCTACATACATGCATGAATGCATCAATAGGGATATGTCAATGAAGCCATGTCAACGTGCATGCATTGACGCAGCCTATCTTATTAACATTTCATTAGTCACTTAAATGTTTTTAGTTTGATTTTTGGTATCTTCATTGATGAGTGACAAATATGCCTACTTCTCCATCATATGACCTACAAATTTCATGGTAGATCGTGTCTCAATATATAGATGAAACCAATGTTATTATTTAGGAGGTTATTTGGTAATCATTGCTTATTATTGTTTTACACATAACATTCTACTTCCCATCTATAAGGGATGTGTAAAGGCTTCCACTTAGTTTTGTACTAATTTCATTTATTTATAAGTGATGGAGTTAAGAGTTTAAGAGGTCTTATGAACTAAGAGAAGTCATGGTGGTCTTAGTTTTATATTCATGTTTGTATTACTATATGTATTCATGAGGAAGATGAATGTGCTTGTTATAGGCCTTATCTAGAGGAGTTTAATCGAGATCCCTCCATCAAAAAGAGGGAGGTTTGATTTTGTGAAGATGAGGAGGAATCACCACTAGATGTAGCAGTGAACTAAAAAACCTTACCCCTATAGAAATTTTCCTTTGAAATATTGGCAAAGGTTGACAAGATGTGGGACTNAGATCATAGAGGAGTCTAGAGAGCAAGGTAATGATTGTGATCGGTGTAGGAAGAAAGAAGCTAAGCGCGCCCACCATAAAGGTAAGGACAAAGTTGTTGTAGCAAAATAGGTTGAAGACTCTGACACAGAGGTAGATGATGAGTGTGACAAGGGTGTTGTCCCATGGTGTCACATCTATAAGAGTCTAGGATGTATGCGTTGAACCCTCACTTGGCAAAGAGGGAGACACCCCAAATATTGCCTTACCCACAAGGAAACCCCAGGTAGTTCCACCAGTAGTAAGGATATTATCCAAGTGGAGTGCCATTGCAACCTTACGAATACTTTCAGTAATGGAAGCACCCACAAGCATGGGGGATGCCACTTCCAAGGCAGTGGTACCCTTACTGACAGCCAAATCCCTATGGGTACTATGGTCAGCAACCAATCTCCCCATGGGACTCCTCTAGTCATGCAACCTTTTAGAATTACTACGACCCCCAAAAATATTTTTGACCACAGTCTCCATCACCCATGGGGGAAAACCCACATCTTTAGTATCCTTCATCACCTTCTCCTGCCAACCCTACTTAGCAAAACCCCACTCAGTTACCACCTACACCACCTATGTAGGGGGAAATCCCACCATAGCGACAACAACATAATGCTACAAGGGTTGTCAACCTACAACCAGCTCCTCAGCCAAGTGGATCGAAAGTGAAACCATGGAAACATTCTTTTTTTAAGCCCATTAATCTAAACCTACCTCACACACACCTGTGGCTAGTGCCTCTGAACCGTAAATCACCTCCACTATTCCACCCTTTGAGCAGCCTTCAAACCAAATGCCCTCCAATGTACAAATGATCATGCTCACACATGTAGTGACCAACTGGTAAAGTTAGGTCATCTTTCCCAGAAATTTATTGATCTATGAAGCCTCCTTCAGGTCATCCTCCCCAGAAATTGATTGATCTGCGAAGCCCCCTCATTTATCTTTAGGTGGTAGTAAATGAGCCATGTAAAGCCCTTCTGGATTTGGGGTCGGGAGTCAACTTGATTTGACATGACATGTAGAAGACTTGGAACCTACCCCCATTAAAGAAGTGTAACATTTGGCTCAATCTGGTAGACTAATCCATTACTGTTCCCTTGGGATTGGTGGAGGACATTGTGAGCATCGTTTGTAGGAGGTTCTATCTTTTCGATTTCCTTGTCATCCTTGTTGGGAATTGCAAGGGGAACTTTCCAATCATAATGGGAAGAGCCTAGCTAAGCATGGTCGATGCAAGACTAGGACTTCGAGATCTTTCCCTTGAAATTTCAAAGGAAAATCCTTTTAGGAAGATCAAGAAGAAGCACGTTCCATGCATCGCGTATAGTGACTCTGAGTCCAACTATGTGCAGCAACTGTGGTCCGCCAAGTGGACATTTATTTAAGCATGCAATGAGTGTGTTGAGGAATCACAAGTCCAATAATTCTTGTACATAGTAGCCAAAAATCAAGAAGGCACCTAGTGGCTGAGCACTAATCCTACTAGCAGCACTCTGTGCATGGAACCATCTAAGGGGCTTCTACATGCGTACATAGAAAGCATGGATCATTTGGAAGAGGTTCATCAATAGTTATCCACTAGTAATGACCATGATGATTGGGGAAAGTTACAAATCCCTAAAATTTTCAAACAAGAGCACATGAAACTCAAACCCTTACCGACCCACATAGAATATGCATTTCTGCAGAATGGGAAACTGGTGATTATCAATGCCACCCTTGCTCATGAACAAAAGAGAATGCTGCTGAAGGTGGTGAACAAATGGGAAGCTACTTTTGCATGGTCATATATTGAATTAACAGGAGTGGATCCTAGGGTTTGCCAACATCAAATTTATATCGATCCCTCCATAAAGCCATGAAGACCACCACAAAGGTGATTAAACCCTAAATTGAAGTAGGTTGTTAAAGATGAAATCAAGTAGTTGCTAAAAGTAGGGTTCATCTACTCTATTGCTAATAGAAAATGGATTAGTCCAGTTGTTATTGTGCCAAAGAAGTGTGGCAAATGGAGGGTTTGTATAGATTTCCGATTACTCAACATGGCTACCTTCAAAGATTACATTGCGCTCCCATTTCTGGACCAAGTGTCGGATACCATTGCAAGGAATCGTTATTACATATTTTTGGATGGTTATAGTGGCTATAACCAAATCCCAATTTCACCAAAAGACTAGGCAAAGACAACCTTCACAAGTCTGTGGGGGACTTTTGCATACAAAAAGATGCCTTTTGGCCTATGTAATGCACCTATCACTTTCCAACGCCTTGTCCTCAGCATCTTCCAATAGCAAATTGGAAATAGGGTAGAAGTCTTCATGGATGACTTTTCTACCTATGGGACCATGTTTGATCAAGCCTTGGACCACCTTGAGCAAGTTCTGAAAAAAGATGTGTGGAAAATAATCTATGGCTCAAATAGCCGAAAAGCCACTTAATGGTCCAAGAGGGCATTGTGCTAGGTCACTGTATTTCACAAATAGGGATTAGCATGGATCCTAAAAAAATTAGGATCATCCAAGGAATTAACCAGCAACTAGGCACTATAAAAGATGTTTGGTCATTCCTTGGCCACACTGGTTACTATCGACGCTTCATTGAAAATTTCTTGAAGATCACCAAGTCATTGGTGGAACTCATAAAGAAAGATGCTCTATTCATCTAGACTAGGGAATGTGAATCTGCATTCCAAATGCTTAAACAGATACTTGTAGAGACTTTGATTCTATGGGAACTTGATTGGTCTAGCCCCTTCCACATCATGATGGATATATCCAATTATGCATTGGGAGCCATGCTTACACAGTGGGACAATCAAAAGTTCCCATACTATATTCACTATGCAAGCCGTAGCATTGTCGGTGCTCAAGTTAACTACACCGCTACCAAAAAGGAGGTGATGGCAGTGGTGTTTGCCTTGGAAAAATTCTGACACTGTACAAGGTATTTGTGCATAGCAACCATAGTGCCATTTGGTTCCTGATGAACAAACCAACAGTGAGGCCCCATATCATACGGTGGTTGGTGATTCTTTAAGAATTTGACCTCACTATGGTAGATCAGAAGGGAATCGAGAATGTGGTTGCTGACCACTTTTCTTGGTTATGAAAGGATAACATAGAAGAGGAGGAACCACTCTCTGACCAATTTGAAGATGAAATTCTCTTTGTAGAAGTAGTCGATACGCAGGTGCCCAAAGAATCACCTTGGTTCAGCCACATCCTCACTTATCTCACAACCTAGGAATTTCCAGAGGAGTGGGACCATCATCAAAAACAATAGTTTCTCCATAAGGCCAAGCACTTGATGGAAATCAATGGCCACCTTTATAAGGTGTGTGCAGATGGCCTAGTTCGATGGTGTGTCCTTGATGATGATACATTACACATCCTCCAAGATGCTCACAAGGACCCTTGTAGAGGCCACTATGCTAGATGATGCACAACCATTAAGATCCTTCTTGTAGGATATTATTGGTGTAAAATTTTTAGGGATGCATAATGGTTTGTCCACTCCTATGAACGATGCTAGAGAGATGGTAGGATGACTACACGAATGGAGGGACCTCAACAGTGGATCCAACCACTGGAGCCCTTTGACATCTGGGGCATCGACTTCATGGGTCCCATCACATCCCTATCCAATAGGAAGGTTTATATCATCATCGTTATGGACTCCTATACAATGTTGGTAGAGGCGGTAGCTGTCGTCAACTCTTCCTCAAACACTGCTGCATGATTTGTCCAATAACAAATCTTCAACTAGTTTGGAGTGCCACATGCACTCATCTCAAATAGGGAGATCATTAGGTATGGAATGGATGGCTTTTGTTGTGATGGGTCACATAAAATGGTCCACCTAGTTTATCTCGCTTTATCCTTTGCATTGTTATTCTTGGACTTTATGTCTATTTTCATCTCATAAAATCGGTAGTGAGTCCACATCATCCACCCATTCATCCACTCCATGGTGTTCCTTCCCTTAGAAACATGAAACCCCTTCACTTAAAAGCATTTTAATTAATGTGTGACTTGTGTAGTTCCCAAACTTAAGGATGACCCAATGGTTTGAATCAGGTGTGAATTCAAGGGGAATGAAACATTCATCATCCTCTTCTATTCCCTAGGTTGTCGGTGTGTCCTTACGGATTTCTTACCACTCCAAGTTCTTATCTACAAGGAAGCTCCTAGGTAATTTGACCTTGCATGGTGTGGTCCTCATTGCAAAAATTCAAAAAACAAATCCTAAAAATTTTAAACCTACGATCCATTATTCATAAACTAGGTTCGTGAAAAAGTGGCAACTACGGTAGTGACTCAGGTAAGCATCACAATAGCAAGGGATCTAAAGATGATGATTGTAATAAGAAAAAGATTGATGGTGGAAACTATGGTGGTAGTGGTGGTCCACCTTCCTCTTCATCCTCTTCATCCAATTCTAAACATTCCTCTTCATTTGATGGTTTTCATAGAAGTCACTGTTAAAATAGCCAAGATGAAGGTGATAAAAAAGACAACAATGACTATGAAGGCCACCAAGACTGAAGGGGTGATCGAAACCATCATCAACATCATCAATGCAATGATGATGATGAACCTCTATTAGCAACTCAAAGTATGCTCAACATTCCAAAGGTAGTTAAAATTCCAACCAAGCATATGAAAGATAGTCATATCAAGTGCTTAGACATGAATAATATCCTAAGATTTGAGGGGGATACAACTTTGATTCATAGACACATCTACAAGCTTTCCATGATGCCTGTGCCATACAGAACATAGAGAATGAATGGTAGAAACTCAAGCTTTTCTCAAGGACACTCATCAAGGAAGCTGAAAGCTAGTACCAATCTTTGGAGCTAGAATCTATTCATAGATGGACTACCATGTTAGAACTATTTAGTGAAAAATATTAGATGTACTCCAAAGTGTCTAATCTGAGAAGGAAAATCCAAGGCTGGAAATAGGAAATACATGAACCCTTAAATGTTTCCATGGGTAGATACTATTCACTCTTACACCAATGCCTTGGCCATCGTTATTCTCAAAGGGAATAACTTTGCCACCTTATAGATGGACGTAAAGAGGAAACTAGAAGAACTCTTGGGGTGTATGTCCAAGGGAGATTGTCTAAACTAATAGGTCATCAGATTTAAAGGCTAATTGAGCAAGTAGAAAAAATTAAGGTGGGCTACAAAAAAGGAAAAGTGCATAAGAATATAATAGGAACCCTTCCATTAGAAAATAGGAGGCCTAATTTTTTGATGAGGAGGAGTCACCACTTGATGAAGTGGTGAACAGGAGACCTTACCCATCCAAAAATCCATTTATGATATTTTAGCAAAGGTTGATAAATTATGTGACTCTTTGGATGAAAAATTTTAAACTATTCTGAAGATTACCAAAGAATCCAAAGAGAAAAATAGTTATTGTAACCATAGATGATGCAAGGAAGTTGAACGTGCCTACCAAAGAGGTAAGGACAAAGTTGTAGTAGCAGAGGAAGTTGTGGAAACTAACTTTGATAATAAAACTGATTGTGACATTTGTCAATATGAACATCCAAAGGAATGTTGTCCCATGATGTCAAACTTACAAGAGTCTAGGGTGTATGCACTAAATCCTTAACTAGCATGTAGGTAGGCACCTAGATGATTACCTTATCCTCAAGGAAATCCAAGGTATTTCCACTAGCAACAACAAGCATACTATCCAAGTAGAACTCCTCCAAGACATTTTGAACGATACCAATAGTGGTACCAACCAAAATCTTAGGAAATGCCACCACCAAGGTAGCAGCACCCTTATAGGCAACCAAATCCATACAAGTACTATGTTCAGCAACCTGTCTCTCCAAGAAGTTCTACAAATCATACCGCATTTCAACATCACTATTATTCTCTAGAGTACCACCAAACACATTTACCATATGCTAGAGGGGAAAAACCATATCCATACCAACCTTCACATCCATTTGCACACATTCCTCTACCTTCAACCAAGGTACCTCCTACTCAATCCATGTAGGATGAGATTCCTCCATAGTCGCAATAACAAAATGCTACAAGGGTTGTACATTCACAACTGGCTTTCTAGCCAAGTTGTTTGGACAATCGATCTAGAAAAAGACCTTTCTTTCGATCCAGCAGTCCTCTTCAACCCTCACAATCTAGTCTAATTGATTGACCTACATATTCAACACCCTCATCCTCTACATCAAACACCTTTGAGTGCTCTTCAAACTAAGGGCCACCTTGGATTTGCACTATAATGCTAAGTCATGCTGTTTCTAACTAGATCAAGGCTAGCAATCTTTTCATGAAAAGATTTAACTTATGGAGTTCACTCATTTACCTAAAAATCACTAGACATGAGCCATGCAAAGCTTTTCTTGACTCTGGTTCCAAAGTTAATTTCATCTCCCATGACATGTATAAGGCCTGGAACCTACCACCTCTCAAAAATTGAAACATCTATCTAGAGGTGGTAAATTAGTCAATTAATATCCCAATAGGATTATTAGAGGACATTGTGACCATAGTTTATGGGTGGTTATATTCTATTGATTTTCTAGTGATCAAGGTAGAAAATTTCAAAAGCTACTTCCCCATCATTATGGGAAGAGCTTGGTTAAGCACGGTTGATGCATGTATGGGCATAAGGGACCTATCTCTAAAAATATGAAAAGAAAATAAATTGGGAAAAATAGAGAAGAAACATATTCCATGCATTAGGTATAGTGATAATGGGTGTAATTGCATGCAAAATATTTGGTCCATCAAAAGTACATACATTAAAGCATGCAATTAGTGTGCACAAGAAATCAGTATTCAAAGGTATGTATATGCAGTAGCCACAAAACAGGAGGGCACCTAGTGGCTAATAGCTAACTCAGATAGTAGCACTGTATGCATGAAATGAACTGAGAGCCTAACATGTGCTTATATTAAAGGCATGAACAAAATTGAATAAGTTCATTTCCAACTCTCTAACGAAGATGATAACACTTGTTGGGGAGAGTTGGAAATCCCTAATAACTTCAAGCAAGAGCCTCTAGAGTTAAAAACTTTACTAGCTGATATGGAATATACATTTTTTAAAAATGGTAAATCAGTCATAATTAATGTCAAACTTTCTCCTGAATAAAAAGAAAAATTGGTGAAGGTAGTTAATAAGTGGTCAGTAGTCTTTGCTTGGTCATATCTAGAGCTAATAGGAATTGATCCAAGGATATGCTAGCATTGTATTTACACCAACCCAACCATGAAGCCTAGAAGCTAGCCGCAGAAGTGGTTGGACCCCAAATTGAAATAGATCATCAAAGAGAAAATTGAACAAATCCTCAAGGCAGGGTTCATCTATCCAATCATGTATAGTGAGTGGGCTAACCCACTCATAATTGTGTTGAAGAAGGATGGAAAATGGTGGGTCTACATCAACTTTAGGCTGTTGAATATAGGAACATTTAAAGATCATTTTTCCTTATCATATATGAATCAAGTGTTGGACACCATATCCTGGCATCATTATTATAGCTTCTTGGGTGGTTATAGTGGCTATAACCAAATCCAAATTTCACTAGAAGATCAGGCTAAGACAACATTCACAAGTCCCTGGGGGACTTTTGCATATTATAGAATGAAATTTAGTTTATGTAATGCCCTACAACATTTCAATGCTTGGTTCTTATTATTTTCCAATAGCAGATCGATAGTGGTGTAGAAGTCTTCATGGATGACTTTTCCACCTATGGAACTACATTTGAGCAACCCTTGAACTTCCTTAAGCAAGCATTAAACGGATGTGCAGAAACAAATTTCTAACTCAACTAGTAAAAGAGCCATCTCATGGTTCAAGAAGGCATTGTAGTAGGGCACCAAATTTTACAAAAAGGGATTAATATAGATCCAAAGAAGATAAGGATCATCCAAGGAATAACACAATAACCAGAGACCATTAAAGATGTTCAATGATTTCTTGGATACACTAGGTACTACCAATCATTCATAGAGAATTTCTCTAAGATTGCAAAGCCATTGGTAGAGCTTATAAAGAAAGATGCACCTTTCATCTAGACCAAGGAATGTGAACATGCATTTCAATAGTTAAAAGAGAAACTTGTAGAAACACCAATCCAACAAGAACCATATTGGTCAAAACCATTTCATATCATGATGAATGCATCTAACTATGCCTTGGAAGGAATGTGAAACACCCTAAAATTTCAAGGCATTCTTGCTTCACCAGGTTCTTGGAAATGAGGCAAACACTTCCACAAGTGTAGCCTCATGATAGTTTGGCAGTAAATGAATGCACTAAGTTTAGACTATTCAGTTCAGCAAGTTTTCTACCTCTAGAGCTGATAGGCCTAATGGACTCTCTGGCCTGCCCACTTGGGTGATTCACCTGGATGACAGTCTATTTAGACACCATGCTTGGAGTTTTCAACGGTGCTCAAGATGCGCAAAATAGTTTGGCACGTTTTCTAGTGAAGAAGCTTGCTACGCTACACTATGCTCTGTAGCATAGCAAGCCTTAGAAGATAGATGCTCATGTAATCAAGTGAAAAATGTTGCAGAATAGGGTGTTATGCTATGCTATGCTACATAGTGTAGCATAGCATAGAAAAGGAAAATCAGAAAGGCCAAGCGTACCAAGTGATTCCAATGAAGAAATTGCACTCACAAAGCACTCCGTTGTCCAAAACCAGTTACCTTATTTGGCTTCAAGTCCTTTGGCAAGGTCTCTTACTAGAAAGTGATGGATTGAGCAAAAGAAGTAGGATATGCCGGCTGCTACACTATGCTACACTACATAGCATAGCACAGCATAGCAACAATACAAGAATAGCAAAAAATGTTTTAAATGCAAGTTTAGAAAGTTTAGAGGCTCCCCTTTGCAAAAGGAAAAAGCTATAGCCATTAGCATGATCAAAGCTTCAAACAAGTATCTGCAACTTTAGCACGAGTTGCAGTTAATGCTAGTTCCTACGCTATGCTACGCTATAGCATAGGAAATAGCTATGCTATGCAAGTATGCGTCATCTCTTGCTTGCATTGTTTGCACACTTGATGCCAACACTCCCAGTTTTGACAACATGATTACTGCATAGAAAGTTTACAATCAGCTTTGCATATCCATGCAATATGGGCATGTCAGCATCTCATGGGTCTAGCACATTTGTCATCCAGGACTTACTTCTCACATAGTCCTGGCCCTATAAATACCCTGATGAGAAATTCTTAAAGGGTTGGAAAAAATTTATTTGGGGTTGGAAATTTTGAGCATTGTTAGCATTTTTTTGTGGTTGGAAAATTGAGAACTCTGTTGGCAAGTTGGAAAATTTGCAATTTGTGAGGTTGGTAGATTCTAGTGGTTGGCATTTTTTGTATCAGCACTTGGCATTAGCTTTTTTGCTGGTTGGCATTTTGCATTGTTGGCTTTTAAGCTTGTACTAAAAAAACGTAGTTGAGGCATTTCAAGAGTTTCAGTCATTCCTAGACTCTCCATGCACCTCTAGCATTGTATAACTTGTTGTACATTTTCAAGAAAAGAAGAGAATCGAACCTGCAACTTTGTGATGGTGTATTTTCTTATCCTAATTACTCTGTGGTTTCTTCATTGTCATCATTATTCAAGATCATTTTCTTTATTATCGCATTTCTTGATCATCGATTAGATCTCACGTATTTCACACTTAAAAGAACATTTATGAAAGGTTAAATTACACTAGTTAAGTCCCTATCTAATCGACCAGACCATTGAAGGCATCCTATTTTTGTTTTATCTAGCATGACCCTCGTACAGATTCGGGGTTGAAACTATTCGCTCGACAACCTCTCGGTGTCTCCAGCCATCAACGTTTTTGATCACTATAGTTTTCTGGCACTAGAAGGAGGGACTTTTGGTGCCTTTTTCATGTTTCACACTAGTCCTGCACACATTATGTACCCTATCATGTAGTAGCATAAATGTGACACCCTTTTATGATTGTTTACCTATTGTGTGGTGCAGAACGGTCGCTACGACGGTTCCTTTGGAATCTTGTAGGATAGAAAGCCTCCAATCGCCATTTGATCTCCTTGGTTTTCTTGTTTGCAAATCCTTTTCTTGTAACCTTATGAAAATGATTTCTTCAAGCACTGTAGTTACTACCTCTAATGTTGAGATTCCCCTCTCAGTTCAAGGCATCATAGGTGCCGAGCAACCGCTCAGCCTAGTGCAAGAGCAGCACCAATCTCTTAGGATCCAAAATCGAACACCAAAGGGCTTGGCCCAGTAATATGAGCAATATAAATTTTTCTACGCTAAGGTTTAGGAATATTTTCCCTTAGATTCATAAGAACTTGAGGAGAAGTACAACGTTGAGTTTTCTTACTGTAACGGAAAGGAATTTATTTGTACTCCTAGCATTTCCATCCCTTTGACACAGATGCATCAATGGCTCATAGATCAACTGATAGTGGTCATTAGGTCTAGGGAGCTACAAGACACAGTATGTATCACCATGATGAGGCATTCCAAGATGAGCAAGAGGAGCTGGATTCCCAATCCGAGGGTGGGGATCAAACTAACCGTGCCACCATCCCTCCCATCCCATCTTTTTGGATGAACTCGCTCTTTACCACTGCTCCCTTCATGATCACGTTCACATCGTCACAACCTGTAGTTTCATCGGCACTGGTACCAAAGCCATGTCATTGGTGTATCAACACACCTTTTCCTCCATCTCATTCTCAACCACTATCCCTCTGCAAAATGTTTCCCAATCCATTCCTACTTTGCACCACACACCAATCATGGCTACCGTGCCCTACGTTCACACTGCACCTACATCGCAATTGCATGCAGTTTCTACATCCATTCTGACGTCTACACCTATCCCACCATCAGTGG
The DNA here is from genome assembly GCA_015680685.1 of Gnetum montanum. Taxonomy (NCBI): domain Eukaryota; kingdom Viridiplantae; phylum Streptophyta; class Gnetopsida; order Gnetales; family Gnetaceae; genus Gnetum; species Gnetum montanum. The sequence continues at coordinate 31,457 of MNCI01011215.1, forward strand.
TGGGCTCAGTCTCATCCACATGATGGATCCCATTCACTTCTCCTCTTGTTTTGTAGCCATCGCAAATGTCCCTCTACACTTGCCACCAAATGTACTAGGTCCGAAAAATAGTAAAAATAGGCACGGGAAAATGGTCTGTCCTACCAGCCACACAAACAACCTACCCCAACTAGTAGTTGCTGCTCCAATAGCACAACCTATTAGGTGGTGGACAGCAGAAGAAGCACCTTTCATAGGGGCCACCCCAACGGCACCGCATATGGGTCACATTGCTTCCCCTGTCATTCCACAGATAGGAGTTGCCTATGTAGCTCCCCAACCATCTGTGTCATCCCTGGGTATGGATCAAGCATTCCAGCTTATCCATATCCTTACCGAGTAAATCAAACACCTCAAGGTTTCCAGTTATGATATGGTACAAATCATGGATTTTTACCAGCACGATCCTATCAACCTAACAGTCCCCATGTTAGCACTACCCCCAAGATGCCACTTCCCCACTTCATAAAATAGAGCAGGGAGGGTGATCCCAACACCCATCTTGTCACGTTTAGATCTGAGTCCCTTTTTCTCCAACAATGGCCGCATACAATCATCTACGTCTTTGCTATGTCTCTGACGAGCAAAGCTCTGGATTGGTATTCTATGCTCCCACGCTCCTCAATCTCAAACATAGAGGAGCTTCTAACCCAATTCATAATGCATTTCAAGTATAACATGATACTAGAGGTTATGCTGGATCAGTTAATGAGCGTCAAGCAAGATCCACTTGAACTAGTCCAGAAATTCATATAATGGTGGAGCGCTATCCTTAACGAGATCCACGAGCCTTTAAGGGTGCAGTGAACGACTTCATTAAGTTCAAATTGTACTATATCACTCCATGGACTCTTAGTAAAGTTTTTTCCTAGACCAAGATCATACAAGATGCAGCTGACGCAAGAAAAGACCCAACCTGTGTTGCATATAAGAACACCTTTGTGAAGAAGGACAAAGACAAGGATAAGGCTGCAACAGCCACAGTGGCTGCTATGGAAAATGAAGCCAAACCCAAAAACAATAATAATAAGAGAACAGCTGCACCAGCAACTAACCCTGCACCTGCACCAAACAACACTGCCCAACCTTTGACATCTGCACCCAAAGCATCCGCATTGCCCAAACCTATCTTTGAGAAAAGATCACTCTAAGTACACCCCGCTGCCAGTCAAGGCTGGAGCAGTTCTATGACTACCATCAGCAGTGTGGTCATGATACAAATTACTGCTTGGTGCAAAAGGATGACATCCAAAGAATGATTGATCAAGGGAAACTAGTTCTAGACGAAAGAAACCTAGTGCATCCCAAACACCAATCTCTACATGTCTACATGGATCCTCTTAATACAAATAATTCAGATTACATTATCAATACTATCAGTGTTGAAAGTAACCCTAAACCATCCTAGAAGCCATTCGTGGTTCATGTGCCTTAGCGTAGCGCACCAACACCATCGGTAGCTAAGAAAATCTTGTAGCAGCTATTTTTCTTGAGAATTCCTCCCTAGACATCCACCCCTGCACCACCTATAAGCAAAACCACACCATTTTCACCACATTAACACCACAAGCACCATTCATCATCAGGGTTCAAGCCACTCAATAATCCCCGCCCTGAGTAAGATAGCACCGTAGCCTTCACATCCAAAAAAATGAGAAGAATGCTTGATAGGTGAGGCATTAATGGAATGCACTATCCTAGGCACTTCCCAGCCTACTCCCTCATCCTTTGCATCTACGTCCTCATTGCCAAAGGATAACATTGCTACACATGCATGGTAATCGCCACCTTGCCTGAAAGGATCTAATCCTAGACTCGAGGCTGGACCTTCTCGGCAAATTCATCTCCTGGGACGAATGGAAGAAGATAAAGGTAGTAAATAAGAAGGTGGCCCAAACCTATTAAGTGATCTTACTTAGGTCAAGTAGGCTCTAAAATAAAAAACACAACATTGATCCTGTACGACTTGATTATGACTTCCGCAACATACCGCGAGGCTTTGGTTCACATGTTAATAGCAATACTAGTTGACGAGAACATGCTAGCAGAAGAGAAAGCAATCCACTCGGTTATGCTTCCTTCTAGGCCTATAGAACCGCAGGCATCCCAGTTGACTTTCTATGACAAGTCCATTAGGAAAGACCTTGAAAAGGGTCAGGTGACTACAACGCCTCTATTCATCACAATTTGGGTTGGGCAACAGAAGATCCAAATAGTGCACGTCGATGATGGGGCTACAACAAACGTCATCCCATTTCCTATTGTGGATAAATTGGGTTTGGTAGACCAAATCAAAGCCATGACAATTTCATGCTTGAAGTCATTCAATGAGGCACGGGTCATGATGAAAGGCACCGTCCACATGGACTTTGTGGCAAGGGACTAGTTCCCCACAAATGCAACATTTATCGTGGTGGAAGAGATGCTTGAGTTTAACATGATCTTGGGGAGTTCATGGTTAGCACAACCTAGGATCGTCTCTTCGCCTATATATTAGGAGATCCATCTACCCTATGCAAGCAGGGAGATGGTGATCCATGGCGACGAGGTAGCAATAGAAGCAATAAATAATGTAGATATGGAGTAAGGCTCAGAGGTCATAACCTTTGAGAACAAGGTGCCTGTCTCCGTAAATACTAACTGTTTAGTGAAAGAGCTAGCCCAACACATCGTCTTAAAAAACAAAAATGTGTGGGCTGAGCTGCCCTTCCAAGTGGAGGACAACGATGTAGATGAGTGCCACAGTAAAGCATCTTGGCCTTACATCTTACCGAATCCATGCTGGGTTAGAAAGTAGTTACGCATAGCATAGCAACCCCAATGCTTTCTACCCAGTTACCATCCATTTTACATTTATCCCTTGTTTGCTACATATCAATCCATCTACGCTAGGTGCCAAACCAACCCTTACTAACTGATTACATATCCACCATTCACATCATCGTAATGGCCCGAAATGGCCTAAAACTACGCATGATCCAAAATGGCCTAAAACTACATATGGCCATAAATGACATAAAACTATGCATGGCCCAAAATGGCCTCAAACTACATATGGCTCGAAATGACCTAAAACTATACATGGATCGAAATGGCCTAAAACTACATACGGCCCACTAAGGCCTAAAAATGGAAAAACGTTTTCTTTCGTTTATATTACCCATAGCCCGAAATGGCCTAAAAGTACACACGGCCCGGAATGGCCTAAAACTAAGACACATTAAAAACATAGAAAACTAATCGCATAGATAACATAAGCTAGAATAAAACAAATCTTGTCATAATTCCTTTTTTCATTCAAGGTTTCACTTAAACAATGTTTGAAATAGCTTTGCAAAAATACAAAATACAAAATGAAAAGCCTTTGTTTTTATTCATCGCCTTCCTCTGCATCATCATCTTCTTTTGCATTTTCATTTCTACCCTCTAGGGGCCCTGCTTCTTCATCTGGAATTTGCATCATAAAAAGTGAAGTAGTAAGCTGGAGTTACACATAAAGGCTAGAATAAAACATAAACAGTTGCATCGTAGAAAGTGACTAACCCGAGATGGCCCCACGTCTATCTTGGGGGGNTGGCATGCTCCTTGTGGGACTGTAGGCATGTGAATGAAGACCTGTGGNTAGTGTCTGTCACTCAATGTAGCATTTGTAGCAACTTTCAGTTTTTTGATGGTTGTCCATCTTGGCGGTCCCAGAGAAAAGGAGGCAGTGGTGGTCTCACCTGTGGGAAGATTCACTTCTTGCTCAAGGGATTCGCTGACCTCCACTTGTTACATGAACTTGTTGTAGGCCTCAAACACACCAATGGCATCTAGGAATGCTTCATGAGTATACAACTTCAATGAAGCATCCTGTTATTGTTTGCAGGAGGTGGCACATTATAGTTTATACATATGCTTATGGTTTTTCTGGGACTAACCCCACTCGTAAAATCTAGTGCTATAATCCTTTAGGTCCTAGTTCTTCTCACCCAACAAGTCCATCTGCATCTGCTGCTCGATTATCTCGCAGGTGGCCTCGTTGTTGCACCGCACAGCCGTCCAATATCTTATGTAATCTATGATGACCATGCACAAACTACCATCATTGGTATCACAGGCTAGGAGAAATTCATTTCTGGAATGGAGGTCTCCCACATTAGCGATCTCTTGGGCTTTTTCTTTCCTAAGCCTATGGACCCGTTTCCACAGGTCTTCATTCACATGCCTACAGTCCCACAAGGAGCATGCCAAGTGCAACGCATGTTTTCTAACCTCATCATATATGCGACAAGGCATCTCGGTCACTTTAGGTGGGAATGTAGGCATGATGTCAATCTTCACTACTTGTTTTGGGTCCCACTTGAGGTGAGAAGCAATTGACCATACATAAAAACACATTAGTCACAGTAGCATAGAAAAATTTAGTAATCGAAAAGGTCTAGTGTAGCAACTCAACGAGTCTAGAGTAGCCACTTCACCTACCCACTTTTAGATTGACCTGTTTGAGATGGCTGATCATGTCATCGACAACCCCTTACATTAATGCAAACTTGTTAGGGCTCTTAGCCCATGATTCCAACCGAATCGAGGAAGGTCCTATAGTGCCAATAGTGGTGTCTTCCATATAACCAAATGTGTCAGTCATGATCGAGATGGACTACAATAAAGCTGATGAGTAATGAAAATGACAATGTAAGGGCTCCTGCCTAGCAAATCCTGAAGGGTGATAGTAGGGTGGGGGAGGGGGGGGTTTCCAATCGACATACTGTCGAATATACAAGTAAACTCACCAACATCTTGTTGTAGCTCCCCTCCTTGCTAGCTTAACACTATGAAAAAACCCTTCAAATTCATCTGTTCCTTTGATGCTGAAATGCATTTAGCAAAGGGATCATCAGTAGAGGCCCTTTCCTGGTTGACGTAGGCTTTCCCTTTATTTGTTGCAGCCTTTCCTTTTAAGGTGTTGGCATCCTCCTCATCAGTCGGGAAATCCTCGTCGTCGACAGAAACATCCTCTTCGTCAGCAGGAGCATTTTCTTCATTGACAGAAGCTCCTTCCTTTGTGATGGAAGCTCATTCTCTCTTGACCAGGGTCCTTCCCTCTATGGCTGAGGCCCCCACATCTTTATTAGCTACCCCCGTTTCAGCGGCCAACATCTCTTCGTTGCCTTCTTCTTCTTCTTCTTCCTTTGGCAACAAAGCAAGTTTATATTAGGCTTAGCATGGTAACATAATTTCAATGCTACGCTACCTAGAATAGCACAACATAGCAGGAATTAACCAAACCAGCAAAGAAACAAACATAGAAAAAGACATCTACCAATAGGAGGCTATATTCTACGTAGCTTAAGTCACAATTTCTGCCATTCTTATTTGTCTGGATGGGGAGGCTCGTTAGCCAGAAGAGATTTCTTATGCCGTAACTTTGTGGCCACCATCTCTACGATGAGAATTTTCCCCTGTGATATGCTACATGTAGTAGTAGGTGGCACATCTCCTACATTGTTGTGGCCAAGGAAGTTGTGGGCCACTTGATCCTTAGTCGTCATGGAAAATGACTACTTGATGGATTCTGGGGGATCCTGGGCTTGGATGGTTAGGAATACTTTGCAAATCGATGGTTTGAAAATCTGGTTATGATCTTGCATAACCCACACTCCATTCTCATAGACCACCAGGAATTCCGCAAACCACCACAAACAAGCTATGAAAAAGGCATGATGCACATTGAAATAGGACTCAGGCTTCTTATAAAGCTTGACCATTTTGGCTTGCAAACCTTTGCATAGATGCTTGGCCCAGTTGTAACGGGCCCCCTCTTCCATGACCTCCCTCATTACAAAATCTTGCTCAATCCCAATGATCTTGCCTTGGGATAGTGGCTTGGGAAAAGTGCAGGTACAGAAGATGGGTAAACTGTTTTGGTCACTTTTGGCTTGATCGCTTTCATGGAGATCCCTTTTCACCCTTTCTCTACCCCTAGGCACTCCTCAATGTCCCTCTGATGGTTTGCCTCCTTTTTGATCTTTGCCCCTACCAGGAGACCATCAACGGGGACACTGAAGAGGTCTGCGAATAGCTGGTCATTGATCTCAAGGACCACTTGCACACCATGCACACATGTGTGGAAGCGGTCTATATTTTTAGAAAAGGAGTCAGCAAGGGCAAGCATCCTATCAGTAGGAACATTTGGGTTCATAACTAAGAACAAGTCCATGAGCCCACCATCCTGAATATTTTTGGTGAGCGACTTCGGGACCCTATTGCAGAGCCAACGTTGGGTCTCGTCCACCTTCCCATACTTAAAGTATATGTTGGCCTTATGATGCCCATAGGTGATCACCATCACCTCCTGGTATTTCTTTGCCACTATAGTAGTTTGCACATAAGAAAACTAAAAAAAAACCTTAGACAAGGTAAAAAGAAAAAAAAACCAAAAACAAGGGTAACACTCGAACATGCAAATGACCCATAGTTTAGCTTACCAAGTTTAAATAGTGACGGGAACGGCAAAAGATCCACCAATACATCTTCAATGGTGATCAACTTAAAGGCTTTCCAATCCCCATCTAGCAAATCCAACTCCTTGCACCTATTGTAAAACTGGAAGTACCTAGTTGGATAGGTTTTGTACTCACCTGTGCATTAGTCTATGACACCCGCGAGCATATTCTCGGTGGAGGAAAACTCCTGCAGTGCCATTTGTGCCAAAGCCAACGCATCCATATCACTATAAAGCCCATCCTTGTTGATGAAAAACCTGATAACAAAAAATACACTATTAACATTTTGGCCTAGCGTAGCATGCATTGCATAGCATAGCAAAATCTGTTTACAGAACTCACTTGTCGATGCAGTAAATGGTCCCTGGTGGATTCTGAAAGCAGGTTCTCATGTGGCGGGCAATAAATAACATGTTTTACTGATGGTAGAAATTATATTTGGGCATTTCATAGATCCAAGCCAAATGCCTCAATGTTTTTAAGTGCTAACTGGATCCCTCTCCTTGCCCTCTCCTAATTGCTCCATCGGTTAGGAATCTCAGAATACCAGGATTCAGCCTAGGCAATAGGGTTTTTGTTATTACAACTGCTACCTTCTTCGATAAGTATAACCAAATGATCACACTAAAATGATGGAGGAGAAATTGCAGGAAGTCCCATGCACCTTCTTGGAACCAAACTACCTGCTGTCCCACACACGTGTGGGGCAGAGGAACGTTGGCCATTAGTTCTCTTAGATAGCACAGGATCCCCAAAATTTCTAGGATGATCAAAATCAGCCTTAGCATCACCTTGCATAATACAATGGAAAATGTTAACAACATGCTGGAGTGAAGTTCGCATATAGCATAGCAATATTAGCCATTTACAAATAGTGTAGCATAACTCTTTCCATGCATATAGCATAGCAGAAATACCAAGGAAATAGCCCATTAGAACCACAAAAAATGTTAAATGAAAATTTTTAAACAATAAATAATTCAATGCAATGCACTCATTTCAACAAATCTTCCTCCTGACAAAAGATTTGTATTACACTGCAATAGACACATGTTACACTGTCAACTCATAAGCATGGCCAAACCCTCCTGAGGGTCGTACACTATGCTATTCACATGCCAAGTTGGCAGAATTTTCTAAACCCTTGTGGTAAGACAACCATAGAAATGATGGTCTAAGAAATGCTACATGCAACCTTAGCATAGCATCTATACACTGTTGTGGCCGAATCAGCAAAAATGATAGTGTAACGGACAAAATAATAGCAAAAACAATGATAGAAAATGTAGATTGCAAAATGAAAATAGAAACAAGAAGAAAGCAAAAGAAACAATAGTAGCATAAAAAATAGAGGCAACGTAGCAACTTACCAGGCCAATGGAGTTTCCTCTGGCACTACGATGTTCTCCTATGAAAGATGCCCTAGGGTGTCTTTCACCTTGTCTACCTTAGTGAGTGCTAGGTGTTTGCGTTCTTTCTTTGGTGCTATCATTTTGATTGTAGGTTTTTTCTCAGTTGCTATGGTAAACCACCTTGCTCTTCATTGGCACAATCACTCTACGCTCTAGATGTGGGCTTTGCACACTTATGATGAAAATGACAAGTTTACCAGGGGTAAACCCCTATTTATAACCATTACGGTGAAAAGAAACTTGCCATTATCTCTCCCTGATTAATGTGGGATGTTCCATATAGCGTAGCACTCATGTCATAGTGTAGCAGCACTATTTGCATCATGTTAGGTGGGCCCGACAGAAAACTTCAACCCACCTTAAACTAGACATTTGATTTCGCAAGATACAACTTGCAAGCGGTCCGCAAAGACCCTAAACTAGCAGTTCTGATGCATAGATTCAATTTCGTTAGTGGTTCACAAAGACCTTAAACTAATACTTTTTAGCTTCGCCAGAATAGCTTGTTAGCAGTCTGCAAAGAACTTAAACTAATACTTTTGGCATAACCCGTTAGTTGTTTGCAAAGACCTTAAACTAGTAGTTTCCAATTTTTGCATTTTAGAAGGTCCACTATGACCTTAAACTAGCAAAATACAAACTCTATATCATAGTTCACAATTATTTAATGTTTTCATATTTCATCATTGCTACTTTACAAGTGTTTACTATGCATCGTAGCTATACAAATAGGTATCCCTTGACTTGGCATTTATCTCATTGTGGCAGGTTTTGAAAGAATGACAATGCATCACAATATTTCTTTACCTCTAACCTTAATAGTCCACATAGTGAGTGTACTATCCAAAATCATCGGTGTAAGGCTAGAAGAAAACGTACACCAAAAGATCTCCTGAGAGATACAGATGACCCTGCCTTCACGTGAGGGCAAGCTGGAAAAATGAAGGCATAGTGCCTTGGATGGTCTGCACGCAGATCAACTAAGGACTTTCCCAAGCGTACTTTATGGCCTGCGATGGGGTTATCATTACGAAATGTAAAATGAAGAGCATAATGCAATGAAACATAAACATGAAATATAGCATGTAAATGTATAGAGAATGTGTTGCAGAAATGTGCAATAAAATGGAATAATGTAGACAATGAACTAGAACAACACAATGGAAGGAACAATGAAACTATGTTGTATCAATTAAGAAAATGTGCACCTGTCAAAATGTAGTTGCGTGTCTGGATTACAAGTTAGACGTTAAGCTCCGATGTGTGGTGTTTGCAAGCACTGGTAATCAGATGCGTCCGGGCTCAGGATTACTTGTTTTTTTTGCCAAATTTTTTCAACCTCATTTATGTCAATGAATAGGGTATTTATACATTTTTATAGGCTCAAGATTAGCATTCGTGAATGAGTTCAATGGCTATAAGATCCAAAAAAAATGGATCGCATGACAGGTGTACATAGCTAGACTACGTTCTAGACCAGGTGCACTATATCTTACAATGCAAGCTAGCTTACGCTCATGGAAGTAGCGTAAGAGCTTGACAAACTCACAAATAGTGAAGCTTACAATGAAAATTTACAATGAATTCCAAGAGGGATTGACCTCGACTGACTTGAAACATTATGGTCTCTTCAATCAACTGTTGTAGGGTGTCGATTTGAGTGGTTCGGTGCATGTTTGAGGTGTCTCTACTTCACTAGGGCTCCCCGTGTGAGTTGATTTGGTCCTAGCATGTCCTTAGCGTGCATTGAAAGTGCTTTTTCTTGGTCGTGACTGGTGCTCATGCTAGGCTCATGCTGCCAGTGTCACCTCAGCGTGACCTCAACGTGACCAACTAGAAGTGACACATTTTGAGTTGTATCTTAACCTCTGATGCCTGTTCTTTGAAGTAAAACTATTTCCTTCTATCCATGGTGGCTTGGATGCTGAATTTGAGTTTGTTATTATGTTGATTTGAGCCACTTTTGATAGGTCATGCTAGGATCACGCTGTCAGCACGAACTCAGCATGACCAAGTCAAAATGTCATGTTTCATGCCCAAATTTTGATTTTCTAGAGCTTGTGAACAAGTAGAACTATTGCCTGTCCTTGGGGGTTGAGTTGATGCTAAGAATTGTGCTTGGGACTGCTTGATTTAACATGTTTTTATTTGTTCATATTGGGCTAATGCTCCAGTGTGACCCTAGTGTGACCTAGGCATGAGTAAACAAATTATGTGATTTTGAGCTTAATTTTTAAGGTTCTGGAGGTTGAGAGCTGCAATGAACATCAATGAAGCTCAAGGGGAGTCTGCATGCTTGAATTCAGACTGTTGGGACTTGGTTTTAGGGCTCTGAAAGTTGGTCAAGCTGTACTCACATTGTACTCACGTTGGGCAATGTGACTTCAGCATGACCTCAGTGTGAGTAGCAAGCTTCGTGTGATTCTGACTTGAAATCTTGGATTCTAGATGGTGAAACTTGGAGTAGTCATCCATGAGTCCCAAGGGGATCTTTTCCATTCAAATTAGGATCATTTTGACCTGATTTGGAAGTTTTTAGGGTTGGTTACATTGAGGGAAAGCTAGCTTGATTGCATGCGCAAGCTAGGTGTGAGTTCCATGCCTTATTCAAGTTTTTCCTCCTAAATGCTGAAAGCAGCTTGAGTCTTCCTTGTTTCAAAATTTTAAAGCTAAAATTTTTTGGTGTTTTAGATATATTTGATTTTTTGAAATAAATCACTACAACCTAGTTAAAGCTACTAAATATAAGGGGAAATTGCATTATTTTACAGGGGAAATGCAAAATGACCTAGAAATGAAATCAAGGCTTGGCTTTGGAGATTGGCAAACTATGTGCCTAACTTATTGATCTTGAAATTATTAGCCTAATAGTAACAAGAGAAAAAGCTTTTAAATAGCTTCATGAAAGATTCTAAAAGGCTAAGAAGGAGAAAGTGACAACCATCTTCAACTAGTCCATAGCTAAAAAAAACATATTCAATTCAAAAGGACTTGACATAGATGCGCTAGGAGAACGAGACCTTAACTACACAAAATTATCACCTCCGCAATGTTGATGCTTAGAAGGAACAAATGTAAGAATTTATTCATCAACAGTAAGAGAAAATTGCCAAGGTGAACACTAAATTGAGGAGATTGGTCATAGAAAATCAAAATATATCAATGCAAAAACTGCATGCCTTGCACTAGAAGTCTACCATCGAGATCACCACCTGGAAGAATGAGGTCTTCAAGTTTGGAAAGGTGAAGAATCACTATAGAGACTAGGTTGAATTGCAAAATGAAGTTAACAAAAAACACATTTAGATGGTGAAGGAAAAAATGAATGAAGCCCTATAGCAACTCCAACAAGGCAGAGAAGTTTAGCAACCCATTGTTGATGGGATCAACACCTACAACAAAGTGAAGATCTACTTAAAGGAGTTGCAAATTGAGGAAATGATATAATATATGGAGTTGGCCAATCTCCATTACACAAACCTGGCAATGTTGACTGCAAGAAAACTGTGATCAAAGTTAAAAAAGCAAGTGGCTAACTCATATCTATTATACGAGGCTGAGTTCAAGCACCACAAAGATGCTAAGTAGAAGCTTGAGACTGTAAACATTGAACCCAAAATTCTCAAAGCATGATTCAAAGATCAATGATGAATCATTGAGTACCTAGCCAAATAGATGAATGACTACTAGGAGCTAAAGGACATAGTTAGGGTGTTCGACATTGAACACAAATAGTTCAGTACTTGGTTTATTAATGCAAAGGAGTTATTTCTAACAATCCCATGTCCCTGGGATGTGTCGGTGCCAACCGACATTACCAAAGTTACATGGATGGTGCATGATCCTAGAAGCAAGAAAGAGAAAATGAAAGCACTTCTAGATGCTTTTCACCTCTTGCCTAAAGTTGCAATAGTAGCAAGATAGCTGCAACCACCTTGACTACTATCCATGCATGAAGTCGGTGAAGGTCCCTTGAAGCCTTGGGAGCCACCACCACTTGGGACTGTATGATCTTATCCATCCAATTTCATGCCATCAAGGAACATGTTGTCTAATTTTGAAGATTTGTATTATGGTATTCAATTTTATGTCCTAAACACCATCATTATTTTATAATGTGTTGATCCATACACTTGGGTACTCCATTTTTTGTCAAGTCAATCAATTTATTTTGTTTGCAAAAAGTCAATCAATAATCCCATACCTTCATAATTTTGTAAAAGAACTCAAGGATGAGTTTTCATTCAGTTGTGGAAGTATGATGAGTCATGTTCAATTAGCTGCATTATCAAGGCTTCATCAACTAGGCCTCGTTGATGAGGCCCCATCAACATAGTGTCAGTTTTTAGCTATAAATATATGCCTACCAGTCACATTTATGGGATGAGAGATTGTAGTTGTAGTGAAGCTCTTGTGGTTTTTACATTTAAAAGTTAGAATTTTTCTCTTGAGTGCTTACAAAAGGAGTCATTGAGTGTACAAATCTTTATTTAAGCATTGTTGTACCTAAGCATTATAGTGTGTGTAGTAATAGCGATGAGCTTTTTGATAAATTTTACAACACTTTGTATAGGTAAAATATTTTATTTATGCATTTAATGTTCTGAATTATTTGTTAAATTCTTCTAAGTATTTATTAAATTTTTTCCATAAATTAAGTTAATGAGGTAATTAAGCAAGATAGATTACACTCATAAATATGACCACTTTGAGCATAACACGTATTCGCTTGGTAATCCTAGTAGTGTTATTGCTTGGTCTGCATAGTAGCGTAGCACTTGGTTGCCTAGTAGTGGATATGTGGGTTTAAGACTTGTACAGAAAGTGGGATCGGATGCTTATGTTAGGATTAGTTAGATGCTAGTTACTTAGTTAATTAAAATTAGTTAATCCAATCAGTTTTATATTCCTTTGAGCACCAAAATCATAAAATACAAAACAAGAAAAATTAGATATCTTAGTTACACTTAATCATACCAATGTACATCATAAGTGTAATTTGGAAGAAAATTATTAATGTTAAGGTAAGGTTCACTTCCTAGAAGACTAGTGCACCGAAAATGATAAATTCCATGGAATTTAATCGAATTGTTCATAAACACTTGTGATTCGTATGGTTGGGCATAGGGGCACCTCACTGCTCATCATTTGTTGTCATTTGAACATCATTTTGTATCATTTTTGCATGGTTTTATCCTTAATTGACCCTAGCTCAACCTTATTCTACATCATTTGGCATCATTGTACCTTGTTCCACCCCAAACTACCTTTTATAACCCTTATTGCCCATGTTACAATCTTACTTGTAGCGACCGAAAACATCGGCTGCTGGAAAAAAATGTTCAGGGGCCATTAGCTGCAGAAAGTCTTAACACCATTTCCGCAGGAGGGTCATGATGGATTGGGATGGAAATGGGGCACCCTGAATGGTCTGGTCAATCAGACAGGGACTTAGTCGGTGTTAATATAACCTTTTGCAACATGTAATTTGAAAATGAGACTTATAGTGCGAAGTAATGCTTAAATGTAGAGGAAACAGAAGATAGTGTAAAATGCAATAGAGGAAATAGTAAACAATTTAAAATGCAATAGTAAATAGGAGATAATGTAAAATGCAGTTAGAAAAATGCACCGCTTTGAAGCTATGACCTCGCTCTATCAAGATGGATACAATCAGTTGCACAGTGCTCGAAAGTGCAAATATCTTGAGAGTAACCAAGACATGTAGAACAAGATGGCTGTGCATTTGAACGCGGGCTCAGTTGTCAACAATGCAAAGTGCTACCAAGGCGGTAGAAAAGAATAGCACATGATGCCAATTGAAAGTGCTAACTATTTACAAGGTCAAACAGAAAGCTTACAATGCTTGAGATTACAATGCTAGCTTTTTTCTTGTCAGCCAACCAGACTGTTAGTCGACCAAATTGCTAAGAAAATAGATTGGAGATTGAAAAGTTGCAAAGGATGTCCCTTTGATTGAAACGATAAAAAAAAAAGAGACCCTTAAAGCATCACTCATTGGGGTATTTATAGGACTAAGGGCACGTTAAAGAGCTGATTTGGATGCCACGTGCCCTAGACTTGCATTGACTTGTCTATGTTGCACATGCCTGCATGACCGTTGGGCGAGCCTACCATGCCATAATTATGAAATTGCCACATCGTAATTTTTGTATCAGAGCAATGATGCAATTAGGTGAAGTGCATTGATGTCGCAGAACTGCCTTCCACATTTTGCTATGCTTTGTAGTGTAGCATGTTTGGTGTGGCGTAGCATCTTGTTACGCTATGCTACACTATGCAGCATAGCGTAGCTACCAGTTTGAAGCAAAGAACTTGTGTTTTCTCTTGCTGCATGTCGTATATTTGCTACACTATGTAGCGTATAATAGCGTAGAAGTTGTCCTTAGTTGCAGAAATTTTGTCGATCTACAACCTTTGACTTTTGCACTACAAAGCTTGCGAATTGCCAATCCTATGCTTTGCGATGCCTTCTATCACTTCTGTAGAATTTCTATGCCTCGCTGCACCATGTAGCTTAGCGTAGCGTAGTAGTAGACATGACCAGATTTTCACCAAGTTCGCCACTTTCTGACGGAAGGAGACATTGCTGAAGGACTTGAAGTCCAGCGAGGGGACTGATTGTCCAGCTTTTTCTATGCTATGCTATACTACGTAGCACACCGTAGCGTAGCGCTGTGCTCTTGCAAACATCTTCTAAAGTTTACTATGCTACATAGCGTAGCATAGAGCAGTGAAACTCCTTGACATAGAAAACTTGCTAAAGTAGATAGTCTGAACATCAGAGCATCCATCTCCTGAAGAACTGCTATGATGTTGTGCGAATTGCAAAGGCCTAGTGAAGCAAGCATGCCTTTGAATTTTTGGATGTTTCATTGGCCCCTCTTTGTCGATGTTTAGAGGATGGACTTGAGAGATGTTGACAAAGAAAATGAAACACCATGGAAGGAGTGATGCTATCATTGCCACTCAGTGATCGCTGGGACGTCACTCGGCTACACCTGAGAGTGAAAGGACAAAGTAGAGAGGAAGGAGGTTCAGAAGAAGGGTAAAGATGAGGTTTATCAAAGTCCCTCGTCAGAGTGCTCATGAGGGACTTATTCACATTTTTATCTTTACCTTCACTGGCCTTCGACCCTCTGTAGGAAAGGTGTTTCTTTCCCAGGATGAGCTGCGTTACATCTGGGTGGTGTTTCAACCTACCTATAGATGCATCCCATGCAATGAGCTATGTTATGAATGTCATGGAACTTTCACCCTAAATTAGCCAAGCTAGTTGAGGCACTCACTTTGCAACACCATAGCATTTGCTGCTATGGCAAGTTGTACTTTCGGTCGCACTGTGTAAGCACGACGAAGAGTGAAACAGCCATGATGCGAAGAGAGGGCAAAGGTCTTGCTTGCTATAGACATTGTGGAAGCTCTTGGACACTTGTGCTGATGCACGGTGTCCAAAGTAGAAAGGCCAGTAGTGGCCATGGCAGCACCAGTGTGGAGGAACTAGCCTCGAAGGCACGGGGGTTGCTGTGAGTGCAGATGCTTTAGAATCCCTAACAAAGGCATGCATTCGCAGTTCAGCTATGGGATCAATTATTACATAGCTAAACGTCATTTGAGCAGAGGCATTGGTAGGGGGTTGGAGGATGAAAATGTTGTGCCTGGGCCAAAATACCACTGGAACTCCAGTTGCAGGCACTAGCCAAGGAACTATCGTCAGGGCAGTGGGCCATGGCGACAGTAGGTCCAGAAGGCCAGTGTGATGCCATACAACATCTATGGAGGGTCAGCATGATGCCAGGTTGGTGGCTTCATTTGCGTTCTAGATCATGTTTCCATTGCGTTATGAACTGCGTTATGGAGCTACGACATCCCACCCTGACATCGGCACTATGCATGCTCGTTCGATGTGTACTTCTCATAGATGCATGCTAGGGATGTGATGTGAACCTAGTTTAAGGTCTTGGTAGACTGTGTGCTGGTTTAGAGTCTCAAAGGACCGCTATGCTAGATTAAGGTCCCAACAGGCTATACATGCTAGTTTAACATCATAGCAGATGTGTTGTGCTAGTTTATAGTCATAGCGGACTAGCTTTTCCAATTTTACATTGTAGCGGACAGTTGCTACTAATGTAACATCGTAGTAGATGTTTCTTGGTGCTATAACCAGTTTAATGTTGTAGTGGACGCTGCTCGTTGCAATTGCCAGTTTATCGTCGTAGCGGACAATGCTCGATGCCGCTAGTTCAACGTCATTGCAGATGCTACTTGATGTTGCTATTTTATCATCGTAGCAGGTGTTGCTCGTTGCTGTTGCCAATTTATCGTCGTAATGAATAAAACTCATTATCTTCATGCTTCAAATTTAGTATGGCTTGAGGTACGAGTGGTTCACCGGGTTGGTGAACTCATTGTCATCCATATCCACCAGCTTGAGGGATCCATTCCCAATAGCTTTAGTCACCATGTAAGGGCCTTCCCAATTGGCTGAGAATTTTCACACATGCTCACGGATAGCCTTGAGGATGAGGTCTCCCTTCTACACTGGCCATCGATGTAGGTATGCATGGTGTATTTGCTATTGCTTGCTCTGGTAGCGTTCTATGTAGCTTAGCATCTATGCATGCTCCTCCTCTACTTAGTCGAGGATGATGATCCATGACTCGTTGTTCTAGGCTTCACTCACGACATCTGAGAGGATCATCCGGAGTGATGGTACCTGCAACTCAAGAGGCAACACAATCTCAAATATGTAAATAAGGTTGTAAGGAGTCTTACTTGTCACGATTCTGCATGTTATTTTGTAGGCCCATAGAATGTAGAGGATTTGATCATGCCACCACCTCTTGCTGTTGCCAAGCATTCACTTCAGAAAGTTGATGATGGACTTATTTGTAGCCTCCACCTATCCATTCACCTGCAGGTAGTATAGGGAGGAGAATGATTACTTGATGCCTAGGTTACTTCAGAAGGTTTGAGTTTCTGTACTACTGAATTCTGGCCCATTTTTGGTTATAATAGTCAACGGAAACCCAAACCTCATCACGTTGTTATCCAGGACGAAATGGAAGATTTGTTGAGGCATAGTTTTCCTCATGGGAATAGCTTCCACCTACGTAGTAAAATATTCAGTGGTAATGATAATGAAGCTATGCCCTGTGGAGGATTTAGGCATGATAGGTCCTATGAGGTCTAGTCCCCATCATTGGAAAGGCCATCATTGGAAAGGCCATGTGATTTGTGTTGGGTGAAAGTCTGTAGGTGAGACGTGTATGAGACTGTCGTATCTTTGGCATGTGTCACACGTCTTGACTTTCGATAGGCAGTCATACTCTATGTGAGACCAATAGTAACATAGGCATCATATTTTGTAGCCATAGCCCTAGGTGCTATATGTCCATAGCACAGCCCCTCATGCACTTTATTAACTACCTTCTGCGCCTGCTCTCCAGCCATGCATGTCAGCAATATCCGATCGTAAGAACGTCGGCATACGACATCATTCCACATGAGCATATATTTTTGGGTGCACTTTCAGATTGCATCTCTATGAGTAGATGTCAGTCCACTTGGGGGTTCATTGTGTTGCAGGTAGGATTTAATGTTAGCGTACCACTCCTGGGTATCCGTAGCACTAATAGAGGCCACGCGTTCCTCCTGAGTGATCAGCATGGTAAATTCATCAATCAAGGTTGGAAAACTTGTAAATGAGTGTGGTGGAATGTTTAATGTAAGGGTGGCTAAGGAATCTACCATGGTGTTTTTGTTGCTTGGCATGTGTTACACATATGTGGTTGCAAATTGCTTAAGCAAGATTTTTGCTAGGTCGCAGTAGGGTTGCAAGTGCATAGCTTTGCAGGCATAGACCCTAGTGATTTGATTTACAACTAGTTGCAAATCACTATGGATTGGTAGGTGTTGTATGCATAGTTTTTGTGTAGCAGAGAGGCCTCTGAGTAGCCCCTCATACTTTGCCACATTGTTGATGCAAGGGAATATAAAATGATAAGCAGACGGGTGCATTTCCTTGGAGGGAAACGTAATGATGGTAGCTGCGCTACCTCCTCACATGGTTGAAATTCCGTTGAAGTGTAGAGTAGCTTCTAGGTGTGATGGAATGATGTTGATAATGCCAACATGTTCGTTTGGGAATTCAGGGTCTATGGTTGCATGGTCATTGATGGGTGAGGCCGTAAGTTGCATTGCTATGGGTTGACCCTTAGTTGATGATTAGCTTACATAGTGTAGGTCGAACTCCATAGTTATTTCTTTCCATCGAGCTATCTTGTTTCTTTCATACAGGTTCTTAGTGAGAGCCACAAGTATGTTGCTGTTGCAAATGATGTTAATCATACTGCGAAATAGGTAGTGCCTCCACTTTTTTAATGCAAACACTAAAGCAAGGAAATTCCTCTCTAATTTTTTTTATTTTTCCTCATGTGATATTAATGCATGACTCAGGTAGTACACTAGTATCTCAAATCCATCATCTCATTTCTGACATAGCAGTGCTGCGATAGATGTATCGGAGATGGTGAGGTAGATGAAGAAAGGGTTATCCGTTTGTGGTGGATGCATAGTTGGGAGGTGTGAAAGCTCTTTTCTTAAGTCATCAAGGGCTCATTGACATTGGGTTGTCCACTCAAAGTTAACCCCTTTCTTTAGAAGATGTTGCATAGGGTGTAACTTGTTAGTCAAATTTGCTATAAACCTTCAAATGAACTGTACCCTACCTTGCAAGCCACATA
The DNA here is from genome assembly GCA_015680685.1 of Gnetum montanum. Taxonomy (NCBI): domain Eukaryota; kingdom Viridiplantae; phylum Streptophyta; class Gnetopsida; order Gnetales; family Gnetaceae; genus Gnetum; species Gnetum montanum. Next base: position 50,159 of record MNCI01011215.1, read on the forward strand.
ACTCCTTAAGGTTTGTAGGAGGTGCTAGGTTGATGATGGCCTTGACTCTGTTAGGGTCCACCCTTATTCCAGCCTCTAATACCACAAATCCTAACATGCATCTGGTTTTCTCACCGAAGACACACTTCTTAGGATTAAGGCATAAGTCATGCATTTAACAATAATTAAGAACTACCCCTAGATCGCGCAGGTGATCAGCTACCTCTTTGGACTTGACTGCTATATCATCAACGTAGTCGTTTAGTGTTTCTAGGATGTAATCACTAAAGCTGTAAGTCATGGATCATTAGTAGGTTGCTCCAGTGTTCTTGAGCCCAAAAAGACATAATGGTGTAATAGAAGGTCCCCCATGGGGTCATGAAGGTTGTCGTTAGCTGATGCTTCGGGTTGATGCGAATTTTGTTGTAGTTGGAGAAGCCATTCATGAAGGATAATAGAGCATGACCAGCCATGTTGTCAATGAGTTCATCAATGCATAGAAGTGGGAAGTTGTCCTTGATCATTTCTTTGATCAGATCTTAGAAGTTTATGCAGATTTGTATTCCTCCCGGTTTCTTGGAAACTATGACAATGTTGGACACCCATGCCAAATAATAAATTTTGTGGATGAAACTAGCTTTTTATAGCTTGGTGATTTTTTCTCTTATGGATAGTGCAATTTCTGGTTTGACTTTTCGAGCCTTCTGGTTGAATTCCTTCATGTGCAGGTCTAGGATGATGTTGTGTTGTATCAGTTGCGGATCTAAACCCAACATTTCACTATTTGACCACGTGAAGACTTTGATGTTGTCTTGTAGAATTTTGGCTACATTTTTGTGCATCTACATGTCTAGGAGGGAGCTAAGTTTTAATGTTTTTACCTCCCCCTTGGGCGTGGTCAGAGATGTCTCAACGAGAGGTCCTCAATTACATCCTCAACCTCCAAATCTATGGTTCAGAGTAGATGCTTGGGCCAATCTGGGGTTGCTTCTAAAGATGCTATGGTGCTAGCTATGGTTGACCCCCAGTCGATTAGGTCTAGGTTCAATTGTCTCATGAGCTTGCCATGTGGACTTTCTAGGGCTAAAGCCGTGGAGAGATTGCGATGAATTTCCATTTTTTTCATAACTTGTCAAAATGAGATGAAAGCCTGGTTAAGAGGCACCTATTGGTAGCAATCATGTATAATGAAAACTTGCAAAGCAATGATGAGATGTATGATGTAGAGATTAACATTTTTCCAGTTTAAAGTTATGGCAGAGCATTATGGCATGGAGATGTAGAGCTGCTAAAATGGGAAATGTAAAACTATCAATGTGAAAGTGTGATGTTGTTAGTTTAGTGTCATTACAGACTGCAAACATATAACAGATCAAAAAATGCTAGTTTAAGGTCTTTTCGAACTGCAAAAGTTGGAACTATGCTGGGGTTTGCTAGTTTAAGGTCTTTTTGGATCGGTAAAAGCGCAGCTGTGTAACGATTTCTAGTTTAAGGTCATTCTGGACCATGATAATAAAAAATATATTTTTTCATTTTTTTGGAAAGCAAGCCATTAGCTTGAAGCGTGTCAAGGTTTTAATGCTAATAGTATTATGATGTCATGGTGAGCATGCTACGTTGTATGACATGCTCTACATTAAATGAAGAGAGAGAGTGGCAAGTTTTCCTTTTTCACCATTACAACCATAAATAGGGATTAAACACTGGTAAGCTTGTCATTCTCACCGTAAGAGCACAGAGCCCATATTTGGAGCACAAGGCGATTTCAGAGCATAAAGCAATTATGCTAACAGTGGACAAGGCAATTGTCTACATAGTGGTAAGGAAGAATTTGCAAGCAGGACAATGGCTTTGAAGAAGGAACACATGAATTTGTTACTTGCAAAGGTTGAGGAGGTGAAGCAAACCCTAGGGTGCGTGACACAAGTGCACATCTTAGTGCATAGGGACACACCATTGACCCAGTAGGCTACCATGCTTCCTCTATTTTTTCATGATTCTGTTATCATTTTTTTCTTCTGATGTTCTCTTCTTTCATTTTGTATCCTAGTCTTAGCCACCTATTTTTTTTCATTATGTTGTTTTGGCCTTTGCATCATCGCTGTTGCCGTCTTGGCCGCGGCAGATGCATAAATGCTACACCATTGTTGCATGCAGGGTAACTTGATCTTTGAATGGTATGACGTAGGACCCTCGGGAGGGTTGGGCCATGCATGATGTGAAAGTGTGACACGTGTTCTATAGGGATGTATTGTTAATTACCTTGTTAGGGTTAACTGCTCTGTTGCTATGCTAGGCTATTTTTGCTATGCTACTGCTTTCATGTTCTTGCTACGCTATGTGTAGAAAGAGGGTTATGCTACATTATATGTATGAATCACTAGGTATTGCTCTTTTGTGTGCACATTGCACTTAGACATGATGCTAACACTTTCTAGTTGCGTTGTGTAGGATAGGGCTAAGGCCAATCTTGATTACTTTAGAAATTAGAGGGGTCCTGTGTCATGTGAGCAAACATGTGGCCAATGCTCCTCCTCCCCAGATACATGTGGGAGAGTGGGGGTTTGGTTTAGTAAAGGGACATAGGACTTCTTACAATTCCTCCTCAACCCCTTCAGAATGATTGTTTGGTCATCCCTAGAGGAGGAGGAGGTAGCCAGCATAATAGAAGCCATATTTCCTAGGGTAAGTCGGGGCATTCTGAGGTTTTTGACCGATGGGGCAATCATGAGCAGGTAGGGAGAAGGATCCAGTTAGTGCCCAATAGGGTTAAGGCATTTAGCCTGGATTTGGGATATGCCTGAGTATCGCTACTACCACCATTACAAAACATTATTCCTCGCATGTTATTTGGCGACATGCTTCCAGAACCCACAGCTAACTGTCTACTATTCTTGCAGGTGAGTTTTGCAACCTTGTTCTACTATGTTGTGTGATGTTGGCCATATTGGCCAAATTCTAACAATGTGTGTTTGTTACCAGGTTCTTCATCAACAAGGATGGTGTTCACAACCAACCGGGTTTGCTGGCTACAACATAGATAGCCCTATAGGAGTTCTCTTCTACTAAGAACCTACGGGCAGGCGTGATTGGTCAATGCAAGGATGAATACCATAGCTACCCAGGTCTATATTCTATTCCCTACAAACATTGCAAGGGGTAGGGTTGGCTGGACGAGGAGTCGGATGAACCCTTCAAACCAGTCACAGTTGAACAAGTTTTGGTTTGAACTTCCACCGGTTCCATTACCGTATAGGCTTGGTAGGCTAGATAGTAAGTGTCGCATGCTTAAGTGTCTTTGCAATCTTTGTATTTTCTACATTTTTATGTTAAAAAGTTTTGCGAAAAATATTGTAGGGGAAAATAAGCCCCAGGAGGTGATGGTGATAACTACTGAGACACAAGGGGCAAACATCTACTTCAAATATGGTGAAGTAGAAGTGAGCCAATGCTGGATAAATAGTGCAGCTTTAGACTCCTTGGTCCAGAACCTTGAAAAGGCTAGACTTATGGATCTATTCTAGGCCCTAAATCTAAGTTTTCTTGCTGCCGAGATGCTCTTCTTGGTCAACTCCTTTTCTGACAAGGTGGGCTACTTCTGCATGCACATACGAGGCATGCGGATGGTCATTGAAATCAATGACTAGCTATTTGCGGACCTGTTCGGTGACCCTGCTGATGGCGTCTTCATAGGGTTGAAGGTTAAGAAGGAGTTGACCCTTTAGAAGAAGGATATTTAGGAGTGGTTGGGCATTTATAAGGAGCAAAAATGGCTCCCGATGGAGAAGCTTAAAGATGGGCCTGCCAAGGAGATGTACCCTATCTTCCGTGCTCACGAATTCCCCCAGCTGCTTACCCAAGGGAAGGTCCTGAGGATTGAGTAGGCCTGGATAATGCGGGGGGTCATGGAAGAGAGGGCCTATTACAACTGGGCCAACTTTCTATTTTAAGGCTTTCAGACTGAAATCATGGGACTTCGTCAGAATTTAGTGTCCCATTTTAACATACATTATGCCTTCTACATAGGCTGTTTGAAGCACGTCACGGAGTTTCTGATGGTTCATGAGAATGGAATCTGGGTCATGCAAAACCATAACTAGATTTCTAGAACATGGATTCACCATATCCTCCAAAGCATCCAAGCCCAAGATCCCCCAGAAATAATTGGGGAGTTATTGTTTGTGATGACTAAAGATCAGTTGGCCCACAACATTTGTGGGAAGAACAACATAGGAGAGACACCCTATGCTATAGCTAGTAGCGTGTCATGAGGGGAGCATCTCATAGCTGAACCTGTGCCCAAAAAGTTGTAGTGGAAGAGGCCTGCCCCAGCTAAGGAAACCCTTCACGTGGAGGAAGAGGAGGGGTGAAGACTACTGCTTAAATTGCAGAGGACGCAACCTCCCATTGGTAAAATCTTTTTTTCAATGCTTACTTTTTCATTGTCTGCTACGCTAGGCAGTGTGGCGTAGCGTAGCACCTACTTTAAGCTAACTTGTTTTGGACTAATGAAAGCATGCTTCTTTGTTGGTAGAGGAAGAAGAAGAAGAAGAAGGCGATGAAGAGGTGTCGGCCCCTAAGATGGGGGTGACAAGTAAAGACATAGAGGCCTAGTCATGGAAGAAAGGGCCTTGGTCAAGAAGAAGGGAGCTCTTGTCTCTAAGACAAGGACTCTTGTCATTAGTGAGAATCCTCTTGGCAATGAAAAGGAACCTCTCTTGAATAAAAAATACATTGTTCTCCTAAAGGAAAAGGCATCATCGCATGAAGGAGAGGCTCATGCAGACTCAGCAGGGCTTGTTGCCAAGGCTACCACCATTGTTTTGCATTAGCAAGAAGGGAGACCGCAATCGGATGCTGGTGTGTTTAGCAATATGTCTACCTTGTCACCGCTTGTTTTGGCCATTACTGATATGCTTAGTTATGTAACAGGCCCTACTATTGATGCTACAAGACCCCCTTCGATTCATGTGGAGTCATGGTCCGAGATCCCTGACAAGTTTATGTACATGAAGGGAATCATTGATGACATGATCAATCACCTTCAGCAGGTGGACCCTGACATGGGTAAGTAGTAGTATTATATGCTCTCATGTTGTTATGCTAGAATTCCTTGATTTTTCTACTCTTGCTATGATAATGTGATTGCTATGCTCTTTGTGTCATGGTAGTTTCTCAGCTAAAATGGGACTTGGCACAACCTTTAAAGGTCGGTGCCATGCCTACATTCCCACCTAAAGTGACCAAGGTATCTCGTTATGTGTATGATGAGGCTTGCAAATGCATTTTTCACTTGGCACACTCCTTATGGGAGTATAAGCGCATCAACGATGACCTGTGGAAATGATTCCAAAGAGCTGAGCAAAGAGAGGCCGACCTAGTCACCGAGGGGGAGGATCTCAAGTCGAGGAATGAGTTCCTCATAGCCCATGACACTAATAATGAGGACTAGCAGAGGACCGTGATAGACTACGCCAGGTTTTGGAAAGTCATGCATCAGAACGTTGAAGCCACTTGCAAGATAATCGAACAAAAAATGCAAATGGACTTGCTATCCCACAAGTATCAGGATCTGAAAGACTTCAGTGCCAAGGTTTATGAATGGGGCCAATCACAGAAAAACCATAAACACATGTATAAACTAGAAAATGACTCCCACCGTAGACTATACAAGGACGCTACTATGGAGACGTTTATGTATAAAGCATTCTTAAATGCCATCGACACTACTGAGGCCTATGCCAAGTTCAAAGAGTAGGTAAAGGTTATGGAATATCCTAACCTGAAAGTCGACCTTCCCATAAGAGAGACCGCAACCATCTCCTATTCTTCGGGACCACCAAGGTTGACCACCGCCAAAAGGGAGAGAGCTACTGTAGACGCTAAACCAAGCAATAGGCGTTGGGTGGACATTATGGCATAGGAGGTCTAGTGCCATCTTGGGCTTGGTTTGGACCAGATACCCTTCGAGACAAATGTAGGCCCTTCTCAGGTTAGTCACTTTCTACTATATTAATGCTTATGCTCTGTTGTAGTTTGCATTTGTTGCCTTAGCTGACCTCTTCACTCCTACAATGCAGGCTCTAGATGAGGGTGTAGGGCCTGTAGAGGGAGGTAATGAAGGGCCAGCAAAGGATAGCATAGGGGAAGGTAATGCAAAAGGAAATGATGTAGGGATGAATGGCAAAGATGATGCAAATAGAGATAACCCATGACCACATGGGATTTTTTTTTTGAAATTTTATAAAAAGTTTGCAAACATTGTTCAAAAGGAAAAAGTTTTGAATAGAGAAGAATTTTAGAAAAGAAATTAATTCTATGTTAACTTGTGTATCATCTATGTGGTATGTTTTGTGTAAATATTTCATGTTTTTATGTGCTAGTTTTAAGCCATTTCGGGCCATTGCTAGTTTTAGGCCATTTTAGGCAATTGCTAGTTTTAGGCCATTTCAGGCCATTTCTAGTTTTAGGCCATTTCAGACCTTTTCTTGTTTTAGGCCATTTTGAGCCATTGCTAGTTTTACACCATTTCAGGCCATTTCTAGTTTTAGGCCATTTCAGGCTTTTGCTAGTTTTATGCCATTTCAGGCCTTTTCTAGTTTGAGGCCACTTCGGGCCATAGCATAGTATGCCAAAAGGGATGTACGTTAACAAAATAAAAGGTGATGAATGTGCAAGGGATGGAAACTTGGCAGGAAGTAGTGGGGTTGCTACACTATGCATAGTTGCCTCTTGACCTATCGTGGTTTAAGCAGAATGTAAGCCTGAGGTGTTTTGCCAGAGCACTCGTCCACATCATTGTCCCCTACTTGGAAGGACAACTCAACCCATGTTCTTTTGTTTCGGTAACCGACTTGCTGAGCCTATTCTCTCGCTGGATGTTCAGTGCATGCGTGAGCAGGCACTTCATTCTCAGAGGTTACAATCTCTGAGCCCTACTCCATGTCTATGTTACTAATAGCTTGTGCTGCTACTTCATCACCATGGATCACCACTTTCCTACCTATGTATGGTAGGTGGATTTCTTGGTGTATAGGTAAGGAGATAGTCCTAAGTTGTGCTAACCATGATCTCCCCAAGATCAGGTTAAACCTGAACATTTCCTTGACCATGATGAACATTGCATTTGTGGAGAACTAGTCCCCTACTATAAAGTCTATGTGAAGTGTGTCTTTCACCAGGATGCGTGCCCCATTGAATGACCTTAGAAATGATGTTGTTGTGGGTTTGATCTAGTTGACCAAGCCCAACTTGTCAACAACAGGGAAGGGGATGATGTTCATGGTAGCCCCATCATCAATGTGTACCCTTCAGATTTAGTGTTGGCCGAGTCAAATTATGATGAAAATGGGTACTGTGATCACCTGACCCCTTTCAGGATCTTCTCTAATGGCGTCATTGCTGAAAGTCAATTGGGATGGATCAGGCTCTACAGGTGCAGGGGGAAGCATGACTGAGTGGATCACTTCTTCTTCTACTGGCATGTCTTCGTTGACCAGAATCACTATCAACATGTAGATCAGAGCCTCGCAGTGGGGGATAGACGTTATGATTAATTTGTACAAGCTCAATATATCATTTTTCTATTTTAGAGCTTGCTTGATCTGAGTGAGGGAAACCAAAAGGTCTTGGCCACCCCCCTATTTAACATTTTCCTCCTCTTTGATTTGTCCCAGGAGATGAATTTCCTAAGGAGGGGTGACTTTAGGTCTAAGTTCAAATCCTTTTTGGAAGGGCAGCACGGATTGTGCAATTATGGCAACATTCATTGTTGGTGATGAGGGTGTAGATGCAACGGGTGGAGATGTAGGGTTGGAAGTACCAGGGGGGATACTTCCTCTTGACATCTCACCTGTGAAGTGTACTTCCCATTTTCTAGGACGAAAAGGTTGTTCATCTATTTTACACAAGGTGAGGGCTATCGAAGGAGTCAGCCCCCTAATGATCAAAGGAGCTAACAATGTTAGTAGGTGAAGTAGCATAGTTTCGCTAATAGGTGACATGGGGATGGATGCCTGTGGAGGGACTCTCAGGATGAATAGCTGTTGTGAGCTTTGATTAGTCGCTTGTAACGCTAGTGCACTACGCTGAGGCACACGGACCACAAATGGCTGTTGGGGTGGCCTAGGATCACTATCAATGTTGATGGATTGATGACGTAGTCAGCATTGTTGGTGTTGAGGGGATCTATGTAGATATGCATAGATTGGTTTTTAGGATATACTGGGTTGCTTTCCCTAGTCAATCAACCTCTAGATGTCATTCTGCAATGCTAGACAATAATCCATGCTATGACCACACTATTGGTGATAGTCATAAAACCTGTCTAGTCTAGAATCCTTAGGAACTGGGGGCTCATTGGGTAGGCCCAAGGAGGGGTTTCTAAGGAGCTTGCAGTAGCGTTGAGGTCTCCTACTTGCTTCTTCTGACATATGCTTGTGTTGGATGTGCCCTGCTACCAATAGCTACTTTAGAAGTTCTAAAGGCTTGAGAGCCAATGGGGTGTACCTTGAGTGGTCTTTATACTCAAAGTTTGGTTTGGGTTGTGTAGATGTCTCAACTGCATAAATTGGAGGTTGCAACATGTTGCCCTACTTGGGCATGGGATTAGCTATGGGTATGGGAAATTTCTTGTTGTTCTTATCACCATTGTTACTCGGTTTGGGCTTAACCTTGGTTGCCACAGCGACCACTGTGGTTGTTGGGGCTTTACCCTTATCCTTCTTTGTGAAGGTGTTTTTGTAGGCATTGTAGGCTGGGTCTTTGCTCACCTCACCCACGTCTTGTATGCTCTTAGTCTAAGCAAAGGCTTGATTGAGAGTGCGATGGATGAGGTAGTACAGTTTAGACTTGATAAAGTCATTCACTGCACCCTTAAAGATGGCTAGCAAGTGGGCCTCTACGATGGGTTCATGGATTTCGTTAAGGGTCATGCTCCAACACTAGATGAACTCTTGGACCAGTTCTAGAGGCTCCTACTTCACGCTCATCAGCTAGTCTAGTATGATTTCTGGCTTCAAGTTATACTTGAAGTGCATCACAAACTGAGTCAAAAGCTCCTCTTGAGTTGAAATAGATGAGCATGGTAGCACGCGGTACCAATCTAAGGCTCTCCTGGCTAGGGACATAGCAAAGACATGAATGATCATGTGCAACCATTATTGTAACAAGAGAGACTTAGACCTGAAGGTAGCTAGATGTGCGTTGGGATCTCCCTCCTCACCGTCCTTTGTGAAGTGTGGGAGAGACATCCCTGAGGGTAATGTCAGAGTAGGGATTGCAGGGTTGATAGGGTCATCCCGGTAAAAGTTCATGACTTGTACCATGTTAGACTCAACATCCTTGAGGTATTTTATTTTCTTGGTGAGTGTTTGGATAATCTAGAATGCTTGATCCAAATCCTACGATGGTGTGGGTGGTTGGGAAATTGTCGAGGTAGCCCCCACCTATGAAATGGTGGGGGTAGTGGTGTGACCCATCGACGGTACCATTCAGATAACCCCTGTGAGTGGTGCTACTTGCACTATCCAGCACCAGGCAAGTGGTGCTATTGGAGCAACAACCGCTATTTGGGGTACCAAATAGACTACTTGTGTCACTGGCAGAATAGACAATAGCCCTGTGTTGGGTTGTACCATTTGCGGGGTTTGGTAGGTCTGAGGGTGAACAGAGTGAGACATCTACGATGGTTGTGGAATAGGCAAAGAAGTCAATGGGGTCCACCACATGGAGGGGCCCAGGCCTACTACTGTGGGTGGAACAGATGTGAACATAGGAATCGAAATAGAAGTTGCATAAGATTATGGAGAAGATACGACATGAACATGTGGCCGTGATTGGTGTATGATGCGCTATAGGAATGGACTGATGAACAGTCTGCGGAGGCATAGTTGCTACAAATGGAACATGAGAATAAGGGCATTGATATGCTGGAGAGGTGACATGGCTACCCATTGTGGTTGTGGCTGTAGGCTACGGGAGCGTAGGTGTGATGACAAAGAGAGCAGTGATAGAAAATGGGTTGGCCTATAAGGACTAGGTAGGACGGACAGGAACAAGTTTGGTTTGACCTCCCTCATCGAATTGGGAATGGAGTTCCTCTAGTCTATCCTAGAAGGCATCGTCTTGGTTAGATGCTGTGTCTTGTTGCTCTCTAATATTAGCCAACTAGATTATCTAGTCTAGAAGCATTTGGTTTATCTTTGTCAAAGGTATGGAGATGCCGGGAGTGGGAACAAACTCCTTCCCGTCATAGTAAGTGAACTCGAAGATACGTTTGCTTTCGAACTTGTGTACATCCAAAGGAAAATTTGCCTAAACCTTTGCATAGAGGAATTTGTAGTGCTCATTTTTCTACGTCAATCCCTTAGGTCCTCGATTTTGGATCCCGAAGGATCACCATGTTTCCAGCATTGGGTTCAGTAGATGTTCGACACCAGTGCTGCCTTGAACCATGATGGGAACCTCAACATTGAAGGTGTCAGCAGTGGTAGTTGCAGAAGAAATTGTTAAGTTAAATAGTCTTGCAAACGTGAAAAAAGAAAAGAAATTGAAAAACTAAAGAGTTTTGTTAATGGGAAGAGTAAAGAAGCTGGCAAGTAATAAAAAAGAAGGCTTTATATCTTGTAGGGATCCCAAGCAACCGTCGAGGTGATGGATCTATACCACATGATAGGTAAACAATCGCAAAAGGGTGTCACATTTATGCTAGGACATGATAGGGTATAGAACGCATGCAAGACTACCATAGGATAGGCAAGTCAACTGGCAACTGGAGGCTTTATGTCCTATAGGGTTCCCCAGGAACTGTCGAGGTGACCGATCTACACCGCATGACATGTAAACAACCACAGATGGGTGTCAAGTTTATGCTAATGCATATCATGGTGTAGAAGGCTTATAGGACTACCATGACACATGGAAAGGGCACCAAAAGGCCCTCCTTCTAGCGCTAGAAAAACTGTAGCGACTGAAAATGTCAAAAACAAAAAAAAAAGGCTGATGGGCCATAGACCATAGATAGTCTTAACCCCATTTCTGTGGGAGGGCCATGCTCGATTGGGATGGAAACCCTAAACCCTGAATGGTCTAGTTGATTAGATAGGGACTTAGTCGATGTTAATATAACCTTTTGCAACGTGTGATTTGAAAATGAGACTAATAGCACGAGGTAATGCTTAAATGTAGAGGAAATAGAAGACAGTGTAAAATGCAATAGAGGAAATAGTAAATAGTGTAAAATGCAATAGTAAATAAGAGATAATGTAAAATGAAATTAGAAAAATGCACCACTTCGAACCTATGACCTCGCTATGTCAAGATGGACATAATCGATTGCACAATGCTGGGAAGTACAGAGATCCTAAGAGTAACCAAGACGTGTAGAATGAGATGGTTGTGCATTTGAAAGAGGGCTCAGTTGTCAATAATGCAAAGTGCTACCAAGGTGGTAGAAAAGAATAGGATAGGATGCCAACTGAAAGCACTACCTGTTTACAAGGTCAAACAAAAAGCTTACAATGCTTGAGATTATAGTGCCAACTTTTTGCTTGTCAGCCAACCAGAATGTTAGCCGACCAGATTGCCATGAAAATAGACTAGGGATTGAAAAGCTACAAAGGGTATCCCTTTGATCGAAAGGTTAAAGAAAAAGAGATCCTTAAAGTGTCTCCCATTGGGGTATTTATAGGAGTAAGGGTGGGTGAAAGAGGTGGTTTGGATGCCATGTGCCTTGGACTTGCGCTGATCTGTCTATGCTTCATGTGCCTGCATGACCATTGGGAGAGCCTGCAATGCTGTAATTACGAACCTGCCATGTCGTAATTGCGTTGTTAGAGAAACAGTGAAATTAGCCAAAGTGCATTGATGTCATGTAATTTCCTACCATGTTTTGCTCTGCTTTGTAGTGTAGCATGTTTGGCATGGCGTAGCATCTTGTTATGCTATGCTATGCTCTACAGCATAGCATAGCCGTTGGTTTGAACCAAAGAATTTGCATTGTGTCTTGCAACATGTCATAGATTTGCTAAGCTATGCTACGGTACGCTACGCTACATAGCATATCATAGCATAGCATTTATCCTTAGTCGCAGAAACATTGCCCATCTGCAAGCTTTGCCTTTTGCACTGTGAAGCTAGAAAACTTGCCGATCCTACCCTTTGAGATGCCTTCTATCACTTCTGGAGAATTGCTACACCTCACTGCGCCATGTAGCTTAGCGTAGCATAGCAGCAGACATGACCTAATTTTTGCCAAGTTTTCTGCTTTCTAACAAAAGGAGACACTGCTGAAGGACTTGAAGTCGGGTGAGGGGACTGATTGTCTACCTTTTGCTATGTTGCGCTATACTGCATAGCACACCATAGCGTAGCACTATGCTTATGCAAATTTCTTCTAAAGTTTACTACGCTACATAGCGTAGTGTAGTGTAGAGAGACTCCTTAACTTAGAAAACTTTCTGAAGTCGACAATCTAAACATTAGAGCATCCATCTCCTGAAGAACTGCCATGACGCTGCGTGAATTGCAAAGGCCTGGTGAAGCAAGCATGCCTTCAAATTTTTGGGTGTTTCATTAGTCTACCTCAATTATCCCTATTCTACCTTGTTTTGACTTTAATATGACCAATTATATCTATTATTATAGTCTTTTACCTATTTTTAGCATTATTTAGCAATTCTATTACATAAATGCTATGTAACATGCTTTTGTTAACATGTAGGGTCAAACTTGAATACATGGGAACAAATTAGCCTACCTTTGGACTTGAAAGGAACTCATGGTAATGTCACATGATCAATTGACTTAGAATGCCTAGATCTTGAGCCTATGAATAGGTTTGACTACATACCCTCAATGGAAAAATCTCTAGAATGGCTTGAATCCATAGTCATTTAGAAGCTAGTGACACAACTAAGGACTCTCTAGTTGAAATTCTAGTCACAACCCATTCTAGTAAGGAGAAAACATTAAAACTAAGTTCCTCAGTAGAACCATAGAGGATCTAAGATATCAACAAGGTCCTTCATGATAACATCAAATCCTTTTCTTGGTCTTATGAAGATATGTCAGGGCTAGATCCAAGATTAGTTTAACACAAAATCATAGTTGATCTTAATATTAAGCTTGTTAAGCAAAATGCCTACAAGATTAAAGCTAGTGAGAAGCTTGGTTTCATAGTATCTAAAGTAGGAATACATGCTAATCCTAACAAGGTTAAGGCCATAACCAACTTCGTAGTGCCTACTAACCTTAAGTAGTTACATGGATTACAAGGTTGATTACAATTTATCCTCAAGCCTCATAGATAAGTTACAACCTATGCACCACTTGGTTAAGAAGGGAGTCCATTATGAGTGGACAAACCAATGCCAAAATGCCTTCAATGACATTAAGGAAGAGTTTGGTCAACTTCCTACTATGTATCAACTACAAGAGGACAAATCATTTTACATTTACCTTACAATCTCACATGCATTTATAGCCTCTCTATTGTATAAAAAATGAGATGATGGAGCAAAGCTTCCTATCTATTACTTGAGCCATGCATTAGTAGCTTACAAGATCCAATATAATGAGGTTGAAAAACATTACCTAGTCCCAATATTCTCTTTAAAGAAGTGGAGACACTATCTCTTTAGGAGCTATGTTAGCGTTATATGCAAGGATAATGTGTTGAGAGCCATAATGACCAACATCTATGAGAGTAGCCAAATAGCTTGATGGAAGGCCATAATAGCTGAGTTTAACCTACACTACATCTATCAAGCCTCAATAAAAGGTCAAGCTATAACTTCACAACTTACAAATTTCTCAATTAAGAATAATGCAGATATAGACCCTAAATTTCCTAATGATCATGTTAACATTATTGCCAAATCACGCAAGGGTTATGAGGTCATCATGCACTTTGATAGAGCTTTAACTACATATGGGGCCAACATTGCTTTCATCATAACTTTACCCTTTGGTAAGATCTTACCATTCACCTATCATTTTTAATTTCCATGTACCAATAATGTAGCCAAATATGAAGGATTAATTAGAGGAATGATGGTAGCTTGCAACCATGGGACTACATGTTTGATGATAAAAGGTGATTTACAACTAGTGGTTAACTAGGTAACTAATGTCTATGCATGTAAAGCCAAACATCTACAACCTTCCTATGACCTAGCCAAAAATTTAATCTATTAGTTTACAAATGCTTATATTCAACACATTTTCTAAACTGAAAAAACTCTATCTAATGCCATTATAAACTTGGCCGTAAGTGTAATGCCTAATGTGCTTAGCAAGTTGCCTTCCTTAACAAAAAATTGTGCTCTTTCCATCATGCAGAATACTAAAGGCATATCTATAGCCATAATTGATAATGTTTTCCAATAAGAGTGGTAAGATGATATCATGTTTTACCTAATTCATGGTGAACCTTCACAAAACCTAACTACCCTTTAAAAGGATGTTATAGATAAACAATCAGAAGAGTATGTCATTATAGTTGATAACACATCATGTCAAAGGTCCTATGATGGCATATTGTTAGTATGCTTGAGCAAAGTGGAAGCTCATAAGGTCCTTGAATAGGTGCATGAAGGCATATGTGGAATACATATAGGATCATGAGCCATGGCTACAAAGGTTAGACAATTAAGATACTATTGGACCTATATGAAAAGTAATTTCTTGCAAAAATTCAAAACTTATAACACAAGTTAATAGTATAGCAACTTGAAACATGTGGTACTAACTGATTTGCACACCACGCATATTACATGATCATTTCAAAGGTGGGATATTAATATCATTGGAGACATAACACCCAAGTCTTCTATAGGACATAGCTTCATCATCACCATAACCAAATACTTTACTAAGTGGGTTGAAGCTATTATTTTAAGGAAAACAATGGCTTAGCAAGTCTGTAAATTCATATTAGATAATATTTTATTTCATTTTGGCTTACCTTTAACCATAGTTATGGATATTGGACCATAGTTTAATAGCCAAAGAATGCAAACCTTTTGTCAACAACTAAACATTAAACATTCCTTTTTGTCACCAAACTACCTACAAGACAATGGCCAAGATGAAGCCACCCACAAAGTAATCATTAAGCTTTTAAAGAAGATGCTAAGTAATGGTAAATCCAGATGGCACGAACAACTATTGTACATACTTTGGGCTTATAGGATAACCTTTATGACTATAACTAAAGCCACACCATATAGGCTAGTTTAGGGACCTGAAGCTATTTTACCTCTTAAATTATAGGTTTCATCCTTAAGGGTAGCTTTTTCTCACTTCATAAATGATAAATAGAATGAGGGTCTATGATACCATTAATATTGATTTGGTGGAGGAAAAAAAGATGCACATGCTTGCCAACATCAAACAATATCAAGATAGGTAGAAATAACTATACGATCATGATCCTAACAAGTGAAAAGTCAAGGAAGGAGACCTTGTCCTCAAGGCCACTCATGAACATGCAAAAAAGTTCTTGACCAATTGGAAAGAACCTTTCTTAGTCACCAAAGTCAATGTCAAAAAAGCATTAAAACTAGTACAATTTTATGGGAATGAATTGGTCAACCCATTCAACCATTCCTATCTCAAATCATATTACATCTAACACTGACCCATTTGCTTGTAGCCTTTGTTTTTCATTGTTTACAAGTTTGCACATGTAACCAATGTTGAAAACTATGGTTGTCTTTAAAAACTAAGCCTGCATGACCTTACAATTCTTTCTAGCATCATAAGAGATTACAAACTTTGTACAATCTATGGAACAAACTATAGATCTCTCTTGTATCTATTCATTTTAAATAATTACAGCTTGCATTTGCCTACTAACTCATATGGCCTTATGCAAATTCTTGTAATTACACATACACCTTGACTTTTTTTCTCATCTAATTGGAGTTTTTTTTGCAAGATAAAGCTTGAAGTCAGCACAAACATGTGACTCATTGCAATGGTGAGTTACCAGATGACCTCAATACATGATATGCAGTTAGCTTGTTTAATCTTTTGAACAATGCTTACCTCACATCACTTCCATCTCCCCATCGCCAAATTATAGCCTTCCATACCTTATTGACATTGAAAACCTATGTTCGACATTCATGCACCATGGTCTTATGATATATTCTCTAGCATGCTTCATGCTCAAGTTTCCTAAATGTAACACATCCTATCATGACCTTATCTCATCATCATGAGCACTCCTTGGCATGGTTTGATAGCTATTGAATCAAGTGTGGAGGGAAAGTATTAGTGATGCATTTACAATGGTGTTTTGCATTCTTTGTTGATGTCTCTTGAGTCAATCCTCAAAACATAAATAAGGAGGGGTCAATGAAACACCTCAAGGAAAATTCACAATTTTTGCATGATAAGATGTTATAGCCAAATTTGCAATGGTAAAACATTATAGCCAAATATCCCACTCGATGATCTTATTTTGGCTAAAATTATAGCAATTGTTAATATGTAAAAATGAATTTATAGCATATAAGCTATAAACATCATTTAAGATAACTTATAAGTGATCCAAAATGTAAAGACATTGCATCGACAAAGTCTTTTATACTAGAGTTTCTTACACTAGAATTTTAGGTGGTGAAAATGCTAAATATGCTAGCATTTCAACCTAAAAGCCAAATACACAGGCTTATAAGCTATGTACTTATGTTACACATAGCTTATAATGCTCATGTGAGTGTATGAAACTATAACCAATGTAGATTATTACCTACTTAAGCTA
>MNCI01011215.1:76381-196211 GCA_015680685.1 Gnetum montanum
GACAATTAATGAGAGATATGTCTAACAAAATAGTGAAGCTTGAAAAAGCCTTGGCAAGAGTTAATATCAAGGAAGAAAGGAAAAATAGAAAGCATAAACATCAAGACACTAAGTTAGCAGAAGATGAGGATGAAAGTGACCTTATTATGTCCAAATTTCTTGATATTGAATATGATAATAAGTTATCTAGTGTTCACTATGCAAGTAAATTTTCTAGCAATGGATCTAGCGATACTTCTTCTCTATCAAGCTCTATAGAAGATATGTCATTAGATGAAGAATGTAATAAGAATGAGAAAAATGGATATAATCTTCGATCTAAAGAAAGATTAACTACTTCTAGACCCCCAAATGTTATTACTGATCCATCTACTAAGAGAAAAGCTTTTGAGCCAAATAGAAGAGATAAGAATAAAGGTAAAGACAATCTAGTCTTTTAATAAATAGATAAGGAAACCAAGCTTTATTGGTGATGAAGATTATGATTTGATTAAAGACCTTAAACATGTCAAGGCCAACATTAGCTTTTATCAGTTGCTTCAAATAGGAGATCAACAAAGAAAGGCTTTAGAGTTCATTAAAAGAAAAAGGAGAGTTAGAGAATCAAAGTTAAGTTATGTGTCTCATAATGATGAAAAATTAAAGACCTCATATGATAAAGAAGCTTCTCCTTTTCTTTTGACAATGAAATTAAAGGATAAATACTTACACAATTGTTTGGTTGATTCTGGAGCTACATCTACTATAATGCCATTGTCTATATGTAAGAAACTTGGTTTGATTCCTGAAAAATCAAATAAAAAGATTGTTCAAGTGGATAAAAGTAGAGTGAAGATTGTGGGTCAATTGCCAAACGTTCTATTGGAAATCGCTTCTGAACCCCGTATCAGAAGTAGAGTAACTATTCAAGTGGCAGATATACCAGATTCACATAGTCTATTATTGAGTAGAAGTTGGAGCAAGAATTTCTCAGGTTACATATCAACAGATTATTCTCACATGTGGCTACCTTGGAAAGGAGAACCAAATCAAATATACATCTATAGTGAACCTTTCATGATTGATAACATTACTTCAAATGGAAAAAGTAAGATGGTTGAAAAAGGAGGTGTTGAAAACAAAATTTGTACACTCCAAGAAAATGATAATTCATTTGAGAAAGAAGATGAAAGGATTGCTGAAGACAAATCTCAAGAGGATCAAGTTGAAAACTCCAACAAGCTAAAAAGTAACATAGAGATTGCTTATGAAAAGGTTAGAGATATGAGGATTCCTACCAGAGTAATCCTCAACATTCTCTTCCCATCTCAAGAATAGTCCATGAACAAAGGACTTAATAATGTATAGTTTGTTTATTTTGTTAGGAATGAGGTTTTTATACCATCAAACCTTATGTTTGATGGGAATTTTCCTCCAAAAAGATTTATCAGTTCAGCTGTAAAAATTCAAGAAAAGCTTCAGTACAGTTCAGTTTTAAAGGGCTTGCATAAGTTTCTTTAAGCTTTTTAAGGGGGTAGAAATGTTGGGACATTTTGGGCATTTCATGGAATAGGTTGGCATGATAAAACTGGTTAAATTTTTTTGCAATTTGATAGTTGAAAAAGTTAATGGCAATTCCCAAAGGTGCATATTTCTAGCTTCTCAGTCTTCAGGAGATGCACAAAACGAAAGAAGATACAAATTAAGATCCTGATGACACGGAAATTTCCATCGGTGACTCCTCTCGCATAGTTTCAGGACCAATTTCATCTTTCAGGGAATCCAGAAAAAGTGCAAATTCAAGGAGCAGTGCCAGCTATGAATTCAAGGATGATGTGGAAAAAGAAAATGTTGAAAATGGAAAGAAAGAACTAAATATCTTAACTTCATCCTCAAGGACTAGAAAGAAGGGAGATATCGAAGGGGGTAGATCAAATGTTGAACTAGATGTTTCTCTGACAAGGTTAGCACTGTTGAAAAAAATAGAGATCACTATTCTACTAACAGGCTCTTGTGCAGCTACCATTGTCGGTCTTGGCTTTCCACTTTTTGGCCTCCTGTTTGCAAATGTGATCATTAACTTCTTCAAGCCTGTGCATAAGCTTCGTAAAGATGTGAACTTCTGGAGCATTATTTTTATACTATTGGGTTGTTTCATGATGCTAACAACACCCATACAGCACGTCTGTTTTACAGTGGTAGGGGGTAAACTTGTATAGCACATTCGATCAATGATATTCAACAAAGTTGTGTTTCAAGTAATTGGATGGTTTGATAAAGAGTAGAATTCCTGCGGTGCCATAGTTTCAAGACTATTATCAGATGCTTCCAATGAATACCACGGATTTGAAAAATGAGTTTGAAAAAATCACAAAGCATAAATTTGGGTGAGCTGCTGTAGTACGCCCATCTGTGGGCAATAGAAATTGGAAGGATTCTACGTGCAACATTTTCCTGGATATGGTGGTAGATCTAGTGGTTACAGCGTGCAGGCATCTCTGTTTTTGACCTGCTTTTATCGAGGGCTCCACCTACACTCGTGCCCACAAAAATCCCCCGTCTGGAATGGTTTGGTTTCCAATTCGAATATTATTCCAATCTACAGTCGAGGCCATACCTCAAACATAGGCTGAGCTAGAACGAGAGGAGCCTGAAATGGCAACAGAGGCAGAGCATGGTTTAAGAATCCCAAAGAAACCTCCAACGCACCGTGTCTAGAGGATCAGTGGCACCAGACACATGAGACAGCATTGAGGGTTTGATCAATCCAGAGATGCCTCGTCTGCGTACACCGAGGGCGGTGGCAGTTCTAGGTTTTACAGATCCAGTGGCAACTTCTCCTTGAAGCACAACAACACCGGCTTTGACGGTGGCAGTGGTAGATACGAATTTTCATCGTGAATGTGGTTACTAGATCACTGGCCTTCATTTTTTGGCCCATCTGCTAGCCCCGCGTCATCGCCGAAATCATCGAGGGAATTCTAAATTTTTCGTGAGCTACTTCTGTAGCTTCCATGGGCTTGGCTGCCATAGGGGCCAAAGGCCCAACGTTTTATCAGATTCTACAAACATGTTTTAAAATCAGATAACTTCAGGAGGAAGATTCCTCTGTCGTGCAGTGTCGTGCTCGCAGATGCTAGTCCTTTGGGAGGTCCAGTTTTGAGCTTCGTCAATGGAATCTAGATCGAGAAATCGCTGCCAAAGATGACGAATAGGAAGAGGTTTACCAGTACCCACAGCTGCAAGACAGGTTTTTTCTGAGCTGAACATGGACGTTGATGTTCCCAACATTTCAGGCGCTTCTCCTTCCACCAATGAGAGAGTCACCAATCATTCTTAATTTATCGTTGGTCACACAAAGCCTTAATCAAATTTAATTTGATTTTCATTTTTCTTTGTTTAAGAAAAAAACAAAGGGTATATTATTATTATTTCAAAAGGAAAAAGAAGTTATAGGGTAGTTGTTCAATGTTATATGTGTATGGAACAAGTGTCCTTTGCAATTTTTAAATATCATGGTGGTGATAACTTCCCTTGGTGGTTACTACTAAATTTTAATTTCCCATGGTACTTATAACCATCAAGTAGGCCACTTGGCAATTAAAAAGGACACTTGTCAATTGTAGCCTTTTTTATCTCTATGGTGGTTACAACCATCCAAAATTGTTGTAACTTACCTAACTTGTTGGGCAAGTAACCTCCTAACTTGTTGGGCAAGTAATCTCTTAATTGGTTGGCCAAGTTACTTGGGAGAGAAGTTAGGTAAGATATTTTTAAATATGTAACTTACCTAACTACCTTTGAACCCTATAGAAAGGCTTCATGGGTTAGGTCTCATACATCACACCTTTGAGAAGACATTGGGATCACACTTGGGCTCTCACTTGGAGACAAACTTGGGCTCTTGAAAAGAGCATTGTAAAGAAGAAATTGTGAATGATTGCTTGTAAGATGGCTTGCTAAAAAAAAGATTTCAGCCTATTTGCCATGGTTCTTTGAGTTACGCTTATTGTTTTTTGTTTTGTTTAAATTGTTTAGCTAGTGGTTTAGACAGTATCATCCTTGGCAAGTAATTTTGGGATTTTTAGATTGCTCTTATTGTTCTTGTTGTCCAATAAAAAATTTTTGTTAAAATTTTTCCATAGAAGCACTTGTGTTTAAAAGCCTTAAGAGCATTTTAGTAGAAAATTTTGTTATTGTGCAACGTATAAGAACTGCTATTGGGATTGTTGTAAGAGAGCCTCTGCTTGTAGTCATGCCATTGAACAATTCAGTAGTCAATAGGGTTCAGAAAATATTTGGTATTTTTATGGGACCAGAATAGCTTCTTTTTATCTTTAAAGTGAATTTCCATGGTATTTCAATGAGAAATTGACAAGTCTTTCGAAGGTTCTGTTGAATGCAATCGTTGACATCTATTATCTAGCCAAAATGGAGTCTCATACATGGTAGTTTATGCAGCAATTTTTGGTAGAATAGTAGGATTGTCTTGAAGAAATTGCTTATTTGAGCCTTGGAAGTTTGAACAATTCATAGATATTGAATTTGGAGTAGCTTTATTTCGAAGTGTTTACTCGTGTCATTTTACCTTGTTTAAATATTTGAGGTCCACACAAATCTGCTTTCTTTTCTATCTATTTCCATCGAATCTTGCTCTATTTCTAGTTTTCTTGTGGAACTATCTCTTTCTCTAGGGAAAACTAGAAGTAGATTCATAGAGTTGTGCTCAAATGTTTTTGCAAAATTTTATTTGTTACAAATAGGTATTATAAGGACCGTGTAGACTAGGCAATTGAACAAAATAAGAACTCTCAACAACTCACAGTACTTGGCACAGTTGGCTGAATCTCTTTAAAGTAAGTCATTTGTAGTTTACACATAAGGCAATCGTTACATTTCACACAACCACACGCCGCAATAGCACACACACATACTCACATTAACTACTGAGTTTATTTCGAGGTATCTGGGCCTTGGTGTTACCAGAGACCAGCAAGCACCTAAATCCTGTTCGAGGACACTCGTTGGCGGTCGCGTCCCAAATGGTCACCAATAATAATATTCACATTTTCTATGAAATTTTTCCTTGCGTTTCATGGGGTGAACGCTACATGATGAAAATTGGTCATAGCATGCAAATTTTCATGGTGTTTCAATGGTTCCTCTTTCTTGGTGTTTGGAGAATTAACCCAAGAGGCACCAACAAAGAATACAAAACACCACTGTAGGTTCACCATCGTTGTTCCCTCTCTATGCTCAATCCAGTTGTGTCAAACCAAGCCAAAGAGTGCTTTTCATGATGTGATAAGGTTATGATGAGTTAAGGATAACGGTCATTAGGAAGATGGTCATGAAGGATAACAATGTATTTAAAATGTTGACATCATGGCTATGGCATGGTGCTAACATGTTTTGAAGTGTTGGCTACTCAACAAATGCATTTGGGAACCTGATCACTTCATTTCAAGATTACTTTGGCCACTAGGCATTAAGGTTTCATTGGCCATCCAGTTCTTGGTAGTTTACCTCTTCATATGTTTTTATTTCTTTTTTTTCATATGGGGTGAAACATTCATTGCATTCCTTTTCTAAGGCCAGTTTCATAAGGTTTTCCCATTGAGTAAGTTGTATTACACTCAACAAACTTGATGGTTATCCCATCAAATGAGATGTGTTACACACAATGGACTTAGTGGTTTTTTTATTGAATGACCTATGTTACATTTGAGTGGACTTGAGGATGGAGCATGATGAAGACATATCATATGGCTATATTGCATGAGTGATGAACATAGGTCAACATTGTTCTTCAAGGTATGGAAGTTTATAATAAGGCTATAAGGCTAGGCTCAAGGAGTGGTGCTAGATGAAGGGAAATGGTACACGCACTCTTGCTAAAGTAGGAGAAGCTTACCAAATCTCACACATTAAGTTCATGTTGTGACTTGGTGCTGTAATGAGTTACATCCTTTGTAATGTCTCCAAGCTTTATCTTGCAAACACAACTCTAAGGGGACAAGAGATTAAGCAAATAGAGCATGTTATAATGTTACAATGCATATAGGCCACATAGAATGATAAAATCAACCTACCTAAGTCACAAATGTTTCCAATTTAAGGCCATGGTGGGCCATGATACTAGTTTAATGCCTTGGTAGGCCATGGTGCTAGTTTAAGATCATAGCAGACCNCAGTTTAATGCCTTGGTAGGCCATGGTGCTAGTTTAAGATCATAGCAGACCATGGTGAGAATTTAAGGCCTCAACAAGCTATGGTGCTAATTTAAGGTCATAATAGGCCATGTTACTGGTTTAAGGCCTTGACAGGTCATTATTATGTAGGCTCTATTATTGATGATCATTATCTACATGTAATATGACTTTAGATAGGAATCATTTACTAGATTAACCAACTCATTCCCATTCATATCAACAATCTTGAATGCTCTATTCCATAGGCTCTGGTAACAAGGAAGGACCCTTCCCAATTGGTTGATAATTTGTCCACATGCTTGTAGATAGCTCTGAGGACTAGGTAACCTTCCTTGATCTTATGCTTGGTAAAGTTATGGTGATGCTACCATTTCTACCTCTCCTAATAGTGTGCAATGTGAGTAGGCACTTCCATACATTGCTTTTCCAGCAAGTCCAAGATTTCTATTCACAACTCCTTATTTTGTTCATCATTGATGAAGTTAGTCAAGGCTACTTGAAGTGATCGCACCTATAATCTGAGAGGTAAAATAACTTCAAAACCATAAACTAGGCTATAAGGGGTTACATCAATTATCATACAATAGATCGTTCTATAGGCCCATAGTGCATGGACAAGCTTCTCATGCCATTTACGCTTACTATTATTGATCATCTTCTTGAGTAAGTTGATGATGGTCTTGTTGCTTTCTTCTGCTTACCCATTGGCTTGAGGGTAATAAGGTGACTAGAAGGAATGCTTAATGCGTAGGTCATGATAGAAATTATTTGTCTCTTGGCTACTAAATTGTGGTCCATTATTTGTAACTATGATCATAGGTATGCCAAAACAGGCTACAATGTTATCTAGGATAAATTTATAGACTTGTTCAAATGTAGTCTTCCTTATAGAAATAGTTTCAACCAACTTAGTGAAGTATTAGGTTGAGGTGATGATGAAGCTATGTCTTGTAGAAGACTTAGATGTTATAGATCGAATGATATCCAACTCCCATCATTGAAATGGCCATGTTATCTAAGTAGTGTGCAACATAGTCAATGACACATGTATAAGGTTTCCATGCTATTGGCACGTGTCACAACATTTGACCTTATGCAGGTAGTAATTTTTTATATGAGACTAATAATATCGTAATTATCTAATCCTAGCATTCATAGTTATAGATCCTATATTTCCTCCATAAATACCCTTTTGAACCTCCTCTAGGACTATTTTGGCTTTGGTTTTACCCAAGAACTTTAATAATAAACCATCGTAGGACCATCAACATAATGTGTTATCACCTATGATGACATATTACTTCAATCCTTTACATACAACATCCCTTTAAGTAGTAGTTAATTCATGTGAGGATTCACCATGTATAAGGTAAAATTTGATATCATTGCACCACTCCTTAGTAGGAGTAGTATGAACTATGGTCGCAAAAGTGTCCTCAGTGTTCTACATGATGGGAATATCATAGTCCATAGTTAAGGTGGTTAACTTACTAAACACATCTAGTGTCACACTAAGGGCTAACTTTATAATTGCATTGACTATGACATTCTCATTTCAGGGTATGTGTTGGATATCAACATCTACAAACTTTTGTAACAATTGCTTCCCTAGATCACAGTAAGGTTGTAAATGTTTGGATTTACATGCATAGACTTTGCTTACCTAGTTTACCACAATTTGAGAATCACCTTTGATCATTGAGCATCTAATTACTAGGTCATGAGCTACCATCATCTCTTTGATCAAACCCTCATACTCCACTATGGTATTAATAAATGGGAACTCAAAATTATAGGAAAAGGGTTGAATTTCACCACATGGGAATGTTATGATGGCAATGGAATTAGCCCCATGGGTAGTTGAAGCTCCATCAAAGTGCATGAACACCTCATAACCCTTGAGCACTTGGCTAATAGTGTTAATGTGCTCATTAAGGAATTTAGGATCTCTGGTTGCTTGGTCATCAATAGGTGATACTGTGAGTTTTATGGCTATGGCTTGATCCTTTTTTGAAGATTGAAAATGTAATGATGATCAAACTCCATACTTATTGCTTTTCATCAAGCTATATGGGTACTTTCATAAATGTTGGTTGTTATAGATCTTAGCACATTATCTTTGCAAATGATGTTGACTTTGCTTCTAAAGAGGTAGTAGCTCTACTTCTTCAACGAGAATACTAGTGCTAGACAATACTTCTCCACCTCAATGTATTGGGTCTTTTGGGTAACTAATGCATGGCTAAGGTAGTATACAAGTATCTCTACTCTATCACATTTCTGATAAAGTAGAAAGGTAATTAATGTGTCAAAGATGGCAAGGTAGATGTAAAATGGTTTAACAGCTTACAAAGGATAGACCATTGGTAGTTATGTCAACTCTTACTTATAGTTCTCAAAGGCCTTTTGGAATTGAGCCATCCACTCATAGTGAACCCCTTTCATAAGAAAGTGTTGCATGGGTTGTAACTTATCCGTAAGCCTAGCGATAAACCTATGAATAAATTGCAATCTACCTTGTAGTCCCCATAGATCCTTAAGATTGGTAGGCACTACTAATTTGGATATGGCCTTAACCTTATCAAGATCAACATGTATCCTTGCTTCTGATAATATAATGCCAAGCATTGTACAGGTCTCAACATAGAAGATGCATTTCTTAGGATTGAGCCTAAGCTTGTACTTGAGACATCATTTAAGGACAAGATCTAGGTCATTAGCCACTTTGGATTTATTAACTATGTCATCTACATAATAATTAAGCAAACATAGCAAACAATGAAGATATAGGTCATGACTCAATGATAGGTTGCTCCTATGTTCTTAAGGCCAAATGGCATCATAGTATAGTGAACAGTACCCCAAGGGGTCATGAAAGTCATACTAAGTTGATGTTCTAGGTTGATCCTAATCTAATTATATCTCAAGAATCCATCCATAAAGCATAATAAGGCATGACTAGCTGTAGTATTGATAAGTTGATCAATAATAGGCAAAGGTAAGTCATCCTTGATAGTTACTTTACTTAGGTCTCGAAAATCAATGCAAATAAAAACACTCCAATTTTTCTTAGGGACTATCACTACGTTGGACACCCATTTGACATAGTCAATAGCCTTAATGAAACCAACTTGGTAGAGCTTTGAGATCTCATCATGAACTACCAAGGCCAAATTAGGTCTAATCTTGCATACTTTTTTTTAACTGGTCTAATGCTAGGATTTAGATTGATGTTGTGTTATACTAAGCATAGGTCTAGGCCTGCCATATCTTCATATGACCAGGAAAAGCCCTTAATATTGCCTTGTAGGACATTGGTGATGTCTTGAGCATGTTGGGGTTTCAGTGAGGAACTTAATTTAGTGGTTTACTTCCCACCACTGTGTGTTGTGACAAAAACCTCCACTAGAGAGTCTTCAATTATCTCATCTGGCTCTATGTCAAGGGCTTTAACTAAATTTTCAGGCCATTCTAGAGATTTCTCTATTAAGGCTATGTAACTGACAACACTCTCAGGCTCAAGATCTAGGCAATCAGGGTCGATGTATCATTCTACATCACCATGGGATCCATGTAGGTACAAAGGTAAAATGATCTACTCCTAGGTACTCATACTTTGGTCCTACATGTCAACCAAAAGCATATTAAGAGACACATTGATGAAGGTGAATGAACAATGCTAAAATGATATACTATTATGCAAATACATGTTATTCTAATGAAAACAAGATCATACAAGGCTATAAATACAATAGAATCAAGAAAAAAATGAAATAAGGGCTAAAAAAAGTTGAGAAAAGGAAATTATGAGAAAAAAAGCTACAAATGGTCAACAAGGGTTACATTTTATCTAGTTTAAGGCCTTAGTACCCCATGATGCCACTTTAAGACCATAGCAAGCCATGGTCACATCATGCCAAATAGTGGCTAGGAAAGGTTAAACCCCAATATTTGATACCAATAAAAGGCTAAAAATAGGAAAATAAGGTTTTAATAAAGAAAAGAAAGAAAATATAAGATTATGTAAAGGCCATACTAGGTCAAGAAGGTCAATAATGCAACACAAGATCAAAACAAGTTAAAACATCATGTTATAAGGCCAAATTAGGTCAAACCAGCTACATATGGTGGAACTTGGCTAATATAGATCAAAGAGAAATAGCTTTTGCTAGTTTTAGGCCTTAGTGAACCATGGTTTAAGGCTATAAGGTTGTTAGGAAATTTTGGGCATTAATCATGGCTATTTTTGGGCTATTTAGACTTAGAAATCAAGAGTTTTGAGGCTTCCATGCTGGTGTCCCCTTATTTCCACATTGGCTAGCATTGAAGGAGTGACCCCTAGCATGGAAACCAAGAAGAGTATGTTTTAGGACATCTAGAGGTCAAAAATTGAGGCTCTAAGGCCTTCCTAACATATCATAGGGTCAAATCTATCAAAATTGGACACTTCAGAGGTCAGTAAAGGTCCAAAAGTAGGCTTTGGAGCTTAACACCCCTATTTCTATGCTGTCCAACATGGAAGGGAGGGGGATCAAAATTTAAGATCAAAATTAAATTAAAAATAGAATTAACCAAGGTCAAATTGGTAGTTGAAACCTAGATCTAGGAGTTGTGCATCCCCTAGCTTCATGTTGAGGCCATTTGACTTAGTTTCAAGTGCCAAAACAAGTTGAAATTACTTTCCATCCCCCTTTTACCATGCTGAGCACAACATCTCCAATGTGAAAGAAAGGGAGAAAAATTATTCTATGATCTTGGTGCAATTTGGGAGCACATCAACTAGGTTTTTAGGCTCTTAGGATTGTAGATCATGATTTCTCAAGTTTCTAGCTAGTTTTAGTAATGTTTAGAGGACATTTAAGGGCATCTAAGGTTTTGCCCCCATGTTTCCATGCTAAGGGAGTTACTCCAACGTGGAATATTGGGATGAATGAGTTTTGAAAACCAAAATGAGTTCAAATGAGTGTAATCTTAAGGCAATGAGGTCCTAGGCTTCTCTGGCATAGATTTTTTATCTCTAGGAGTGTCATCTTGAATAAAAAGTGGAAAATAAACTTTACCCCCTTGTTTACACACTACCTAGCATGGAAGGAACCTTCTCCAACATGGATGGAAAAAAATCCAAGATCTATGCCATTCATATCATGATCGGCTATGCATGTCATCTTGTAGAGTTACGAGGGTCAAGAGCTAGGGGTTTTATTCAAAATTTGGTAGTTTTGGATGTTCCTAAGTGGTTTTTAATATTTTCCATTCTTTCCATGCTAAGGATGGATTTCCTAGCATGGATCCGATTGGGGAGACCAAGGGGAATAGCTTTTGCCCATTTGGAGTTAGGTTTGTAGGTTTTAAGGGATCTGAAAGGTGCAAACATGGTCCTAGGATGTATGCAATGTTGTCAGATGTATTTTTGAAGTATCTAACAGCCATTTTTTAGTCTACCCAAAGTTTCCCCCTATTTCCATCTCTCTAGCATGGAAGAATCAAGGGACTCTACTTTTTGCTATTTTTGTTATTTCTAGGCATGCATGTGGATCTCTAAGGTTGCTAATATTGATTGTTGAAACCTAGGATCAAAAATTAGTTATTTTAATGGCTATTAAGTGGTTTTTGATATTCCCCCTTTCTTCCACACTAGGGTTCCTATGCTCAAAATGGAAGATTATGGGATCCACCTTTTTGACTATCCATGAGTAAATTTGAAGATTAAGGATTCTAGGATGTGCAAACAAGATCCTAGGATGCACACAAGGCTTCCTAGTGTCCATTTCAGGTATCTAAAGGTCATTTTAGAGTCCCCGCAAAGTTCCCCTCTATCTACATGCTCGCCAACATGGAAGAGGTAGCTCCTAGAATAGAAGATCCAATGGACTATATTTCTTGCTATTTTCTAGCGATTTTGGCTATGCATGCATATCCATGAGGTTGTGGATGTTGATTGTTAATGCCTAGCGTCAAAATCTAGTCATTTTGAGTTGTAAAATGGTTTTTACACTTCCCTCCATCCATCAGCTATGAGGCTAGGATGATCAATGTGGATGGGTTTCTCCTCAACATGGAGAATCCAAGGTGAGCAAGTTTAGATTCCTTCAATCAACTTTTAGAAGTCTAGTGGCTTTTAGAAGGGTTTACTTGCTTCCGAAAGTTACGTTTTATGCAAACTTCAATAGTTTTGTCTCCCTGACATCTCCCCTTGTATCTACACTAGGAGTGAAATGCTCAACATGGATGGGATCACCCTTAGTGTGGAGGAACCTTAGGGAATTGATATTTACTGAGTTTTAACATTTTGGAGGCTTCCAGAAGGGTTGTCAAGGTTCTAGTGTAGGTACAAGGAAATTAGACATTGTTTTCTTACATCTAGAAGCCTTCACTAATCTTCCTAGATGCATCAACATTATTTTCATGCTAGGAAACATGGAAGAGGTCTCCCCCAGCATGTCAAATCTATGCCATTTCAACAACCAATTGACAATGCATGTTAAGTCCCCGAGTTTGCTTGTGTCGATGGTTGATACTTGGTATCAAAATCCAATATTTTGGAGGCTCCTAGCTACCTTATGAAATCTCCCCCCAATTTTTTTCCATGCTAGGAATGGAATCTCCAATGTGGATGAGAGGGCGATGGTAGTGTTATGCCATTTTGACTACTTTCAAGGCATGAAAATCCAGAGGGTTCCAACAGTGTCTAAAGGTTATCAAAATAGGTTATTTGGCTATTTTACATTATGGATGATGTTTTATTGCATACTCCCTATGTTTTCACATTGAATCCACACTAAGAAACATAGAGGAGGTTTCACCAATGTGGAATAGGATATGGATGTAAAATTGACTCATCCTAAGGTCAATTTAGGCTACCAAAGGATATGAGGGACTGTTAGGCTTTGAGAAATGACTACTAGGTAATCAATTTAGGTAGTTTTGGTCATCCCCCATTCATGCATGCTAGATCTAGGATGTTCAGCATTAATGAGGCCTTCCCCAACATGGAACCACCAAATTTCAAGGTTTTAAGTACTTTTGACTAGGTTTGGTGAGGTTCCGAGGTTGCCAATGGTGCTTAGAGGGATCTTAGGTTATGTGGGCCCACTTTGGGAGTCAAACATG
Organism: Gnetum montanum; assembly: GCA_015680685.1. NCBI lineage: Eukaryota > Viridiplantae > Streptophyta > Gnetopsida > Gnetales > Gnetaceae > Gnetum > Gnetum montanum. The sequence continues at coordinate 89,683 of MNCI01011215.1, forward strand.
CACTAGATGGGTGTTGGGGTTAAGAATGAGTACTACCCCCCTTCTTCCATGCTAGGTAATGTTTCCCCAACATGGAAACCCAAGATGTCTAGTTTTGTTAGTGTCTAATCGACTTTCATAGCTCAATCTTAAAAATGGTGGGTTATAACTACTAAAAATGTCAAGAAAGTAAGGTTTTAAGTGTTTAAGAAGGTGGGAGCCATGTATCCATGCTAGGCATGGCATCCTCAACATGGATTCATGGGAGTTAAGGCCTAAATATTTTTCTAAGTATCCAAAGGGGTTCAAACCCAATGTTGATGTAGTTTCTAGGCTAAGACTGAAGGTGTATACTGGGGTTCACTACCCAAAAATTTTAAAATTTGCAATTTGAACTTAAATCCTAGCAATAACAATGTGGAGATAACTTCTACTCCCCTACATCTTGAGACCCCCTCCTTCCACCATACCATTAATCTTCAATGTAAAAACATGAAATCTTCCTTGCAGCTAGAATTGAGCCTCCATTCTTCCTAAATTTCAAAGTTTTCCAACATTGGTGCAACAATGGCACCCAAGAAACATGGAGGAAAGAGCAAGAATCCAAAAATATATAAGATAAAAAAAATTCCATCTCCATCTAGGCTTCATCCATCGCTACTCCAAAGTAGGCAATTCTAGCAATTTTTCCTTTAGTTTCTAGTAGTTTTCTCATGCTTTTCTTGCTATGGTATGGTCATTTTCTTCAAATCTATGTTGATAGAGATGGAAAAATGAAATTCCAATGGAATCCTACCCTGTCCTTTGGCTAGTTCTATGTAGATCTAGGGCTTTTTTATTGTTTTAGCTTTGGAAGATTTGATTTTTGAAAAATAGATTTGTTGTTTCCGTGCTTTTTTCTAAAATTCAGGGATATGGCCATTTTTCTTTGATCTAGGCCTTAGTGTTTATTAAATTTTAATTTTGAAAAAATCCTAACCCCTTATTTTTGTGTTTTTTTAAAAGCTTATGAGTTTTTTTGGCTATTTTTCATGGCTATATTAAGTTAGGTTTTATGAATTTTAAGCTTTTTGGTGATTTTTGTATGAAAAAAGAAAGAAATTTTATGTATTTTTTACTAAGAAAATGGCTTCATATTTTTAAAATATAATATTATGGATTTTTATGTCTATGTTTAAGCTTTTGAATGGCTATTATTTCATTCAAGTTTGGTTTAAAAAAATGAAATTATGACTATTTCTGTGAGGTTCTGTGATTAGGTTTTCGAGCCATTTTTCAAAGTTTCATGTAAGTTCATGAATTTTTTCTAAGAACACGATAGGGGCTTTGGCTAGTTTTAGGTTGTGGTTGGATGGGTCTTCACTTCAGCTTTCCAATGGAGGAGTAATTACTCTGTTTGGGTTTGAAATGAATATTTAATGAATTTTTTATTAAACTTGTGTCAAAAGTGTTTTGTTCCGTTTTCAGATCTTCATCCAAATTAATGATTTTTTTCTGAATAAAATGAAATGGTTTTGAATTTTTGTTAAGTGTGAATGCATTGGGCTAAATTTAAGCTTTCAAATGGTGGTTGAATCACTTCATTTGGAGCTCAAACAATTTTTTGGTGAATTTTCTCCCAACCCTACATGAAAGGGGGTTAATGTTGATAGCTACAGTTTTGCTAGTTTTGGCTATGTTTGACATAAATATAGTTACATGTTTCTCATTGTAATAGATATGTCTAGAAAGCTCATAATTTCAAGATTTATTCCATGGTTGAATCACTAAAATAAGAGCTAGGATGGATTTTTAATGAATTTTCAAACTAGGCTGTGTTAATAAGGCTAAGTTTTGGTTGTAGCACTTTATCCCTTTGGAGATGGATGTTATTGACATGTATAGAGATTTCTATTGTCAACTTCCATGCTCTTGGGGATGTCCTAAAATTTTTTGTTTTTGAAGGTTATATGAAAAATTTACTATTTTTGGTGATGTTCATGCTATTAGCTATTTCGTAAACTCTAAATCTACTTATGTGTTAATTTCACACGTTATCTATGCTATAATGTTTTGGTTATTATGTATAAGGCTATGAAAGATTGTAATAATGTTTTCATGAATGTCTTAGTCAAACTTGCATAAACACCTTAGAGCTTTTTATAGGGGCTAATTTCACCCTTGACTAGGATGTTTTTACAAGCTTGTTAAGAAATTTTGATTGGTCGTGATATTTTTTATTTTCCATGCAAGGTCTTCTTAAAGCCCATACTCATCATCATTGAGTTAGTGGGCATTCTATTCTACATTAGCCATCCTAAGGCAAACACCCCTTTTCGTAATATAACCTTGGACAAGGTCTCACTTTGGTTCCAACTAGGGGCAAGGGAATTTCTTGCCTACATCCTTCAAAATTTTAGTGTGATGCTATGGTCACACTTGTTTATGGATGTGGGGTCATAGTGGAAACACAAATGCCTCATTCATCTAGTCTAGTCACCAAGTTCATTACTAAAAATCCACTTTCCAAAATAATAGGGGATGTAGCAGACATGATCAGCCCACACTACCTCATGAAGATCTCGAGTATGCTAGAGTATAGTCAACATAATGTTGATAGTACTCTAATTGTGGTACACATGTTCTACACATTGTTTCAAAACCTACCCAGCACTATGTACCATCTACAATAGTAAGCATGATTGTTATAGTGGTTTTATGTTTCTGGATTTATTAGCTAAACTACCTTTTCTAACTTTGTCATTTTTATGACCTTCTTGTAGGTATAGGATCAATGATCAAGGATTGATCACTAATGATCAAACCTTGGTAGTTGTTCAAACCACCTTAGATGTATTTACCAAGGGCCCCCAGATTAGAACTATTGTGTATGAATAGTTAATAGGGGACTTTGACAAATACACTAAGAAATTTGACCCCTATCTACAAGAAGTGTGTGGCTAACAAGATGATACATAATTGATGGGTGGGCTCCAAGAGCATCCTAGATCAAACCCTTGCAGCTAGGACCTCTACTCAAACTAAAATGAATAAGAAGAAGAAAGGTAAATGTAAGAGTTATAATGCCTAATGTCTTATGATCACTAATTTTTTAAGTGTTCTATTATTTTAACTAGTTATTAAACATACCTATGTTGATACTAAATGTTTGGTTGTTGCATTACAAGACCTTCCACCTCTATCAATGTCACCTTGTTAGTTTCAAGATGTCATGAGGATACCCTCATCCTAAAGTTTGGTGAGGTGATACCAACATAGGAGTGGCTAAGGGGATAGGTGCCTAGATACATTCAAGTAAACATTGAGCACATGAGTTTGCTTAATTTATTTATGGCACCTATCCCTTCCATCCCCATTGTAGAGATGTTGCACATTATCAACTCCTTCAACAAAGAACCCAATCATTTTAACACCACCATTTGAGGCATGCCAATTACCATAACCATCAATGAGGGTACCTTTTGCAAATTATTTGGTGTTCTCACTAACAGGGCAAAATTTGCCACCAAAATAGTGAAGGAAGCAAGCCATCATGAGGAATTTTTGGAGTGTCTTGGTGCCAACATGGGCCACTCTAGGATTTCTATGGATAGCTTCATGGACCTTGAGGCAAAGGCATCATATCCTTTGTTTATGTCCCATGCATATCTTAAACTATTATCATAAAAAAAGGCAATAAACATCATGTAGGGGTGAATCTTTAAGAGGATCGTAATGGATGACATTAGATTCAACTAGATGATTACTTTGGTTGTTGGGCTTCATGATGAGATTCTTAAACTTGGCAATGACACCTCTACAATAATCCACATGTATTTTGGATTCTTTGTAAGTTATCTAAAGAGGTTTTTAGACTTCCTAGTGGTGTGGAGGAATGGATGATTAGTTGCCCAAGACCTAGACCAACTTTCTAAATCTTGAATAAAGCACATTTATCCAACCATGCAAGCCCAAAACCCATCAAATGAGAAGGATAATTCATTATCTATTACCACCAAGGATCTTGGTGCTAGGAAATGTGAATCCCCTAATAGCATGAGAGAGGATCCCCTCACAATTCCAATGAGCATCCTAAAAGCCAAGCAGTGACATATAGAAGTTGAAGGGGAAGCCAAGACCAAGCTCAAGAGGCCCATAGAGGAAGAACCACCAGTGTCAGAGAAACACACCCAAAAGAAGCTTAAGGAATCACATCAAGTGATCACAAGTATGATTTATCTATGTTTTGGTTATTCTATGTTTTAAGATTTTATGGCTACATTATGGCTTCATGTGCTAATCGGTTCTCTATGTGTTATGACTATAGACAAGTGTTGGGATATGGCAACCTATGTTACCATGAAGGAGGAAGCACAAAGATGTGCAACCACTATAGTAGAGGAGTAACAAAGATGTGCAAAGAAGGAACTCTTACAATAGCATGAGGCTAAAGTATTTTCCAACATAGATATAGACAATCTAAACACCTTATTTAGTGAGGTAGTACCAAGTACATCCCTTGTTATCATCCTAGAGAAAGAAGAGGAGGAGCTAGATATGCACATGCCTTGATGTTTCTCATTATATCATATTGTTTTACATTTGGTTTTTTTCCTAGCTATTCAATGATTGTTATGTTTATAGTAGTTCCTAAGCCACTAGTATAGGTCCCTATCCCTAAGTTTTCTGCAAAACCATGGGTAGAGCTCCTAGAAAATGTGGATTTCATGCATGGGATGGTCAAGGAAATCATTGACTAGTTGCAACAAGTTGCACCCAAGATAGGTAAGAACTTTGTTTTATATGCTTTAGTTAGTTTTATATGTCATAGGATGTGTTTAAGTTATGGCTATCCTAGGTTTTAAACTATGTTTATGGCTATATTTTATGGTTATGAAGTGCCTTATGTGGTGTGGAACCCCAACTGAAACATGGAGATTGACTCTTTGCTAAAGCGTCCCTATTATGTCTCTAGTGTACCCTTAAAGTTGTATGAGACTGCTATTGATCTAGCAATGTCATGTGCAAAAACTTCATAGGAACTAGAAAGGTCCAAAAACTTTTTATGGGAACATGTTGTGGCCTTAAGGGAGAAAACTCAATGGTAGGAGGAGGTGATCAAAGAAATCCAAGATCTCAAGGCCTTTTTGGAATCCCAAGTGGCTAACTCAAGGGACTTGTGGACTAGAGAGATCACATGGACCTGCTACTGGCTTGCCATCTAGGATAATGAAGCACTCTCATGGGAGATGGTAGAGCAATAGATGCAAATAGATCTCATTTTTCAAAAGGCTAAGGATTTGAAAGATCACTATGCTTGGTTCCTTGAGTGGGGTAGGACACAAAAGGACCACAAATGATAGTACAAGGTTGATCATGAGGCCTACGTAAAGTGGCTCGAAGAGGAGCTAGTTGAATGGTGTAAAAGAGGGTTGTTCATTGACAGGATCTAGGCTGAGAGTGCACATCAACTCTTTGAGAGTACTCTCAAGGTGGAGAAATCTAGGTGAGACCTCTATGACTACTATTACTTGGGAGCCACCTACTTGGACCACAGTAGATAGGACTGACATCCTCTCTAGCATTAATCTTAAGGATATTGGCTAGGCCAATATGATGGAGGACCAGATTCTCCATTGTTTGGAGAATGGCCTTCAATATCTACCCATAGAATTTATGGAGCTCGAGTCCCCATAGGTTTGATGCATTTTATGTTTTAGTTTTATTTTAAGTTATGGTTTTATTTAAGTTATGATTTTATTTAAGTTATAATTTTTGGTTGTTTGTTATTGATTGGCTATGTATTATTACATTTCAGGCATCAAGAGACATTAGTGGCCCCACTGGTGAAGGTGGGGATTACCCACCACTTGCTCCTTTCGATGCCCCTTACCATCCTCCATTTGTCTATTCTACTTTGTTGGCTAGATATGATTTTGTTTTTATGTTGATGGCTATTGTTAGCCAAGACTATGTTATGGATGCATATTATTATTCATTATTATTTTTGACATTTTCCTCATAAGGAAGGAAAATTTCTTGGTGGATATGTGAAGACACAACTCTTAATTGAGCTAACTAAGATATTATCAGGATAAGGTTAAATTCTAGCATCTCCTCCACCACCAAGAAATTGGAGGTTGTCGGGAATTTCTCACCTACTACAAACTATAAGGAGATAGAACCTTTGACAATAATCCTTAATCCATTGAAGGACTTGAGAGCTAGATTTTTTGTAGGCTATATCTACTCTTTCAAGCCCCAACCCAAGCATTCAATGATGGTGCATGGGATGAAATTTTTTACAACTCCATCATCAACATGCATCCAATGCACCTTAAATTGCCCCATCTGAATTATCATGAAAATAGAAGTCCTAGTCACGTCACCATTTTGGAGATTGGTCTTTATTTCACTATCATGAAACACCAGTGATGTTGACATCCCTTCCCTTAGTAAGGAATAAACCATTATCCCATGGATAGATTCCTTGTTAGCTAGGATGTCCTTACTAACAAGGATGGAAATAAACATCTTGACCAACACATCATAATGTGTGATGAAAGTCATAATCAAGTTATACAAACTCAAAGTTGTGTTCTTTTACTTCAGAAACTATCTAACCTAATCTATCACACTGATTGGTCATGGGCTTGTTGCTCAGGTTGTGCATTACTTCCTCCATGCACCCCAAAATGCAAACTTTAGCCTTAGGTTGTTGGGGCCTTTCCACTTTTTTCTGGCTTTTTGTTTTAGGTTCCTCCTATGGTTCACTAGTTAAAGTAAATTAGGTAGAGGAGTTCATGGGTATAGACAATATGGGAGTGGGATTAGGTGGGCCCACTCTCGTTTGTACCTCCATCTACTTGTGACTCTTCTTGCTAGGATTTTGCTTATCCTTCTTCCTCTACTTGGTTGAAGTCTTTTGGTTATTAGTTTTTAGTTGTGAGGAATTAGATTCAATCATCTATTTATATTGCAGGTTTCCACTCTTCAAAAGTTGATCTAATAATTCAAATGACTTCAAAGATAAGGTAGTGTACTTGCTTCATTATTTTCGCTCAAAGTTTAGCCGAGTTGTGGTTGATGTAGTGGCCTAAGAGGTTGATGGTTAATTCTCATGGTTATTGGTAGGGGCCTTGGCTGGGTTTGTATTTAGCCCCTAGTTAGTAATCTTAGCCTTTTTATTCATAATTTTTATGGCTACATTGTTATGCTTTCCCTTCTCCTTGTCCCTTGTATGTTTAATTTTGTATGCTACATAGGCTAGGTTAGTACTAGCCTCTACAACATCCTCTATGTTCTTCATTTGTGAGAATGCTTAACCAAGGGAGTATAGGTCAAAGTAATAGAGCTTTGACTTGATAAAGTCATTAACAATCCCCTTGAATATAGCCAAAAGATTTGTTTCAGCTATAGCTTCTAATACCTCATTGAGTAGTCCATTCCATTGTTGGATGAACTTCTACATAGGCTCAAGGGATCCCTACTTGACCTTCATGAGTTGGTTAAGTGTGGTGTTGGACTTCAAGTTATATTTGAAGTAGTTAACAAACTAGGCTATTAAGTCCCCAAGAAAGGATATGGATCCTCTACATAAGGCATAGTACCAATCAAGTGTTTTCCCAGTCAAGGACATAGGGAAGATCTTCATGATAGTATGAGGCCAAGGTTGCAACAACAAGTACTCAGAGTGAAAGGTAATCTTTTGATCCTACTATATTTTTATAAAATGTTATGAAATTTTCTAAAAAATTTTAATCTCTAAAAATTTTAAGATCTATTTTCTAAAATTTCTAAAATTCCTAAACATGTTACAATGCTATTATGTTACCAAGTGTTAAGTGCTATTGGTATTACAAAGTGTTAATTATATACTTGAGAGAGCATTGTACTTATGTGTATTAATTAATCAAAATTAATTAATTAATTGAATGCATTAAAGTGAATTACATGAATAATAAATGCATTAAGTAAACATTACACTAGGTCCTAGTGTTGCAAATTTTATGAAGAAAGCTTGTCTTTATTATCATTTACACTAAAGTACATCAGTGCTCAAATAAAGATCCATATAGTGCTTGCTCCTACTATGGACACATAGAAAATATTCTAACTCTCAAAATAACAAACTGCAAGAGCTCTACTATGCTACTAATGAATGAATTTCATAAATGCGATGAATGCATGCACATTTATAGGTAAGATAGAATGCTTTGTTGACGGATACCCATTGATGTAGTAAACCCTATGCTAATAGGATCTTGTTGATATGATCTGATTGACATGGCCAATGCACAACTCATTATACCCCCACAATTGAATGAAAACTCATACTTAAGTTAAGAATAGGAGGAACGTGTTCTTTACAAAATTTTAGGAAGGTATGGGATTATTAATATTCACACTAATGCAAAAAAACACACATAGATGCTAAGTGTCCCAAGTATATGGATCAACAAATTTTATAAAATTTTGTGTTCATGACAAAAAAATCAAATACCATAACAAAACTAATATCAAAAATCCTCTAGTAGCTTGAAGATGAGGAAGGAAATAAAATTTTCCTAGGTAGTGAAGGTTCTTAAGGTGCCAAAGGACCTTATCATCCCTCCAATGCATTTGATTATTATGGTTAAGGCTATTTCATGGTCTTTCAACTATAGTTGTGATTGCTGGTGGAAGATAGAAAATATCTAGCAATTCTTTCATCTTCTCCTTCTTACTCTTGGGATTATACATGGTCCACATGGAATTACCAATGTGGGCTAGTATGGAAATAGCATTTCAAGGAATAAATCCTTCACATTGATAAATTAGGCTATGAATTGCTTCCATTTAATATTAAATGCCTTGATAGCATTTTGTAACTCATAGTAGTCATTCATCCACTAGGCTAGGTTCTTAGCTATGGATCTCTGATCAATGAAGTGTTGCTTGAGAACATTGAGTTTAGCATTTTCAATTTCAAGTTTCTTTTTTACCTCCTTATGGTGCTTGAACTTGGCCTTGTACAATAGGTATGAGTTGGCCACCTACTTTTTCAAATATAACCTTGACCTTCTCGTAGTTAGCATTGCCAAGTTTGCATAGTGAAGGTTCGCAAGCTTCATGTATTTGGTCATCTCCTTAATCTACAGCTTCTTGAGGTGGATTTCTATCTTATTCTACATGTTCAACCCATCAAAGATAGGTTTCCACACATCCCCTCTTTGTTGAAGCTACTAAAGAGCCTCGTTCACCTTTGCCTTTACCAATTTGATTTCTTTTTCATGAATCTCCTGCTACAAGTTTACCTGGTCACTATAATTATTTTTAGTCATTAGTTATTTCAATTATAGACCTTTGGGGAAGGACATGAACATTTTCCTTTGAGAGATTACGATTCTTTGCTACCAACCTCCTTAGGTCCATTGTCACCTTAGTAAGCTACTCCTACTACTCTCTCATTTATCCAACCATTTACTCCTTTTGGGGCTTGATAGTATGTAGGTGATGATTATCCTTAGTTGAATTTGCATTCTCCTTGTGAAGCTCCAACAAGTCCTTTTGAATGTTATAGATGATGGCATCAACTAAGAACTAGTCAAAGATCACTAACTACTTTTCTTACTCAACCTCTTGAACTTTGGACTATAGCTATTAAACAACTTCATCCCTAGTCACTACTTGGATAAGTACCATGGGATTAGCAAGGAAGGCTCTAAGTTTTACAACTTCCATAGCTAAGCACTGGTTCTCATCTCTGGCTCTTTCAAGTTGAACCTCTACTATGATGCACTTTCCCCTTGCCTCCAATAGCATTGATAGGGTAGTAGTGATGTCGTCTGAAAGGTCAAATACCTCTAGAATTAGTTGTCAATTTTACACCATTTCTTCCAGAAACTCCTTGTGTTATGATGCATTGAACCTTCCACTTACTCCTCCTCTAGAAGTCTACACATCTCTTAGTGTAGCAATATTAGGAATAGATGCTGCAACAACATTTAAGGCTTCACGCACTCAATCTACCACCACCTTAGCTATCATTTCTTACCCTTAGTGCTACATCACAAAGATGGTTTCCCAATCATCCTCCTCCAACCACACCAAAAGGTAGTAGCATTTCCAAAGATTATTGGGAACTACTACTATTCTAGAATGGACACTATTACCTCTTGGGAACTAGGATTTAAGGATGTAGGCACCTACATCCATATGGAAAATTGTAGGAAAGTAGAGATTAATGTTTAAAATCATCAAGAAGCCATATGTTATAGCCATGATAAGCATGTTTGACTGATAGAAAATAGGAAGTTGATCTTGTCCTACAATNTCTCATATGAGTCTATAAGGTAATATTTTCTATTATCAATATTTTTATGATGATGAAGAATCCTTACTTGTTGGNCATTTGAAGTAAAACAATGTTAATCTTTATCAAGTTTATTCAAATCCTTACCTCCTATCTCACCTATGCTTTATTTCATTACTTTCAATTCTCTTCCTTTATTCATTTTTATTATAGATACACATATGATCTATTCTCTTTGTTTTTTTTTCTATTCTTCTATACATATCCTATATAGTTTCATCTATTTTCCCACTTTCTTCCTATCCCATTTTACTAATATTTCTTCATATTAGCAAACCATAGCATAGATGTTTATGAGTGATCTCCCTTGTGTAGAGAGGCATGAGTGGTATACCATTTCTACTTCATGTAAGGATGTGTTTAGGTTGAGTAGGATAGGGAGAGAATTATATCGAGTTATCAACATTGTTAAACTATGGGATCTAGCCATGTCTCACTTTTTTGATATAACATCTCAACTTGATGTATAGGTGATGTACCTCATTTCTATCCCTAGTCTATTATTTTTCTCGATTTCATAATTCTATATGTCATATTTTCTATTTTATATTCCTTTTTTTTCCTCTAACTCTGTTTCCTATCTATTTCCTTTCCTCTCATCAACACATTAGTGAGAATTGAGTGATACTTTTCTATTTTAGTGAGGGTATGTTAAGAATCTAAGTGGAACATGGTGTGAAGCACTATTAATGGAATCCTTTTATTCATCTTGTATTTAGGACATAGCCATGTTTTTTCATGCACTCAATGCTAATTTTGAATTACATTGTTGTTTCTTGAGTGAGTGGTGGTGGTGGTGGTTTCTCCTCTGCTTAAGCTACCTTAGTAGGAACTTTATCTTTCATCATCTCTACCTACAAAGTGACAGGAGCATGACAACGAACATTATTTGAATAGTGGACTATCCCTCCCATTTTGCATAATTTTCTAATTAAACATGAAAAGGAAATTACCTTTTTTCCACATTCATTCTCGTTGAAGTACTTCTCTATCTCGAGAGAGATTAGCTATAGAATGTTTATTGGGAATTTCTCACTTAGATTGGTACATGCACAAGTACAAAAGGTTGTCACCTTACTTGGCCTCATGATTAAACTAAGGTAAAAGGATGTAATCTTAAAGTATGCTTATTATAGCACTGTGAGCACATCTCTTCGTGGTCAACTCCATAGCATCACTAGATCCATTCTTTTTTCATACCTAGATTTTTCTACATTGGAATTTTCACCAAGGTTTTTCTAGTTTTAGGCAACCAAAGGGTCTAAGATATGGCCTCCATGGGGTAGGACATATCAATGTCCTTGATCTTTGTTATGGAATTAGGCTACCTATTTCTTTAGAAAGATATGTGTCTCCCATGTACCACTTCCCACTAGAAGTGATTATGGATGACCTAGGAGAGTTCTAAAGTTGAGTTTTAACATCTAGTAGAGCAAACTTCAAGAAGGTTCCAAAGTTCAACTCTTGAATGATAGATTTTTGAACCTTCATGGACACGATTTTCCATAGGCAGGCCACTGTCAAAGGAACCTCAAGGTTTGGCCTTGGTCCGAGTGTCTCATCTTAGTGGGATTACTCTATTGTAGCTTTGGAAATATGTTAGAAAAATTACACTTTGGGCTCTTCCTGAAGAGGTTCCATTACATTGGTCTAGGCCACTTGCTCCTAGGGTTATTTTAGCTATTGATCCCTTTTGGTTCTAGGTCACTTGTCCCTCAATTGAGATGGTTCCACCTATAGTTCATGCTTTCCTTTAGGTGCCACATGTGATCACAACATAATCAAGGATTAGCATGTGATGTGTAACTTATAACATTTAGGTACCTTGTGTCTTTAGGCAGTTACAATTGCCTAAGTTATGGTCATGGTAGATTGATTATTTTACTATTATTTCATTTTAATGTCTACTAGAGTTTGTTAGAAAGGTTTAACTCTCATAAATTAGTGATTTTAATATTGTATTATTAACTAAACCTTGTGGGAGTTCAAAAAAATTTAAAACCTAAGGATTGTGGTCCGCATGATGTAGAGCTCACCTCTAGTAATTATAAGACTAAAGAACAAGGGTAATCAGACAAATAGTATGAAAGTTAGGGGTTTTGAAGGATTTTGGGGTCCAAAAAGTTACAAGAAATTCTCTTGCTTTTGTGTCAAATGGCAAAAATTTGCTAAGTGTTGGATGGTATATTTACAATTTTTTCCATGTGTCAATAGGATTATGTCAATAGGATCTTGTCAATGTAGTTGTTCAACAAAATTTTGCAACTTGAAAAATGAAGGAAAAAACAAAGAGTTTTTCTATGAAATTGGAGTTCAAAGGAAGCCTAAGAAGACAAGAGCACAATGAGATGCATGAAGAGGGCTAGATAATGCATAGAAAAGGATATTTTATTGGGAGAATGATGTAGAAATTCCATGAAGGGGCACATAACTGAACATAATTTATGTAGAGCACAAAATATTTGAAAGCAAAAAAGCCTAAGGGATAAGGAACTTAACTAAACCAAAGAGCATGCAAGTGGGTCCTTCCCATAGTAGGCTTATGCCCTTAAAGCCCTTGCATGCACTTAAACCAAGGATTTTGTGAACTCCATGGATGACTAATCGTCATGGTTACTTAAGGACTAAATTACCAAAAAAACTATCTAGAAACATTGACACATCAAATTGAGACATTAAAAAAAACATGAAAAGAAGCAGTGAGGTGAGGTATGAAAGGTAGAGATGGATGAGGTGGAGATTGGAATGAAGCCTCGTATCATTGTCACATGAAATTTCTTGTGGATTTTGTAATTAATATAACTTGATAACATCCATACCTGATATAAATTAAAATCAACCACTTTTAGTGACTTCACATTAACACTCTAAGATCATTCCACCCCCTCTAAACACAAAAATATCCCCCCAAATCAATCACCATTTCTAAAAGAGAAGAAAGAAGTGAGATGGACCTTAGGTATAGGCAATGTTTAGGCATGGCTAACATGTCTTTCCAGTTCCATAATTAGTTCTTGTAGCCCATTATTTTTTCTAACATGTGTGCTTTGAATTCCAATTATTGGGTTTTTTTTTTAGTTTTTGAATGGAAACCACACCATGAAAAGACTTTAGCTTTCTATTATTGGTTGATAGTGGAATGGTGAAAAATCCATGAGAACACTCATGCATGCAAGAGGGTAGGAAAGTACAAAGAGCATCAAATCCCCATGAAGTCATACCCTTCTCTATCAATTTAATCCTTTCCAAGTTTGAGAACTCATAAGGTCACAAGTTCATTATAAGTTTCATTTAAGAAGGGAATGCATGTTCCCAAAATAAGGGAACACCATAGAGTCTTGTGGATGGGTGGATGACATGGACTCACTATTTGTTATCATGAAAAATAAACCATGTCTTAGCTATCCACACCAAAATTCAAAGATAGAGTCTAGATATTAGTAATAAAAAAACATTATAGTACAAACCACCATCAATCAATAGCTATAGTTTCACTTTAGTCTTGGCAGCAATAAAGAAAAGAAAAACATAAAAGAAACCCAACCTAAATAAAGTAAAATATAGAAGAAAGTAAAAAATATGTAAGAAAGAGAAAATGTACTAAAAATGGTGTAAAATAGAAAGAATTGAAAAATAGAAAAAAATGAAAAAAATGAGTAGGCACTTTGATTAATTAGCATGGATGTCCATCTCTCCCATGACTGAGTTAGAAGAAACAGATTCAAAAACTTAAACATGCGTGTCCATCTATTACGATGTTTTGGTTACTAGCTCTCTTAGGCTCATAGAAAGGTTTTATTTGTTGTATGTTGACTAGTAGTTTCTTGTTTGGGATTTTAGGTTTGTATATCAACATGGCCCCAAAAGGAAAGGTTTCATACATAATATAAGGATCCTCCCACAATGTCTAAAACTTGGTTCTTTATGGAATTTGTCTAGGATTATAGTATAGAACCTAGTTTCTTTAATAAAATTTCGCTTTCCTAATTCTAAGATCATGATGTTGCTTGTTGAATGCCTTATGTAACTTGTTAGTCGACAAGGCTACTTATGGATTCTTGTCTAACAAGTTGAGGTTCATGAATCTTTATTTTTGTGATAGAATTAGGTTAAGGTCAAGGTCACATGTTTTTAATAGTGTACGAATCTCTATTTGGATTAGAAGTGTTAGTAACTTTCAATACACAAGCTCATAAAGATAGTATCCAAGAGAAAGTTTCCAGGTAAAGCGATAGGTCCAAAGGGCATCATTGGGTTTCATGCTGTAATCCCTCCTATATTTACTAATGTTTTAGGTTATTATTTTTATGATCTTCCTATTTGTAACCTTTATTTAACTATTGGCTTAGGGATGGTAGGGTATTATTAAGTTACGCTCAACCTTGAAGCACTGCATGAGCTTCTAAAAGGTTGTGCCTATAAAATGAGTACCATTATAAAAAATAAGTGCACCTACCATTCCAACCCTATTTAACACATATTCTTGTATAAACTAAGTAGCTTTAGAAGATGTGCAATCAGTGACAAATGCAACATTCACCCATTTCATACAATAGTTAACATCAACTATGATTTATGCCTTCCCATTCGACATGGGTATAATGGAATCCATGAAGTTAATGCCCCAAATATTGAAGGGCTCTAGTGATTAGATTCACTACTAAGGTCCCTCCATATGAATGGTCATTTTACCATCATGTTCATAGCATTCATAGGATCTAATGAAGTGGTGAGCATCCTTAAAAAGTGTTAGCCAGTAATACCCTATTATAAGGATCTTAATGGTCATGCATCTTCCAACATAGTGGGACCCACAAGGATCCTCATGAGCATCTTGGAGAACATGTAGTTGATTAGCATAAAGCACACACCACAAAACTAGGCCATCCATGCACACTTTGTAAAGGTATTCATTGATTTCCATGAAGTGATTTTCGTAGTGAAGAAGCTATTGTTTCTTCCTGTGATCCGACTTCTATGGAATTTTCTAAGTAAGAATATAGGTAAGAATGCCATTGTACTAGTTGGGTTTAGTGGATATTTGTTTAGTTATAGCCCTTTCAAAGAGAAGTCCATCATAAAAGAGATCTAAAGTAGGCTCTGCTCCTCTTTGTTGTCCCATCTTAATCAAGATAAGTGGTCAACAACCACATTCTTGATTTTCTTTTGATCTACCATTGTAAGATCAAATTCCTACAAGATCACTAGTCATCATATGACATGGGGGTTTACCTTTGGTTTATTCATCTAGAACCAAATTTCATTATGATTTGTGTGCACAAACACCTTGTGCCCAAGCACATAGTTCTCGAATTTCTCTAAGGAAAATGCTATTGACATAAATTCCTTTTCTATTATGATGTAGTTCAATTATGCATCCATAGTGCTTCTATTTGCATAGTTGATATAGTAAGGATGTTTATGATCATTCAACTATTTAACCTTAGCCTCTAAGGAATAATTGGATGCATGCATCATGATGTAAAAGGGCCTATACTGATCAAGTGCTCATATCATTGGAGTTTCCACAAGCTATTCTTTGAGTTCCTGGAATGCACATTCACATTCCTTCATCTAGTCAAATGAAGCATTCTTCTTTGTCAGCTCTACTAATAGGTTAGTGATCTTAGAAAAATTCTTAATAAATCATCAATAATAGCTAGTATGTCTAAGGAATGACCTTGAATCTTTAACTATTTCTACCTTTTTGGTAATTCCTTGGATGACCCTTATTTTTCTAGGTTTCACATTGTTCTATTTCTCTAAAATTTTCTACCCAAACACAATGCCTTCCTAGATCATCAAGTGGCTTTTCCCAAATTGAGCCTAAGGTTTATCTTCACACACCTTTTTAGCACTTGCAAAAGATGGTCTAGGGCTTTCTAAAACAAAGCCTCATATGTGAAGAACTCATCAATAAATACTTCCACCTTCCTACCAATCCATTCCTAGCAATGCTCAAAACAAGGCATTGGAATGTTGTAGGGGCATTACATAGGGTAAACACCATCTTTTTGTATGTAAAAGTTTCCAAGGGACTCATGAATGTTATTTTTTCTTAATCTTATAGAGAAATATGAATTTTATTATAGCCATAATAACCATCAAGAAATCTATAGTATTAATGCCCAAAAATGATATCCAATACCTAGTCCACAAATGACAACAGAAAGTGATCTTTGTATGTTATCAAGTTCAACAACCTAAAATTGATGTAGATCCTTTATTTTCATCTTTCTTTGGCACTATCATAAGTGGGATAATCCAATCACTATCTACAATGGGATAGATGAACCTTGTTTTAAGGAGTTTCTCAATCTCATCTTTAACAATCTACTTCAATTTGGGATTCAAATGCTACTATGACTACCTCTTTGACTTCATGGAAGGATCTGTGTAGATGTGATGTTGGTGTATCCTAGAATCAATTCTACTGATTTTAGGATATGATAAAGTAAAGTTTATTGGCCATTTCTTGAGCACCTCTAGTAGCTTCGTTTTCTATGTAGGAGCTAGGTTGTCATTGGTAATAATCAACTTGCCATTTTTTATAAAAGCATACTCCATTCTAACCAATAGAGTCTTTAATTTAATGGGCTCTTATTTAAAAATTTCAAGGATATCTAACTCTTCCCAATTGCTATCATTACATTCATTAGAGATCTGGTAATGAATTCACTCCATCTCATCCATGCCTACAATGTAGGCAATTGTCAGGTTCTCAATTTGTATCATGCCCAAAGTTGAGCTACAATCAAGTTCAGCTATCAGCCATTGGGTGTCCTTTTATTTTGTGGCTACTACATATAGGCACATTTGTATTTACAACACATCAGAACACTACATGCATGCTATGATAGATGTACTTTTAATACTTCATAATTTCTTCATGAAATTGCACCTTGTGTCACTATACACAATGCATGGAACATGTTTCCTCTCAATCTTTCCAAAATCATTTTCCTTTAAAATTTTTAAGGAGAAGTCTCTAATTTCCAACCATGCATATATTATGCTAATCAAAGCCCTTATCATGATTATTGGGATGTTCCCATTGCAGTTACCTCTACAAATCACTGGAAAGTGAGCATAATAGGACCATCCACAAACAGTGGTCACAATGTCCCTCATCAATCCCAAGGGAATGGTGATGGATTGTTTTTCCAAATCAAGATAACTTTTTCTCTTCCTAAGAGGAGGGAGGTTCCAAGATTTATACATTTCATGAGAGATCATATTGATACTATAACCTAAGTATATAAGAGCTTTGCAAGGCTCATTTCCATCAATTTGTAAGTAAATTAGGGGAGTTCTAGGATTAGACCCTTTCCTAGGAAGATGGCTAGCCATTATCCAATTAGTGACTACATGGGTCAACATGATAGTATGAACTTTGAAAGGTATTTGGTTTAAAGGATTCTTGAATGATGTAGCAAAGGATGACGGTAGTAGTAGTGCTAGAACGAGACATGATTGCAAAACTCACATGCAAAAATTGATTGTTGAACATAGTACCCATATGAATCTGGCTACTAGTAAGGGTACTAGTATCTTAGTGCTGGCATCCCCCATGAATGTGGGTGCTATGAATACTATTATAGCTCATGATGTTGGGGTGGATCTCCACTCATATAGTAGGCTTATTGTTGGTGGAATTTCCTGTAGTTTCCTAGAGGATAAGACAACCTTCTAGATGCTTTTCTTCTTGTCAATCTAGGATTCAGCACATACATCCTAGACTCCTGAAAGTGTGACATAATGGTGTAACATCCCTTAGGATGATCATAGTGGTAGATGTCACATCTACTATCATCATCTCTCTCAAATTTCAAAACCTTTTCAATAGCACCATCTTTGCCCTTACCCCTTTGATGGGCACATTCAACTACTTTCATTCTCCTTTGATTATGACCACTACTTTACTCTTTAGACTATTTAGAAATTCTAAGGATAGTTTGAAAATTTATTAAAAGAATTCCATATTGAATTTACCTTGACTAATATTTCAAAAATAGATTTTTGTATTGACAACATATTACATTGCATCACTTCATCAAGTGGTGCCTCCTCCTTATTGTTACAAAACTAAACCTCCCTTTTGTGGATGAAAGAATCTCAATTGTACTCTTCTACACTTTCTCTTTTTGTCAAATATTCTTCTTCTTTGGCCATCTACTCAATCACATTTGGATTTGATAGATCCTCAATTCTAAAAGTATCCCTTGGGCATAGACCACATGAGTTCTCTTTGTTTCTATTTTGAGCCCATCTATGATATGGTAGAGCTACTCCCATTAAGAAAAGCCATGTTTTGGGCATCTGTGCAAGAGAGAGTAATATCTATCCATGGCTACATCCAAGGATTCATGTGTTCTTTGTCTTCACCATTGCATCTACTTCCTTATATTAGATACTTGGGAGTATGTTTGATACTTTTCATTGAAGAGTTTAAACATCATACTCCATCATCTAATTAATTCTAGTTCTAAGAACTATTACTGACTTTTAGCCTCCTTGATGAGTGTCCTAGGAAAAGCCTTCAATTTTTTCCATTCATTTTCAACATTATGCAAGGCATAG
Organism: Gnetum montanum; assembly: GCA_015680685.1. NCBI lineage: Eukaryota > Viridiplantae > Streptophyta > Gnetopsida > Gnetales > Gnetaceae > Gnetum > Gnetum montanum. Next base: position 108,575 of record MNCI01011215.1, read on the forward strand.
ACATCATGAAAGGCTTGAAGATTATTTTATGGATCATAATTATATTTCCCTTCAAAATTGGGGATATTTTTCTTATCCAATATTTTGATTATACTATTGTTTACATGCCTGATTGAAATCCTCATAGCCTTTATAATGTTTAGCATGTTTTTCTTTTTTCTTTTTCTTTTTTTCTTCCAAGAAAAGGCTCATCATATGTCATAGATCTTGGGATGACCATGATGCCTATGATGCCCTCTATTGTCCCTTCATTCATGATGGTGAACCTCTCCTGATTAGCCACACCTTTGATCTCTAGTATTCCAGTCGGTCCTATGATCATCTCTATCTCACTGATCATCTCCATCATGGTCTTGTCCTCTACAGCTTTAGTTGGGGTTGGAGGAGGAAGAAGATGAGGATGAAAAAGGAAAAGATGAAGAAGGACTAGCACAAGAATGGTACTTAATACTCCATCTCCATTGGTCACTGCTATGATCATCATGTTTGTCTTTGTCATGGTGCTTGTCGTGGTTCCTACCTTGACTCCTTCCTTTAAAGCTATCATGATCATGGGATCCATTCTTTCCTAAACCAATATTTCTTACAATGGACTATAAACTCTAGTTATGAGCCCTCTTCATCAAAGAAGAGATGAGAAATATCAGTGTTTTGAGAACCCTGAGAGAATATATTCTCACCTTCCTTCTGGCATATTAGGAACAAAGGGTTTGTAAACAATTTCCTTTTTGATGCCTTGTATCAAATCTCTTATTGTTCATCCTTCTTTGATTATGCCTCAATGGGATTATAATCCTAATAGTCATGTCCCTACACAACATACTCAACATAAATCCCTACAATACCCAATTTCATGAGAGTTTGGAGCAACATCACAAGAACTAATCGTTTAGGTGAAAACATAATGTTGCACTCCATGTTCCTCCATCATAGCTATTCATATTGATTCAAGATGAAGGTGAATTCTGGAACATACTCATCATTATGATTATAGACCACTCTATATTGTTAGGGCACATGTGATTTTGATCCTTCACAGCTTTGCTAATTGGATCCACCTTCATATGATGGTAAAGAATCTTTCCTAAGAGAAGAAGCCATATTAGATCAAAAGGAGAATAGTGTGCTTCGATTATTATTATTATTCTTAATGATGTTGACTTTAGGATTTGTTACAAAAACATTATATAATTTCACTAACTACTAGGTAGCACACATAACTAACTAAAGTCCCTGACAATAGCACCAATGACGAGTAGTGAGAAGTCCCTGTGTCTAATCATACAAATCACTACTATTCACTATGAAATCTAATTAAATTTCATAGACTTTAACTCTCTAAGCACAGTGGTTCTAGGCACTAAATCTAATGGATGTGATCATTGTCTTCTCAATTTCAATTGTGAATTGCAAAGGTATGGTTAAGTATAGCTGAGACATATGATTTTTATCACTTCTATGCTTTTTGTTTAATTCTCATAAGTGCTAAAAATTAAGTAATTAAATGTTTAATTAATATAATGTGTAACTAATGTTTAGCTAATCCTAACTTAAGCATCCATTCCTATCTATTGTACACATCCTAAACATGCTACAACACTACTAGGTTATGAAGCATTAATCATATACTTAAGATGATTATACTTATGCATATCTAAAGTTAATTAATTAATTTAATGCATTAAAGTAGACTCCATGAATAATAAATGTATTAAGTACATATTAAGCTAGGTCCAAGTGTTGCAAGGTTTATGAAGAAAGCTCATCTTTATTGTTATTCACAACAAGGTGCTTAGGTGCATTAGTGATCGAATAAAGATCTAGTACACTCCTCACTCCTACTATGGGTGCTTAGAAAATTTTTTATCTATCAAAAGAATAAACAACAAGAGCTCTGCTATGCTAATAATAAATGAATTCCATAAATTTAGCAACAAAGATGCACCTACAGAGATGCTACAATGCAGATGTAATTTAGCATCTACAATATCTCAATGAACTAATGATTCATCATACCCCCATGATTGACTAAAAGCTCATCCTCAAGTTAATAGGATAGGATGAAGATTTCTTTACCAAATTGAGAAGGTATGAGATTATTGACTGACTCTGAGTGTTGTAATGAAGTTTACAAAAAATAATATAATTACATGGAAAAATAAGAATAAATTTTGATGTGGCTAAATGTAGTTCTTATTTTAGTTAATGGTGGTTCTTCCATTGGATTTTTCCTTTTCTTATCAGGGTTTTGAAAGTTTATCTTCTTCTATCCTTGTCTTGTTTCTCCATATGTCCTCTCTACTAAGTATGGCACAAACAATCCTTCGATTTTAACTATTGCATTGTGTAACGACCAAAAATCTTGGCAATTGGAAAACACCGAGGGGTCGGTGGGCACAATAGTTTTGACCTTGTACCCATGGGAGGGCCGTGCTAGATGTTTGTGGATATAGGGTGCCCTGAATGGTCTGGTTGATTAGACAAGGACTTAATCATTGTCTATATAGCCTTTTGTAACATATATTTTTGAAACAAGAACGGAAATGCGGAGTAATGCTTGAAAGTAAATAAGGAAGAAAAATAAAATAGTGTAAGAACAGAACAATAAGTAGGAAACAAAGTAAAATATGGTTAGAAAAATGCACCACTATGAAGCCATAAGTTTTCTCTGTCAAGGTGGATACAGTTGGTTGCACAGCGTGGTGGAGTGCAGAGATCCCGAGAGTAACCGAGACGTGTAGAGAAAAAAAGGTTGCGTGCTTGGGCATGGCCTTGGGCACTGACAATGCAAGGATTCTACCAAGGTGGTAGACAGGGGGTGGAACAAAATGCCAGCTAAAAAAGCTAACTGTTTGTAGTGTCAAATAGAAAGCTTACAATGCTCAGTGTTACAGCATGCCGGGAAGAGAACTTGAGTGTCAAAGAGAGGAAAAGTTGAAGAATCCGGAGAATCTTTGAACTTTCTAAATGCTTCTCATTTGAAAAAATTTGAACCCTTTGAATGTTGTTTGTTGGGGTATTTATAGGGCTAAAGGGCATGTGACAGGGGTGTTTTGGATGCCATGTGCCGCAAGCCCATGTTGACTTGCTAGCGCCACACGTGCCATGTATGACCATTAGACTTGCAAGACTGTTGTAATGCAAGCCTGTTATGCCGTAACTGTGGATGCAAGTAGTGTGCACTAGAAGCTGATATTCAAAAGTGTCTATATGTAATAGCCACAAAAAAAGAGGCTACCTAGTTGCTAACTCCTAATTCTAAAAGCAACACACTTTGCATGGAACCTACTAAGAGCCTAACATGTGCATATCTTGTAGGCATGGATGAACTGAAGCAAGTTCATTACCAACTCTTTGATAATGCAAATGATGATACCTATTCGGGAGAGTTGGAAATTCCTCAAAATTTCAAGAGCCCCTTGAATTAAGAGCTCTACCATCTGACATGGAATATGTATTCTTAAGAAATGGAAATTTCATAATAACAATGCCACTCTTGCTCTAGAATGGAAATAGATGCTATTGAATGTGATCGAAAAATGGTCAACATTCTTTCCTTGGTCATATCCTAAACTCATAGGGATTGATCCTTAGATATGTCAACATCGTATCTACACCAATCCAGCCATGAAGCCAAAGAGGCAGCCACAAAGGTAATTGAACCAAAAAATGAAGTAGATCATGAAGAAGGATAGCGAGTGGATTAGTCCACTCATGATTGTGCCAAAGAAAGATGGCAAGTAATGGCTTTATATTGATTTTTGGCTACTGAATATGGCAACATTCAAGGACTATTTTTCATTTCCATTCATTAGCCAAGTGTTAGACACAATATCTAGGCATTGCTTTTATAGTTTTTTTTGTGGTTATAGTGGCTATAACCAAATCCAGATTGCACCAAAGGACTAGGCCAACACAACATTCACAAGTCCCTGGGGGACTTTTGCATATCTTAAGATGCCTTTTAGTCTATGTAATACCCATGCTACATTTTAACACCTAGTCCTTAGTAGTTTTGAATAACAGATTAGTAGTAGTGTGGAAGTCTTCATGGCTAGCTTGTATACCTATTCAGCTACATTTGAGCAAGCCCTGGGCTACCTTGAGCAACTTTTGAAGAGATGTGTTGAAAAAAACCTTTGGCTCAATTGGTAAAAGAGTCATCTGATGGTTTAGGAGGGCATTGTGTTGGGGTATAGAATATCACAAGTAGGAATTGAGGTCAACCCTTAAAAAATAACGGTCATCCAAGGAATAACCCACCAATTAGAAACAATCAAAGATGTTCAGTCATTCCTTGGATATATTGGCCACTACTACCGATTCATAGAGAATTTTTCAAAGATTACAAAATCATTGGTTGAGCTAACAAAGAAAGATGGTCCATTTTTTTGGACCATAAAATGTGAAAATCCATTCTAGCAATTAAAGGAGAAACTTATAAAAACTCCCATTCTACAGATACTTGACTAGTCCAGACCATTTCATGATATGATAGATGCATCAAATTATGCCTTGGAACATAAATGAGGACCATGCAAACAAGCACACACAGAACCTTATAGACAACATCGGTGGGAGGGGAGACGATGCACCTACAAGGGGAGGTGTCTCATCCAAAGATCCCTCAAGATCTGGTACAAGGTATGGCCTGGCACCGAACCAAAACTATCTAGTTTTGGTCGGCTACATATCTACAACAGTCGTAGACTCAGGGACATGTAGTTCTCCATGGAAAAGAGGGGAATGAAGAGAACTTACAAGAGAGTTGCAACAGAAGGGTGTCCTATTGCTATCTTGGTACCACCAAGTCGGGGTGGGTTTTCTAACACTTGAGAGTCATCCGAGGGTGCCTCAGAGTGTTCCATGGCCCCTGAACCATGGGGAGAGCCCAAGAGAACCACGAATCTGAGACATCTTTCACAATCCTCCCCCACACAAAAAGTGACATCCTTGGAGCAGAGCCTATGATAGCTTCGAGTGTACACTTCTAAATGGGTTTAGAACTCCATCAATTCTAGGGATCTTTCAACTCCTTAGATTCTAGGCTTTAAGGAAGATACCAACCCCAACACCTAATACATCCTTCCATCCAATTCCTTGCATGACATGTAAGGGTAATTAGAGGAAGCCCAAAGACTTCCCTTCTCTATAGAAGCGGGAGAGTCCAACCCAAAGGGCCAACGTCTCTAAGGCATCCCCTAGATCCATCCCTTCTAAGGGTCTAGAGACATATCTTCTTGCATAAACCCATACTTAAGCAAGAAGATAGCTACTCTTCTGCAAGTCCCGCCAAGTTCCTTTGTGAATGGCATCTTAGCACCCATTGACCTTTTCTTGAGGGCTCATCAGGGTCACTACCCATGGTGAGGGACTTCCGAACATCATACCAAGAGTGAGGACATGCTTCGATGAGCCATGTCTCTGCAAGAACTCATGCTTGCCAGAACTCCATTTTCTACAACTCGCATCCAGACCCATGGGGTCTCACCAGTGCAACCATCTAAGCACTAATTCCATGTGCATCAGTACCATGAGCATTCTCTTTTTCTCATTATGTTTGTTCAAGCTAGTATGAAGGGAGTCACGCATGTTCTCCCTTACAGAAAAGGTACAAGGGAAGATATTTTGAGCTTGACCTTGTCATCTATAGACACCGGCATTGCATATCTCAATTCATCATACCATAGTATTCCAATGAGAGAGAAGATCCAAAAATCTATTTGGAAACATCTCCAAGAGGCTAACATACAACAAGCCCCAACTATCATCAACACGTCTTGTGATTTTCCAACATCGAGCATGCCTACTCAAATGTTAGAGCAAGTGGAGGGTCAGTTAGGCAGCCAACCCCATGACAATCCTCCATCACTTATCTCATATCAGCCATAAGCACATCATTGAATGCAACTATAATATCCCTTTTTTGAAGAAGGATCATCCACATTTGCTACATGCAAACTATTCTTTCCACTCCAAGTTATGGGACAAGCACCATTTTCTGAATACTAAGTGCAGGAACAAATATAGAGTCACCTCAGAGAGTGACAAGATCATGAATTGTCCTTGGAATATCAACGTTCTTAGAATTTGCATTTCCCTAGTATATCAAGAATGAATGCCAGTCTCATGATCAACACCTTTCATTAGCTTTTGGAAGGTTTCTTCCATAGGTAAGTATAGCAGCCCAGCTATGCCTTACCCATAATACATGCCCAAGTAATCAATACAGCCAATAGAACCATATCATGGAATTGTCACCAGCGGAATGAAGATATGAGTTCACAAGTCTTACCAAATTTCAATTTTCCTCTTGAGAACTTGGCATTTGTGTTGTCTGTGATGCAAAAATCTTGCAAAGGATCCTTGGCTGCCACTTTGGCAGCCTGCAAAAACACTACCACTACTAAAAACAGATCTACTACAGTCTTCATTGTTGTATCTTTTTTATCTTTTGATGGTGGCTTGCTCAGGTGAGCAATGGTGTTGCAAAGCTGGTTCTTTTTATAGCAAGGATGATGGTGATGAAATTTTATTACAGATATGATGACGTTAGTCATCTTACTCTAACAAAAACATATGACCTATTCAGTGGTGGTTGTTTCTTCTTCTTGTGCGTTTGCATCTTTAACGCCATCCCTCTCACTAACTCACTTAATACAAGGCATTTTTGTTGTTTCCCCACTATCGTTGTCCTCCTCGTGAAGATTAGCAACCTAATCCAAAGGATTTTTCTTGTTGACCCACTAACATCCTTGACCTTGGCCTCCTCATGAAGCATTTTTTTTATTTTCCCACTCATGTCCTTGACTTGGGCCTCCTCGTGAAGATTAGCAACCTAATCTGAAGTATTTTTCTTGTTGCCCCATTGATGTCCTTGACCTTGGCCTCCTCATTATGATTTGCATTGCATTGGCACAAGATGACTCAGGTTGGACTGAGGAAAAGCATGGTGGCCATGCTAAATTTCAAATGTGAGGGCAACCTTAGGTACGCCATCTACTATTTGTGACAAAACATTGACTATGTCTTAGTCAAAAATTAACTTTGCATCACATATTCAGCCAAAACTATTTACCAACCTTTAGGGAAAATTATTTTATGTTTTGGGGGTAGAGGGGGAGAGAGAAAAAAGCCACAAAACTTCCCACCCCCTCTCTCCCATAACTAACACCATTTTTAATAAGGCTTAGGTCCATGGTGTGCTAGTAATAGGGGGTTTGAGATTTAATTCCATTAATGTAAGTGCTAACTTTACATCAATGATAGAAGGCATTAGTCATAGATCACAGATTCATTTCTACTAGTTAGCGATGAGTTATAAACTTCTATAAATCTTAAGGTGTACCTATGTTTCAATTATTTGGGGTTCTAACACCCCAATAATGAAAAACACAATAAGGAGAGGATAGTTCTAACATTATCAAAAATAGATAATTCTCATTTATGTATAAGCCATTCAAATTGATAATTGATAAATTAAAACTAAAATTTTATTATGGAAATGTAAATGCTATGAATTTTGAAAAATTTTACAAAAACATTACCAAAAATTAAAAAAATAAAAACAACTTCGATAAGATTTTGATCAAACAAACCAAATTAGTAAGTGTAACATCTCACATCCTCCTGATATATTGAAATGGAGGAAATTGTGAGAAAATGTTAAATTTAGTTTCAATTCTATTTTGATTGCAAATTCAATGTATTCATTCTTTGCAAGGAATTTTGAGCTATTTCCCTATTTCAGATCACAAATAGTGACATTCCATTTGGGCTTTGCTAATTGTGTACCACCACTAATAAGGAATAACTATTAAATGCTTTACCCACCAAAACAAGACCTTTTCTCATTACACTCATGTAGAAATGTTTCTTTCCATCAGGGTGTTTTCATTGTTTTAGAAGTAATTTTTATTTTACTACTTTGTAAACCTACTTTAGATTAAAATAAAGAATTCATGCTTGAAGGTTCTATTTATCGATCAATAAAACTTTCTCACAAAACAAACCTTTGTCCTAGGTTCTCAACTTCACCTTTATAGAGTATTTATCCAATGGATTTTCAAAAATATTATCATTACAGATTGATGAATCATGCTTAGTTGTGCTTTGATACCAAATACCCAATATCAGAGCCATTGAAGCCTTGATATTGGAAACATGCATAGTATCAACAATGGTAGCAACCACAGTCATGGATGCTGGCACTATGAAGGTAGAAATGCCCTTGTAGATAAATTGATCCATATGAGTATTATATTTAGCAACCCATGCCTCCACATGACTCTTCCAGTCAAATTTCTACTTTTCAACCTCACTACTACCTTACTAATTATTATCAAACTCATTTTCCACATGCAAGAAGGGATATCATATTTTACCGTTATTCTCCTCCTATTCTTGCACATCTTCCTCATTTCTCAACACTGGTACCACTTGCTTCATCTATACAGGGTGAACTCCTAGCTCAACTATAACAACACAACACCACCGAGGCTATTAATCTATAACCAATTCATCAACCAAGTGGTTTGAACACTTGGTCTAAGAAAAACCTTTCTTCTAATCCAACAATTTGCCTAAGCCCTCACATACACCTATGGTTGGCAATCCTATTTCTCAATCTACCTCTATACCTAATTCCTTCGAGTCCCCTTCAGACCAAATACCACCTAGGATCCATACTATTATGCTTACTCATGTAGTATCTAATTGGATCTATGCTAGCAACATTCCCAAGAAATTAGTAGATCCTAAAAGTCCTCTTATTTATTTGCATATTGTTAGGAATGAATCATGCAAATTTCTTATTGATTTAGGTTTTCGTGTCAACCTAATTTCTCATGAGATGTATACTACATGGAAATTGCCTTCTCTAAAGAAGAGAAATATCAAATTAGAATTGGTAGACCAGTCCATNATTTCTTCATCATGAAGAACATGTATTTAATGCATATCCTTTTGTCCTCAACAAAAGTAAGTTGTAAAGAGAGAAAAAAATGTTGAAGCCAAGGATGTAAAAAAAAAAGCAAAAAATAGTACAAAAATCAAAGGAGACAAACTTTTACAAATATTTCTACATGTACCACAAAAGATCAATATATATTCAAAAAAATCAATATGAATAATCAATCCTTATCCAATAAGAATATTGTTAATTTAAAAAATAAAAATAATATTCACAAGCAATCAATGCAATGCTCGATGGTACAGGTTGTCAATGTAAAGTTTACTTGATTTGATTGTGGTTGATGATGATAACTTAGGGCATCAACCTACTTGTTTTGCATAGCTTTAGAGGAAATCTATTTACAAAGTTCTACTTCTTAACAAGGAAATTTTTTAAGTCTCAAGGTAACTTGTATTATGTAAATGAGTAAAACTCCATGGGAAAATAAAAACATTTGATTTAACTTTTTTCCCCAAAAAAAATGATTCCACCCATAGGTGTAGTGGAGTAGTTGAGATTCTTATGTTTTGTTAATAGGTTGTGGATTGAACTCTTCTATGTGGTAACACAAACCTAAAATTAAAATAGCTCCATGAGAAAACATTGTAATAATGAGCAATGTAAAAGCAATGCATTGACTCAGGAACAGCATATCCATGAAAGATTGAAATGCACCAGGGCAAAACATAATTGTGGTTAAGTTAAAGAAGGAAGTTGTCTCCATTGGAGTGCATAGTATGCATAGCATGGTAGCCAAGATTTCTACTACTATTGGTGATCTACTCTAGACATCACCATGTCAAAGTACTTTTGCAGTGCCTCTATATTTTTATTTGTTGCTACTTAATCCAATGGAAATGTGCAAAACCAAAGTAGAAGGCAGAGAATATAAAGGCCATTGGAATATCACATGATTGGCAAATACTACAAAAAGGGTCCTTATTCTACTAGCATGCTCTTTGTTTTGCGATGCAGATTGCTTCTTTTGCTATTGTGGTTTTTTGAATCAAAGTGTTGTTGTTTGCGTGCACTTCTACCTTCTTGTTGGTGGCCCCACCTAGCTATGTTGGATCACATTTTATGTTTTTAAGATTGCCATGGAAAATCGTGGGAGGAAGAACATGAAGTTTATTAGCAGCATCTATGGTAACTATGCTATTGTACAAATAATTGAAATGTTAAAGGACATGCTAAGTTAGAAGGTTTTAATTTGATTATATGTTTTGTACGTAAATATTATTTTAAAAAGTGTGTTAGGAAAACTTGACATGATCTTACCCTCTTTATTTGTTTGCAATTTTCTATTTATTATTTATGGTCAACCATTTTTCAGGTTTAATGTATTTGATGTTACATTTCTAACAATTGTTAAATTTATCAAAATAGATCCTTTTATTTCTATTTGGTGTTGTTGGTTGGTGAAATACCCAGTGGTTAGCAAGCGTATTAATTTAAAATTAAGAAAATTTAATAAATCCTCATATGGAGACTCAATCATTCCATCAAGTAGGTATTATGGTTGGCATATAATGTTACACACTAAAATAATTGAAATCTTGGAGGTGATGAATTCTCTTTATAGTTTTCTATACATATTTTATCATCAACCTTTGAATGAAAAGAATTCCTTTGAGATTAAAAGAACGGTAAAAAATAATATTTAATGACATTATAACATTTAGTAAATTTGTTGAAATGTATCTTTCTATTTTATGTTACTATTTGGTGCCCTACCCAACGAGTAGCAAGGATCTTAATTTAAATCAAGAAGATTTAATAAATCATCATATGGAGGTTCAATGCTTGTCCCATCATGTAGACCTTAGAGTTGGTATATAAGGGACATCCTAAAAGAACTTGGAGCCGAAACATCATTATTTTTCTCATAATTCATTTAGAAATCATATTCTCAAAAGAGTATTTTGGGTTATTAGAATTGAAATTTTAACTATATATACACTTGACCATACAATAAACATGATACTTTGACCTAACAATGTCTAGAGCACAAGTCAAACCTCTAACTTGTGAGACCTATAGTAATATGTTTACCAATTAATTATTGCAGTCATTAAATCTAAAATAATACAATATGTAATCCCGCAACATACAACCAACACAATACCTTAATACTTAGAGTATTATAAGCATAACCATAACTAGTAACTTGTTGCTTAGGGAAATTAATTTTTATTTTTATTTTAAAATATTTTATTATGGTTATCCATAACCAAACTAAATAAGTGTACAATAATACACCTTGGTACATTAAATAGTTTAATATCTCCAACCTGCAACCACAAGAACAAACTAGGTATCATGGTGGACATAAGACGTGCTAAATATGTCCCCATATTATTTTAGAGGCAAGCCCTTACAACAGGAAGCTGGCGAACAGACTACAGATGAAGACTATACCTATTATCAAAGAACCTGGGTTCTTAACATTATTCTATTAATCTATGAGAGAGATAATAAAATAAGTTAACCACCCAGCTACTTGCGGATGTTGATGATCTCCTGGGCGTCTAGCTTGAAATAGTTTTCTAGAACCACCTCTAAAATGGGTGGAGTTGAGTTAAACAAGACCAACGGTAGAAGTGAGGTGCCCTAGTTCTGTGAATTTATCACTGATATGGATGACGTTGGGTAATTCCGAAGGTTTAGCAGAAAGTGCATCAGTCTGCAATGGAACACAAAAATATCACCCACATTCAGAGTCTCTTGGAACAATTGGTTGTTTTTGTTCACAAATCCCACAAAAACTGGCCCACCTTGGATCAAAAACATGAACTCGGTGGCCTGCTGATGACTATGAGGTGGAAGGATGCCACCCAAGGCAAAATCGATGCGCGCCAGAGTGAGACCCTACGTGTTGCTGCCTGGCAGATTCATGACCGTTGTCAAGGTCACAGTGAATCTGAATGTTGCGCTGGGCATTTCTTGCTTTGCCAGTGCAGATGTTTTAAAATCCACAATGGAGGTGGAATTGGAATTGAGGCAAAACATTCTATATATGAATATTCCCTTTGCATTTTTGTTCATCTATAACAATGTTGCCTCGACATTGTCCGGCACCCCAAGGAATTCATAAAGATCCAATGGATCTGGGGTGGAAGACCTAGAGAATATGCCTCAAGCAAGAAAGCATCTCATGAGTGAGTGCAAGTAGAAGCACAGTTTCTTAACATAGATGATAATGCACCTCATGGAGGGTAATCGACTCCAAAATGAGGACCATGCAAACAAGCACACACACAACCTTATAGACAATGCTGGTGGGAGGGGAGATGATGCACCTACAAGGGGAGGTGTCTCACCACCAGATCCCTCATGATCTGGTACAATGTGTGGCTTGGCACCAAACCAAAACTATCTAGTCCTGGCTGGCTACATATCTATGACAATTGTAGACTCAGGGCCATGTAGTTCTCCACAGAAAAGAGGAGAATGAAGATAACTTAGAAGAGAGTTGCAACAGGAGGGTGTCCTATTGCTAGCTTGGTACCACCAAGCCGGGGTGGGTTTTCTAACACTTGAGAGTCACCCGAGGGTGCCTCAGAGTGTTCCATGGTCCCTGAACCATGCGGAGAGCCCAAGAGAACCACAACTCTAAGACATCTCTCACAATCCTCCCCCACCCAAAGAAGTGACATCCTTGGAGCAGAGCCTATGATAGCTTCAAGTGTACACTTCTAAATGGGTTCAGAACTCCATCAATTCTGGGGATTTGTCAACTCCTTAGATGCTAGGCTTGAAGGAAGATACCAACCCCAACACCTAATACATACTTCCATCCAATTCCTTGCATGAAACTTAAGGGCAATTGGAGGAAGCCCAAAGACTTCCCTTCTCTATACAAGCAGGAGATTCCAACCCAAAGGGCCAACGTCTCTAAGGCATCCCCTAGATCCATCCCTTCTAAGGGTCTAGAGAAATATCTTCTTGCATAAACCCATACTTATGCAAGAAGATAGCTACTCTTCCGCAAGTCCCGCCAAGTTCCTTTGTGAATGGCATCTTAGGACCCATTGATTTTTTCTTGAGGACTCATCAGGGACACTACCCATGGTGAGGGACTTGCAAACATCACATCAAGAGTGAGGACATGCTGCGATGAGCCATGTCTCTGCAAGAACTCATGCTTGCTAGAACTCCTTTTTCTGCTACTCGCATCCAAACCCATGGGGTCTCACAAGTGCAACCATCTAAGCACTAATTCCATGTGCATCAGTACCATGAGCATTCTCTTTTTCTCATTATGTTTGTTCAAGCTGGTATGAAGGGAGTCACGCATGTTCTCCCTTACAAAAAAGGTACAAGGGAAGATCTTTTGAGCTTAACCTTGTCATCTATAGACACCAGCATTACATACCTCAATTCATCATTCCATAGTATTCCAATGAGAGAGAAGATCCAAAAATCTATTTGGAAACTTCTCCAGGAGGCTAACATACAACAAGCCCCAACTATCATCAACACCTCTTGTGATTTTCCAACATCGAGCATGCCTACTCGAATGTTAGAGAAAGTGGAGGGTCAATTGGGCAGCCAACCCCATGACAATCCTCCATCACTTATCTCATATCAGCCATAAGCACATCATTGAATGCAACTATAATATCCCTTTTATGGAGAAGGATCATCCACATTTGTTACATGCAAACTATCCTTTCCACTCCAAGTTATGGGACAAGCACCATTTTCTGAATACTAAGTGCAGGAACAAATATAGAGTCACCTCAGAGAGTGACAAGATCATGAATTGTCCTTGGAATATCAACGTTCTTAGAATTTGCATTTCCCTAGTATATCAAGAATGAATGCCAGTCTCATGATCAACACCTTTCATTAGCTTTTGGAAGGTTTCTTCCATAGGTAAGTATAGCAGCCCAGCTATGCCTTACCCATAATACATGCCCAAGTAATCAATATAGCCAATAGATCCATATCGTGGAATTGTCACCAGCTGAATGTAGATATGAGTTCACAAGTCTTACCAAATTTCAATTTTCCTCTTGAGAACTTGGCATTTGTGTCATCTGTGATGCAAAAATCTTGCAAATGATCCTTCTCTGCCACTTTGGCAACCTACAAAAACACTACCACTACTAAAAATAGAGCTACTACACTCTTCATTGTTGTATACTTTTTATCTTTTGATGGTGGCTTGCTCAGGTGAACAATGGTGTTGCAAAGCTTGTTCTTTTTATAGTAGGGATGATGGTGATGAAATTTTATTACAGATATGATGACGTTAGTCATCTTAGTCTAACAAAAACATATGACCTATTCAATGGTGGCTGTTTCTTCTTCTTGTGTGTTTGCATCAGTAATGCCATCCCTCTCACTAACTCACTTAATACAAGGCATTTTTGTTGTTGCCCCACTATCGTTGTCCTCCTCGTGAAGATTAGCAACCTAATCCAAAGCATTTTTCTTGTTGACCCACTAACATCCTTGACCTTGGCCTACTCATGAAGCACTTTTTTTATTTTCCCACTCATGTCCTTGACTTGGGCCTCCTCGTGAAGATTAGCAACCTAATCTGAAGTATTTTTCTTGTTGCCCCATTGATGTCCTTGACCTTGGCCTCCTCGTGATGATTTGCATTGCATTGGCACAAGATGACTCAGGTTGGACTGAGGAAAAGCATGGTGGCCATGCTAAATTTCAAATGTGAGGGCAACCTTAGGTACGCCATCTACTATTTGTGACAAAACATTGACTATGTCTTAGAAAAAAATTAACTTTGCATCACATATTCAGCAAAAACTATTTACGAACCTTTAGGGAAAAATTATTTTATGTTTTGGGGGTAGAGGAGGAGAGAGAAAAAAGCCATAAAAATTCCCACCCCCTCTCCCCCATAACTAACACCATTTTTAATAAGGCTTAGGTCCATGGTGTGCTAGCAATAGGGGGTTTGAGATTTAATTCCATCAATGTAAGTGCTAACTTTACATCAATGATAGAAGGCATTAGTCATAGGTCACAGATTCAGTTCTACTAGTTAGCAATGAGTTATAAACTTCTATATATCTTAAGGTGTACCTATGTTTCAATTATTTGGGGTTCTAACACCCCAATAATGAAAAACACAATAAGGAGAGGATAGTTCTAACATTATCAAAAATAGATAATTCTCATTTATGCATAAGCCATTCGAATTGATAATTGATAAATTAAAACTAAAATTTTATTATGGAAATGTAAATGCTATGAATTTTGAAAAATTTTACAAAAACATTATCAAAAATTAAAAAAATAAAAACAACTTCAATAAGATTTTGATCAAACAAACCAAATTAGTAAGTGTAACATCTCACATCCTCCTAATATATTGAAATGGAGGAAATTGTGAGAAAATGTTAAATTTAGTTTCAATTCTATTTTGATTGCAAATTCAATGTATTCATTCCTTGCAAGGAATTTTGAGCTATTTCCCTATTTCAGCTCACAAATAGTGACATTCCATTTAGGCTTTGCTAATTGTGTACCACCACTAATAAGGAATAACTATTAAATGCTTTACCCACCAAAACAAGACCTTTTCTCATTACACTCATGTAGAAATGTTTCTTTCCATCAAGGTGTTTTCATTGTTTTAGAAGTAATTTTTATTTTACTACTTTGTAAACCTACTTTAGATTAAAATAAATAATTCATGCTTGAAGGTTCTATTTATCGATCAATAAAACTTTCTCACAAAACAAACCTTTGTCATAGGTTCTCAACTTCACCTTTATAGAGTATTTATCCAATGGATTTTCAAAACTATTATCATTATAGATTGATGAATCATGCTTAGTTGTTCTTTGATACCAAATACCCAATATCAGAGCCATTGAAGCCTTGATATTGGAAACATGATATCAGGTCCCAAGAAGTAACATCAGATATTTGATATCATGAATTATATGTTGGCCTATAAATATATCACTTGGGTACACAATTTGAGTATTAGTTTTTGGGTAGTGTAATGAAGTCCTTACAAGTTAGTCATTTTATAGTTAAAACATTTCTGAGTGCCTGCAACAAGAGTTTGAGTGTGTACACATCTTTGTTCAAGCACTAATGTACTTGAGCATAGTAGTGTAACCAAAATAAAGACAAGCCCTTTTGATAATTCTTACAACACTAAGAATAGATTAATGTTTCTTTTAATGCATTTAATATTCATGCACATTAATTAAAAAATTAATTTCTAGTTATTAATGAACACAAGCATGACCACTTTGAGCATACATATATCACTTGGTAACCCAAAAATTTTTAATAGGTGCTATATGTGTTTAGGATGTGTTCGGACACTGGGAACAGGTGCTTTTGTTAGGCTAGCTAGGTAGTAGATTAATTAGATATTAAATTCCTTTACCTTTCATTCTTGTTCTAGGCAATTAAATTTATAAAATATAAAATGATAAAAATCATATACCTTAGTCACACTTAACCATATACTTGTACCTTACAAGTGGAACTAACAAGACAACGATCATCCCAATTAGATTTCACTTCCTTGAACTAGTGTACTTAGGAACTTAAGATCTATGGAATCTGACAAGATCACCTATGAATGCTTGTGATTTGTATGGTTGGGGGTAGGGGTCCCTCATTGTTCATCATTGGTGCCATTGACAAGGAAATTTTAGTTGTTACGTGTGCTATCTAGGATTTAGGGAAAATTATTCAAAATTATTGGAATGAACCATTGATTCATATCATAATGTAAAATAACTAGAACAATTTCTAAAATAACATTATGTTTTTTATTTCCTAATATAAGATGTCTTCTTCTCACAAGAGTGATTCTCTATCCAAGTTTGATGGAATGTATCAATAGGTTCCCCAACAATATAGAATGGTATATGCTCATCTTGCTGAGTATGTATCATATTTCACCTTCATCCTACACCAGGATAAATAGTTGTGATGGCATGACATGGAGGACAACATCATGTTACCACCTAATAAATCCATTCCTACAATGCTCCAACAAAATCTTGTGCATTTGGGTCTTGAGGGACTTCATGCTGAGTATGTTATATGGAATAGTGATGCCAATGATTATCATCCCATAAAGGCACAACATCTTAAGGATTGATAGCTTGAACAATGCTTATAATTTATGAAGGGGAAGTGGTTCAATGATTTTCCATACCTACTGTATCTAAAATATGGTGGAGAACCCTTCCTTGGTAATTTTCCATTTAACAAAATTTCTCTCTTTAACTATAGTGAAGGAGGTTAAAACCAAAACTTACAATCCATGATCAAAAATCCATGTTTTGGCAAGAATGGATCCAATGACAAAGGAGGATCCAAGGAAGAGAGTTAGGGCAAGGATGCAGATAAGAAACAAGATCATGATCATCAAAGAAAGGGTATCAGGAATCGTGATGATGCTATTTCTCTTTCCTCTTCACCTTTTTCATCATCGTCTTCCTCTTCTAGCTCTGACTGTGATTACAAGGGGTGTAGCCATGATGGAGGTGATCGATGGGACCAAGATAATCAAAGGGACCATTAGGCAAGTCAATATCAAATGTGCATGCATTCAAGAGAGACCCATCACCATGAATGAAAGGGTAGTAGAAGGCATCGTAGGCACTAGAATCATGTCCTTGATGAGCGTTTGCTTGCTACTTGGAGTATGCTAAACATTGCAGAGGCAGTGAGAATTCCCACAAGACATGTAAAGGATAGTTGGATTAAAAGACTAAACATGAACAATATTGTTCAGTTTGAAGGGGGATATAACTTAGATTTTCAAAAACCATCTTGAAGCTTTCCAAGATGCATGTTCCTTCCAAAATATAGAAAATGAGTGGGAAAATCTTAAATTATTCCCCAAGACACTCATTAAAGAAGCAAAAAACTAGTATTGGTCTTTAGAACTAGAATCTATTAGATAGTAGAGTACGATGCTTGAATTATTTAATGACAAATATCAAATGTACTCCTGAGTGTCTACCATGAGAAGGAAAATCCAAGGATGGAAACAAGGAACACACAAATCTTTGGGGCACCACCATAGATCAATCTTATTTCTTATTACATAGATGTCTTCACTATGATTATTTGCAACTAGACCAACTTTGCCATAGTTTAGATGGGATTCAACAAGAAACAAGGAGAACCCTTGGCATCTATGCCTAAGGATGGTTGTTACAATTAAGAACCTATCAAGTCCAAAGATTGATTAAGTAGGTAGCTAAAGAGAAAGGAGAATTAAGAAAATGAGAAAGTGTAGAAGAGTACAACCACGGTCATTCCATTCACAAGAGGGAGCTTCAATTCTATGAAAGTGAGGGAAAATCATCACTTGATGAGGTGGTGAATAGGAAAACATTGTCTCCTCAAAAATTTCAATCTAAAATTTTGGCTAAGGATAATCAATTATGGAACTCGATGGATAGTAGATTTCAAGTTGTCCTAAAAATTTCTGAAGAGTTCAAAGAACAAGGTAGTGATCATGAGCATAAGAGGTGCAAGAAAGCTAAACATGTCCACCAAAGGGGTAAGGACAAGATTGTTGAAATTGAGAAAGTTACAAGAACTTACTCAAATAATGATGGTGGGTGTGACATCTACCATTATGAACATCATACGGAATGTTGTCCCATAGTATCACAGTTACAAGAGTATATGGTATATGCCCTAAATCCATGACTCACATAAAGGTAAACACCTAGAAGATTGCTTTATCCTCAAGGTAATTCTAGGAAATACCACTAGCAACAACAATATTATCCAAGTGAAACTCCTCTACAACTATATGAGTAGTATCAACAATGGCAGCAACCACAGCCATGGATGCTGGCACTATGAAGGTAGAAATACCCTTGTAGATAAATTGATCCATATGAGTATTATATTTAGAAACCCTTACCTCCACATGACTCTTCCAGTCACATTTCTACTTTTCAACCTCACTACTATCTTACTAATTATTATCAAACTCATTTTCCACATGCAAGAAGGAATATCATCTTTTATCGTTATTCTCCTCCTGTTGTTGCACATCTTCCTCATTCCTCAACACTGGTACCACTTGCTTCATCTATACAGGGTGAACTCCTAGCTCAACTATAACAACACAACACCACCAAGGCTATTAATCTATAACCAATTCATCAACCAAGTGGTTTGAAGACACGGTCTAAGAAAAACCTTTCTTCTAACTCAACAATTTTCCTAAGCCCTCACATACACCTATGGTTGGCAATCCTATTTCTCAATCTACCTCGATACCTAATTCCTTCAAGTTCCCTTCAGACCAAATACCACCTAGGATCCATACTATTATGCTTACTCATGTAGTATCTAATTGGATCTATGCTAGCAACCTTCCCAAGAAATTAGTAGATCCTAAAAGTTCTCTTTTTTATTTGCATATTTTTAGGAATGAATCAAGAAAAGTTCTTATTGATTTAGGTTTTGGTATCAACCTAATTTCTCATGAGATGTATACTACATGGAACTTGCCTTCTCTAAGGAAGAGAAATATCAAATTAGAATTGGTAGACCAGTCCATTGTTATTCCATTGGGATTGATAGAAGACATTGTCAACACTCTCTATGGCTGGTCTTATCCTATTAATTTTCTAGTAATCAAGGTGGAGAACTACAAAGGGGACTTCCTAATCATCATGGGAAGGGCATGGTTAAGCACCATTGATGCAAGAATAGGCATCAAAGATCTTTCTCTAGAAATATCTAAAGAAAACACATTTGGAAAGATCAATAAAAAGTAAGTTCCATACATCACTTACAGTAATACAGGGTGTAATTGTATGTAGAAACTTTAGTCAGTTAAATGAGCATCCATGTTTAGATGCAAGTAGTGTGCACTAGAAGCTAATATTCAAAAGTGTCTATATGCAATAGCCACAAAACAAGAGGCTACCTAGTTGCTAACTACTAATTTTGAAAGAAACACACTTTGTGTGGAACCTACTAAGAGCCTAACATGTGCATATGTTGTAGGCATGGATGAACTGAAGCAAGTTCATTACCAACTCTTTGATAATGCAAATGATGATACCTATTGGGGAGAGTTGGAAATTCCTCAAAATTTCAAGAGCCCCTTGAATTAAGAGCTCTACCATTTGACATGGAATATGTATTATTAAAAAATGGAAAGTTGGTAATAACAATGCCACTCTTGCTCTAGAATGGAAATAGATGCTATTGAATGTGATTGAAAAATGATCAACATTCTTTGCTTGGTCATATCATAAACTCATAAGGATTGATCCTTAGATATGTCAACATCGTATCTACACCAATCTAGCCATGAAGCCAAAGAGGTAGCCACAAAGGTAATTGAACCCCAAAATGAAGTAGATCATGAAGAAGGATAGCGAGTGGATTAGTCCACTCATGATTGTGCCAAAGAAAGATGGCAAGTAATGGCTTTATATTGATTTTTGGCTACTAAATATGGCAACATTCAAGGACCATTTTTCATTTCCATTCATTAGCCAAGTGTTAGACACAATATCTAGGCATTGTTTTTATAGTTTTTTTTATGGTTATAGTGGCTATAACCAAATCCAGATTGCGCCAAAGGACTAGGCCAACATAACATTCACAAGTCCCTGGGGGACTTTTGCATATCTTAAGATGCCTTTTAGTCTATGTAATGCCCCTGCTACATTTTAACACCTAGTCCTTAGTAGTTTTCAATAACAGATTAGTAGTAGTGTGGAAGTCTTCAGCTTGTCTACCTATTGAGCTACATTTGAGCAAGCCCTGGGCTACCTTGAGCAACTTTTGAAGAGATGTGTTGAGAAAAACCTTTGGCTCAATTAGTAAAAGAGTCATCTGATGGTTTAGGAGGGCATTGTGTTGGGGTATAGAATATCACAAGTACGAATTGAGGTCAACCCTT
Source organism: Gnetum montanum (assembly GCA_015680685.1). Taxonomy (NCBI): domain Eukaryota; kingdom Viridiplantae; phylum Streptophyta; class Gnetopsida; order Gnetales; family Gnetaceae; genus Gnetum; species Gnetum montanum. Next base: position 129,424 of record MNCI01011215.1, read on the forward strand.
AAAAAATAACGGTCATCCAAGGAATAACCCACCAATTAGAAACAATCAAAGATGTTCAATCATTTCTTGGATATATTGGCCACTACTGCCGATTCATAGAGAATTTTTCAAAGATCAGAAAATCATTGGTTGAGCTAACAAAGAAAGATGGTCCATTTTTTTGGACCAGAAAATGTGAAAATCCATTCTACCAATTAAAGGAGAAAATTGTAAAAACTCCAATTCTACAGGGACTTGACTAGTCCAGACCATTTCATGTTATGATAGATGCATCAAATTATGCCTTGGAAGATATTCTTATGCAAATGGATGACAAGAAACATCCATGCTATGTCCACTATGCAAGCTAAAGCATTATGGATGCACAACTGAACTACACCACCATAAAAAAAGAATTGATGGTAGTGGCGTTTTCTCTAAAGAAATTTATGCATTATGTGCTTAGATACAATGTGTTTGTGCATATGGAACATAGTGAAATTTTCATCCTAATGAACAAGACAATGGTGAGCCCTTGTATCATATGGTAGCTCATGATCCCATAGGAATTCGATCTTATAATGATAGATTAAAAAAAACTAAGAAAGTGGTCACTAACCACTTGTTTTTGTTACAATGAGAAAATAAAGAGAATGAAATCCCACTATCTAACCTATTTTTTTGATGAACTCCTCTTTTCTTGGGCTATAATTGAAAAATTTCCCACTAAGCCTAAATGGTATGATGGCATTCTCACCTATCTTCTCACTCAATAAATGCCATAAGGGTTGGACCACTGGAAAAAACAATAGTTTCTTCACCAGGTAAAATGCTTCATAGAGATCAACAAACACCTCTACAAGGTGTGCATCGATGGATTCATTCATTTGTATGTCCTTGATGATGATGAACTATGAATTCTCTAGGATGTTTATGAAGGTCCTTATGGGGGCCACTATTCTAGAATAGGCATGGCCATTAAAATACTAATAGTAGGGTAGTATTGGCCAATAATATTTAGGGATCCTTAGCAATATGTCTACTCTTGTAAATGTTGCCAACAAGATGGTGGAATAACTGCTTGAATGGAGAGACCACAACAATGGATCAAATCACTGGAATCCTTTGACATCTAGGGTATTGATTTCATGGGTTCCATCATGTGCATGTCAAAATGATAAGGTGTACATCATAGTCATTGTTAAATATTATACAAAATGGGGAGAAGCAATAGTCATCATTAATTGTACATCTTCTACTATTGCTTGGTTTGTACAAAAAAAATTGTAAACATGTTTGGTGTGCCACATGCATTAATTTCTAATAATGGAACTCACTTGATAGGAACTACTTTTCAGAAGCTTATGCAATACTTGGCAGTTCAACATAAACTAACAACATCCTACCATCCCAAAGCTAATGGTCAAGTTGAGGTTACCAATAGGAAAATCACAAAGATTCTAATAAGAACTATCTGCAAATATAGGAAAGACTAGAGCACAAAACTTAACAATGATCTTTGGACCCACCATTCAACATGGAAACTTCCTATAGGCTATTCTCCCTATGAGCTGGTGTATGAAAAATTAACAATACTCTCTATTTAACCTAACCTCCATACACTTTCAACAAACTATGAACTTAACCTTAACTTAGGTCTAGCTCAGAAAGAAAGATTAATGAAGCTCAACTTGCTAGATAAAATTTGATTGATGGCCCTGTCATCTAATGTGTTGCAGAAGGCATTCAAAAAAAAGGACCATGACCTTAAAATTAGAAAAGCCAAATTTCAACCAAGAGATAATATTCTCTACTGGAACCCCACACACGTACATCAATGAACTAAGTTCTAGACATTGTGGAAAGGACCTTATATAATTTATGAAACTTTTTCTTCTGGGGCCATGATGATCTACAAACCTGAGAGCCCAAACAAGAAACAACAGGTGAACGTATAATAAGTAAAACCTTTCAATGATTCTAAGCAAGCCAATGCAACAAACACCTCATTTGATGGACAACCATGCTTAATCTTTTGAATCTCCTTCTTTCAACTTAGTCATGTGGAAGATGGCCATCCATGCTAACTATATAGGTAGCTCCTTAGTTTTTCCTCTTTTTGTTTCACACCTTGTTATTTTTACAATTTTTTATTTTATACATTCTTTATCTTACACCTTTTTTTTTTTACGTTATTAACTCTTCAAAGTTTTTGTTTTATAACATCATTAGTACATTTTATTTTTCTTAAATATTTTACACTTTTTTGTATATTTTCCTTTATTTTGGATGTGGTTTTCTAATTATGTTTTAATAATAATGTGCCATATTACCAACTAGGTACAGTGTGGTTTGATTGATGTGGGCATGTATTATCCAATTATTTGATTGTTGGTGTCTGAATTCTAGCTTTGAATTTTGTTAGTGATGACTAGGACATGATTTATTTTTGATAAAATAGGTAGCAAGTTCACAACATCCACCTATTCAAAAACTCTATAGTTTTCCTTTTTCTAGAAATATGCAATCCCTTTTTCATTAATAAAACTTTAACAAACTTGTGACTTTCATAGTTTTCAAATTTGAAAAGCATTTGAAGATTTGACCAAGGTGTGACTTCAAGGGGATTTGATACTCTTTGTGCCTTTCTTCTTAGTTGGGTGCATGTGTGTTTTCATTGATTTCTTACCATTCTATGTCAACCAATAAGAAGGAGTTGAATAAGTCTTTGCATGGTGTGGTTCCCATCATCAAAAAAAGGAAAAACAAAAAAAATAATGGGAATTCAAATCACTTCCCTTAGAAAAAATAAATGGATTACAAAAACACGTTATGGGACTATAAGGTCATGTTATCCATGCCTAAAGGTCCCCTATAACTAAGGCCCTTCCTCACTTCCTACTTCTCTTTTCTTCTTTATTACAGAATAGTGGTTATCTTGTGTGAGAACTCTTGTGTCTCAAGGGATGGTAATGCAATGTCACTGAACATGGTTGGTTTTGGTCTGGACTAAGGATAGATTTTATCAGGCCATTTCACCACAAAATTCACAAGGGACTTCATGTGACCATAATTAGGAACTCCATTCCACTCTCTTCCTCATCCATTTATGCCTTCCATGTCTCACCTCACTATTGGTTTCATGTTTATGGGTCAATGTCTTTGTTTGATATGTCAAAATTCTTAGGTAGTTTCTTCTGAGTTTTTGTACTTAACTTTTTATAGTCATTAATCATCCATGGAACCCACAGACTCCTTAGTTTGAAGTTATGCAAGGGCAATGAAAGGCCTATATCTACTTTTGGAAGGATCCACTTACATATCTTTTGGTTGGGTTAGTTAATTTTTTCATCTTTAGACATTCTCATAATCAAATCCTTTTGCATGTCTCATCAATGACATCCAATTGTGCACATCTTGACAAAATTTTTTAGAGAAATCCTCTTTTTATTTGTTATGAATTATTAAACCCTCTTCCAGTATTTCATCATGTTTGAACTTTTTAGAATTTAATGAACCACTTATCCATTTCCCCTATTTGTTAGTCTTCCCGCTAACACTGCGAAAGTAATCAATCCACCATAATCATAACCTAGCCAAGTGTAAGAACCTACAATACAAGGTACCTAAAAGCTATATCTTATACATTGCATACTAATCTACAATTTTTTTGTGATTACAGTAAAAAATGGAAGTGGAACTGTCTTTGCTGAAGGAGAAGCAGTAGCACTAGGTGATAAGGACCCTACATGATCATTGAATCTTCTTCCTTGCTCTTTAGCTACCAAAGGAGTTGGATGTCAATTTTGTCTAGAGTGTTCACTTCTATTATCATGAACATCCAATTTTGTAAATGATTGTAAATTCGTACACTTGGGAACGTATAATTTATCTATTTTATGTGAGTCAAGTTTGCATGCTAGTCAATAATCCCATACCTACCTAGTATTTTGTAAGGAACTTAATCCTCCTTTTGTTCATTGGAGGACAAGTTTTCATTCAATCATGGAGGTATGATGAATCATGTTTAGTTGTGCTCTAATATTGAATACCTAATATTAGAGCCCCGATATTGAATACATGATTTTGGGTCTTAAGAAGCAACATAAGATATCAGATATCACAAGATGTATGTGAGCTTATAAATATAGTGCTTAGGCATATGATTTAGGCATTAGATTTTGGGTAGAGTAATGAAGTTCTTGCAGTTTAGCCATTATAAAGTTAGAATATTTCTGAGTACCCATAACAAGAGTCCAAGTGTGTATGGATCTTTGTTCGAGTGGTAATGTACCTAAGCATAGAAATGTGATGAAAATAAAGATGAGCCTTTTTGATAGTTATTGTAGCACCAAGAACAGATTAATGTTCCCTTTAAAGAATTTAATATTCATGTACTTTAATTAAGCAATTAATTTCTAGTTGTTAATGAACACAAGCATGACCACTTTGAGCATATGTGTAGCACTTGGTAACCCAGAAATGCTTAATGTTTGATAACCTAGCATTGCTATATGCATTCAGGATGTGTCCGAAGAGTGGGAATAGGTACTTGTGTTAGGCTAGCTAGGCAATAGATTAATTAGATATTAAATTCCTCTACCTTTCATTCCTATTCTAGGAAATTAAACTTATAAAATATAAAATGATAAAGAACATATACCTCAGTTGCACTTAACCATATACTTGTACCTCACAAGTGGAAAAGAGAAGATAATGATTGTCCTAATTAGATTTTACTTCCTTAACAAGTGTACTTAGGAACTTAAGATCTTCAAAGTTCAACTAAATCACACGTGAATGCTTGTGATTCGTATGGTTTAGCATAGGGGTACCTCACCACTCATCATAGATTATAAACTAACAAATAGCACTAAATTTTAAGGACATCATATCTATGTTAAAATAATTTCAACTATGAATGAGGATTTTTATAATGAAATTCAAAATCCATATGTGAGGAGATCAAACTTAAATAATTTACAACCTCGTGTTTTTAATATGAAGGAGATGTTTCCTACCATGAATTTTCTATGTGATATACTAGTAGCAACCAATCTAGGAGAAGTTGTCTAGACCATTTATGATCCATGGAGCAAGGATGAGAAAACGAAGGCACTTCTATATACCTTCTAATTTTCAGCAATAGCAGCAAGGAAACCCAAACCACTATTAGAGCAAGGACATGATGATGGATCCTCTACACCATAAGAGCCTCCACCTGGAGGCACAATCTAAAGATGCCATCCCATTCTAGTGCATCCAACTAGTTCCTGCCAATTTTTTATCAACTTGTCCAAGTTTTTTGTATCTTGCACAATTTTTTGTCATCATGCAAATAGTCTTTAACATGGCATTCAAAGTTGTCTATTTTTTGTAGTTAGTTTATCAATCCCATACTCCCAAAATTTTGTAAACAACTTGATTCCATTTTTGTTCACTTGAGGACAAGTTTTAGTTACTCATTTTGGTATAATAAAATCTAAGTCAATATCCATTGACATAGCTCTATCAATGCATCCTTAGATGTGTTAGCATATATGCATCGATGCTTATCTTTCCTAAGCCTATGTAAATGCACATACTAGTTGCATCTATGACATCTTTGGTCATTCATGTAATGAAGTTGTTGTAGTTTTCTTCCATACTAGTGCTTACAATGTGAATTGAATTAAATGTAGGAAGTTTTATTCGAATGAAAGATGTACCTAGATACTTTTGCATGAAGGAAATAAAATTGAGATTTCTTCTATTCATCACAACACTTGGACTAGCATTTAGTTTACTTACAAACATTTTACATGCACTTTACTTTTCTACACTTAAAAATTTGATATTTTATTCTATAGTAACGTGAGTACGACCACTTTGGGCATACTATACTAACGCTTGGTAATCCCAATAGTGAATACCTGGTATAGCTAGTAGTAAACACTTGGTACCCCTTTAGTGTTAGTATAAGTTTAGGGTGTGTATAGAAACTGAGAATGAATACTCTACGTTTGGAATAGTTTAGCTTATCTTTAGTAGGAAATTTTTTTTTCATGAAACTTAATGTGAAGCAAGATGTAATAAGATGCTACATACTTTTAAGTAAAAGCATGGTAAGAAATAAATTCAAATCATGATGTGCAAAAAATATTCATTAAACTTGATGTGATGTACAATGTTAAATTTAACATAAAAAATATTTGTTAGACTTGATGCAGAGTACATGCATACATAGACAACACACATGTTAATAGCTCATACACACAAATGATCCATGTATTAGTGTAGTTTACACCATGCCCAATCAGCACATACTTCAACATAATTTTGTATCCTTAATTATTATTGTTTTTTTTGCCTCTTTTATGCCATAATAAAAGTAATAGGTCCTTGGCTAATGATGGGAAAATTTTAAAAATGTCCTTGAGCTATTTAAATTTTGCTTAAAATACAATTCAAATTTCTTTTATATAATCAATTTCAATTGAAGTTAAAGAAGAAAAATTTATCAAAAGTTTAAAAATCAAAGAAAAGCTCCAATCCATGGTAACTAATATTTTTGATTTTGCAACATAAAATTGTTTTTAAGCATAAGAAATTTTGAATTCTATCTTAAGTAAAATTAATTTAAAATCAAGCAAAATGGATTTTTTCTTTGGAAAAAATGGAGTGAATTTTTATTCCCAAAAAAGAAGGCTATACACCAGTATAGCACATGCTAGGGCTGCTCATCCCACATCGACCACAGACCCCAACCCCCGGACCCGTGCAAGTCCCTACCATCATAGGGAATCCCTGTTAGCAGGGGAAATGTCCCATTCCCAAACCATTAAACAATGATTCAGATCAAGCCAGGCATGTCCCAACGGTCCCCCCCGCCCCCATGTTAGGGGCTTTTAGAGGGTTCGTGCTTAGAGCCCTAACTCTCCTTGAGGGTTTTAAGGCCCAGGAATGGCTCTCCTGAGCCAGCAGCTAGGCGATGTCAATTTTCTTCAATTATCTGGGCAATGCCTATCATGTGGTCTATGATAATGTTCTTGATCCATTGCAGTGTCTGGCTGTACAATTGCAGATGCACTGTTGGTTTCTCAGAGAGTAGTCCCACAAGAGCCCGCAGCTGCCCCCAGTCACAAGACTGCTACCCCCCTGTGTTTTCTCTGGGTTTGGTGTCTACAATTGATGAATCCCTTCACGGTGCCTGGTCTAGCCTACCCCGTGCATGGTTATCATCCTCAGAGTCCCAGGGGGCATTGTCGTAGTCCCATCCCAGACTGGGATATCCCTCACCGGAAGGCCATGGGGGCCCCACGACTGTTGATACACCTACGTAGGCTGAGGCGGCTGCCAAAGCAGTGGGATCGGGGTGCTAGATTGCCAGAGGGCACAAATTACCCCTGGATGCCTACCAGGGCATTGTCATTGCAGAGACTCCCAAAGGAAGTGGGGGAGGTTGACCGAAGTCTCACTGCACATGAATTTGAGGAACATGAAGTGTACCGCATTCAATTTGTGATGTGAGCCCAACTGAATGAAGTAACTCTCCACCAGCACAACCCAGGGATGATATTTCCTTAGTAGGATTTGCACCCACTCGGGGGGGTCGTCTGATGGTGAGGAGATTCGGCAGATTAGTCACTACCTACCCAATGTGGCTTCCACTACAAATGGTAGAATGTTGACACCCCTTGTTGGGTGGGGGCGAGCGGTCTTTTCCCAAGACACTAGATGGATTTTCTATCCACCCTTTCCCCCTGACCATACAAAATTCCAAATTATCGCATCAATGTTCTGAATGACACTAGATGGCAAAGTGGCCATGGAGGCGGAAAATCTCAGCATGGTGGCTAGCACCGTCAATGCTAGCATGATCTTCCCTTTTCGGTACAGGAACCTATTCACCCAGTGTGTCGTGCACTTTTGGAGTTTCATTATGAGTGCCTTCTAGGTGTGTTGTTTGTGCCAGTTGTGCATGGGAAGGCCCAGGTACATGTCCTCTGCGTCCCCTAATAGAATCCCCAAGATCTAGATGACTTGGTGTGGACACTGGGGTGGGCATGGGTGAGGTATAGCATGGACTTACCTGGGTTGGGGGTCAGTCCCATTTCCCTCTTCATCCTGTCTAGTGCCATCAGGAGTGCTCAAGCATATGGCATGGAGGCACAGGTGAAGATCATCATGTCATCTGCATGGTGGGCAGTGAAGCATCGGATGCCATGGATGTCAAACCCCTTAACATCTTTCTCAGTGCAGTAGGTTTGCATGAGGTTCATCACCAGGAGGAAGAGGAGTGGGGAGAGTGGATCACCTTGTCGAAGCCTATGTCCCATCCCTTGGAACCCCCAAAGGTGGCTGTTAATGTCCAGTGAGTACCATCATCCCTTTTGAACCTAGAGGCACAAATCCACGAATGGTTTTGTAAACCCTTTTGCTTGCAGCATCGTCCTAAGGGTGGCCCAACTTACGGAGTCATAAGTTTTCGTGATGTCTAATTTGATGCATAGCCCAGGGAATCTAGTAGTTTTGAGGGAGTGCTGGATTTCCTGTAGGAGTAGCATTTGATCCTAGATATGATGAACTTTAAGGAACCTAGTCTAGTTCTATCCGATCAAACATGGCATGAGGGGCATCATCCTGGCAACCACCATCCATGAGAAGAGCCGTAGAAGGGAGTTACAGACACCAATAGGACGAAAATGCCTAGGGGATGTGGGGTTAGCCAACTTCGGGAGTAGGACGATGTGCGAGCAGTTGATTTCCTTCTGAACCTATTTCCATGCGAGAATATGGTTAAAGGCATCCAGTAGATTAAGCCCAAGCACATCTTCGAACTCGCGAAAAAATTCTATGGGCCACACATCTAGCCGTGAGGCTTTATCCACTGGCATGGCCTGCAGAGTGGTATGGAGTTTGGCATGGGAGAAGGGTTGCATGAGGCATTGGTTGTCGTATGTGGTGAGGATTTGTGGGATAGGGACGAAGATCGGGTCTATGGGTTTCCAGTTCCAAACCTATTGTGAGTAGTGTAATAGGTTGTCCGGGCAGGACGATGAGTGGGACTATTCCCCATGACCTAGGCCATGAAGCAGGTGTTGCAATTGATGGCAGGTCCCCCGATGTGCCTTAGCCATGGAAAAGAAGAATTTTGTATGTATTTCGCCAAACTTGAGCAACTGTATTCGAGCCCTTTGATGTCAATATTCCTCCTCTTCGTGTTCTAAGATTTGCAGCTCCTCTAAGAGGGCGAGTTCTTGTTCGGGTAGATCGGCACCATGCTCTTGTTGGTTCTGGATGTCCTACAAGTGTGCTTGTAGTTGTGCTCGATACCCTTTGAAGCTGTACTTGTCATTCGTGGTGAGGGCCTTGATTTGGCGTTTGAGGGTCCTAAGTCTATGCATGAGGATGTCACATGATTCCTATGTATCGTTATACCCTTGCCAGATAGATTATACGAGCTCGCCCAACCATGGCTTAGTCAACCAGGTTCGTTCAAATCCGAATGGGTGTGGAGCCCTAGAGACTTCTATCTCTAGGTGACAGATGATGGGCTGGTGATCCGAGGCCACATAGTTCTGCCCGTAAGCATGGACTTCCCAATCCAACAATAGTGCAACGCTGACAAAGAACCTGTCAATAAGGGATTGCACACTAGCCACACCCTACCATTTGTTGCTCCAAGTGTACCTGTAGCCTTCAATCTCAAGGTCTGTGAGGCTAGTGCGTCGCAATAGAGCCAGGCAATTGGGCCCCCCCCCTAGGGCTCCGAAGTGGAACCCCCAGTCTTCTCCCAACTATATAGCCATTAATTAAAGTTCCCAATGAGGAGCTAGCGGGAGCCTTGGGGGATCAATCCCACCACCTGAGATAATTCCCTTATGTGGTCCTACCACACATGGGCCCCATAAACATTGGTAATCCAGACGTCCATTCCCAGTAGGTGCACCATAATGCACCAGTCAAATGAATCGAGTAGGGACAAGGCCACCCTGGTGAGGAAAACGAGTCCTCCAACACATCCTTGACTAGGCACAAGGTGACTGCACCATCCCTCCCACTGAAATGCCTGAATTTCTGTCTGCCATAATTTTGTCTCTTCGAGACACACCACATTTCACCCCTTGGTGCACACCATTCACTTCAAGGTATGGTGCTTATATGGGGTACCTTGTCCCTGATAATTCCAAGATAGAACCTTCATGGAGAAATAGACAAACGTCTATTGTAAACCTCCTAGAGTGTAGGTTGTACTCCCAAGTCAATATACAGTTGCGTCGCCGTGTGCTAGGTGTGGGCGCTGTGAAGGCGTCCAACCTTGGGCAATGGCTGGGTGACCTCCATCCCCTTCTCTCGCGGCACCCCCCGGCTACCCTCGGAGAGTTTGGGCCTCTCTGAACCCTTGTTAGTGGTGATCCAGTTAGTTAGTGGGGGCAGCATCTCTCCCCCACCCTTCCAACCCTGTGACGTGCCCACCCCCTGTCTTGGGGGTGTGGGGCAAGCCAGTGTAGCTTGTCCAAGCGCCTGCACCAGTCGGGATGCCATAAGGAGCCTGACCCGTCTTGCCTGTTTGGCTATCTTGTCTAGCAGCCATAGGTCCTCCTCCTTAAGACGCCCCTGATGTCACCCCCCCCCCCTCGATTTGCCCCTTCCAAGGTCAACCACTTTATGGTTGCCCAGGATGGGACCAGGACCAGAGGTAGCCCCCACCTTACGCTACGCAATCCCCACCGTACCCTGTGCAACCCCTGTGGGTGCTAACAAGCCCTTTTTGGCCACCCGTCCCTTTTTCCCGATGAGCTACCATCCCTCGTTGTTGAGCTTGGGGGTGGGATGGCCCTATTTGACAGGGTCGATGCCATTAGCGATGTCTGTAGGCGAGGTCGGGGCCTCCATTGGTAGATTTTCAAACTGCACATAGACTCTTTCCTCTTCGAGGTCAGTGTCTAGCACGAGTTTGTCAATGTGGTCCACAGAGCGCAGGGATCCCATACACAGGACCACGGAAAACCCAAACGGTCCATCCCTCGATGAACTGGTCCAATTTAATAAACTCGCCAAAGAGCGCGGCCAGCGATTGTAGGAAATCTACCGACCAGTATTCTAGAGGGAGATCGTGCAACGGAACCCAAACTGGTGCCCATTCAAAAAGATCCTTATCGGAGTGTGCCCCCAGGCACCAAGGTGCCAGCACCAACCCCCATGCCCTGTAAAACTAGGGACCTTCCACCAGGGTGCGTTCCTTGTCCACCGTTGAGGCGAAGCAAAACAACATACAGTCATCAGCCAGGCTTTTGACCATCACTGTATCCAGCCCCCAAACCGACCAGACCCATCTCCGAATCATGTCCATTCGTGGCCTTGCTCCCTCCAAGACAAAATTGCCAAGCAAGCTGCACTCCAACCGTTCGAGGGTGTCTGCAGCCGGGCGACCAACCTTTAGCTGCAACACCATACCCTCACGCGAGCAAGCTGTAAACTCTCATGTACCTTTGGGTGCGCCTTGCAGGTTCTCCAGCCTATCCTCCCGCACGTTGCTCGTAGCTCGTCCCTTGCCATTCTGCGCACCCGCATCCTCTCGGGCCTCCCCGTTCGCCTGGGTTGCCATGTTCGCCTGGGTTGCCATGTTCACCTGGGTCGCCGTGTTGACCCACGTCTACCTCTGCCACTGTGTTCACCTGTGCCTTTGTGTTCGCTTGTGCCATCGTGTTCACCTGGGTTGCCGTGTCCATCTGTGCCTGCCCGGTTCCCTCTGTCAACAGCTTCATTTTCCAAATCTTCCCGAATATGGTGGCCTTTCATCCAAAAAAATAAAAAATAAAAAATAAAACATATCAAACCTACAAGCACAATCGATGTCGCAAAGGACGTAAGGCTGGGTAAATATGTCCATGTTTTATTCAACGCCGAACCCTTACGAACGGGCTATCAAGAATATACCTATTATCAAAGAACCTAGGTTCTCAATTTTATTGCAGAAAATCAATGGTTACGCTGCTTGTGGATGTTGGCGATCTCTGGGGTGTTCACCTTGAAAGACTTTTCCAGAACCACCTTTGAAATGGGCGGAGTCGAGTTAAATAAGACCAGCCGTAGAATGGAGGCGCCCGGCTTCTGTGAATTCAGCCCTGATATGTGCTTTGTGGGAACATGAAAATATCGCCTGCTTTCAGAGTCTCCTGGAACAGCTTCTTGTTTATGTCCTCAAATCCCACCAAAACTGGGCCGCCCTGTATCAGAAACATGAGCGTGAGACCCTGCTTGTCGCCGCCCAGCAGATTCATGGTTGTTGTCGTCGTCACCACGCTCGAATGGGAATGTGGCGCTCCGCATTCCCGGCTTTGCCACTGCCGATGTTTTGAAATCTGCGGCGGTGACGGCATTGGGATTGAGGCAGGGGACGCCATTTATGAATATGCACTTGGCGTTTGCGTTGTCTGCAACGCAGAAATCCTGCAAAGGATCCTCGTTCGCCGCTCTGGCAGCCTATCTCATCTCGCCTTTCCATTTAGTGCGCCCAGTCGTGTTACTTTAAATAACACATACGGCTTGGTTGCTCCTTACTTTGATTTGTTCCGACTTTGGAAAGCCACAATTGCCTTCGTATTATTGTTTTGGTACTGGCTTGCTCTGTATGCTTTTCCATTGCCACGGACGGGGAGCGGTGCTGCAAATCAGGGTTTGATAGCAGAAAATGGAAGGCGAAGATGAGATAGGCTGATGGCCTTTTGCTGTGCATTTTGTGAGTCTCGTTAAGACATACGACTGGGTTGCTTCTCCATTTGATTAGTTTTGACTTTGGAAAGCCATGCGTACAGTGGAAATGTTTCACTTGCTGTACCTGAAAAATTCAAAAGCTTCGGATGACATCAATGGTGGACCTTCTAAAATGACATAGCAATAAAAATAATAACCATAATGTTAACTAAAAAAATTTGATGAGAGCGGGTTAAAATTATTGGTGTTGCAAGCAGATCGGTAAGCCATTTAGCCATTTATACGGCTCATTGTAACTTGGATTGAATAAATTAGTTCTTATTCATTTTCATGGTACTTTTAATTGAAAACTTCATTTAAATAATAGCTCTAATAATTTAACCTATTTATCCTCTGTTTTCAAGAATTATAAATTAGGAAATAAAAGTACATGACCATGATCCTTATATCTCATGTAACATAGATTAAATTGTTAAAATAATGAAAAGATTTGATAATAATTTTCTATGCTATGTTGCCTCCTTAAGGTCATAGGTTAAAGGTATATGTTTACTATTTGAAAAAATTTTAATGTATCTTATTAAAAGTGAGTTATGATTCAAAGCTATGAAACAAATATACATATTCTATTTAAAATTAACTTTGAATTTCTTCTCTTCAATAATTCATCATTGTTATCTTAACCTTGTCCTAATAAAATGGGGTTGGCTACATGGTTCTCTTTTACCATACACCTCTATGAAGACTTATATTTTTATTTCTTTGCAATTTCTTTTATATTATCTTCAATCATTTTTCCAATGTCTATTTTGGTCTTCATTTTAGTACCTTTCCTAAAATCATCTTATCAACAATTGAGTTGATGAATTGGGATTGAAAATGGTATACAATGAATCATGCATGAATTATAAGATAGATAGGAAGATGATGATGTGACATATAGATATAAAATTTTAGTCTTCCTTTCAATGGATATCATATAATCAACTTAACAATAATTAAGTTGAAGAATTAAGATTGAATAAGGTATGTAATAAATTATGCTTGAATTATAAGATAGGAAGATGATGAGGTAAGCATATAGATATAATTTTTTGAAATTTTAAATGGGTGAGTTAAAGGGAATATATAAAACTACTTTTGGCTAAAATGTGCATGTTCTAAACCCTATTAATTTACAAAAAAACATCTACCATCAATATAGTAGGATTAAGCAACAATCATCAATACTAAAGGTGACAAACCAATGGTGGCATTTTGTTGATTTATGAAGCTAAAAACTAAAAATGAAATTTTATAAAGTTTGTAAAACATTTAGATTTTTTGGACAATAGAAATATAGTTTCTATAAGTTTCAAAAATATCATTAAAAAATTACAAAATCACGAAGTGTTCTTGGTAAGATATAAAACAAATCAACCAAACTGGTAACTATAATATTCCATTTATGTCTAATATGCTCAAATGTAGGATATTGTAGGAAATTGTGATGTTCATCTTCAATGATATTTTGATTTATTATTAAATGAATTATAGTTAAAAGATTCATTTGAGGCTTGTACTAGCAAGGTCATACTTAAATACACATTTAAATTAAGGGGTTGTCACAACTTGAAACTATTTTACTATATATACCACAAGGTCAAACCCATGTCTTATGACTTAAGAAACAAGCATTTTACCATTACCCCAAATGATGGCCCCTAGTTTAGGCATAATAAAAGACTTCAAAAAATAAATCTCATCAATTCCATCCCCTATAGCTAACAGAATCTCTAGCATAAGGTATCATAGTATTAATAAATGTTCTCATCATTGTGCCATTATATCATTAACACATATGCTAACCTATTAAAGTAACTAACATTGAAGTGTTGGTCTAGTGATAAGACTCTTAATTAGAAGCTCTAAGTCATGGGTTGAATTCCAATAAACAATGTTTAGTTAACAAAAATTTCTATCAAAATATGATGATAAGGTAAATAGAATATTTGATGATGATTTTCTATGATCGACTATCTACTTGATGTTATAGCCTAAAACATGTATATATATTAATGTGGTTTGAAGTTGGCACACTTCTCAAAGTATCCTTTTGGCATTAAACTACAATACTTATGCATCTACAACAATCAAATTTGAGGATTCTAAGTAGAATTTGATGTTCTAGACACAATTCCTTTAACATGGAATGAAGTTGAAATTGACTTCTTATGGTCATATCGTCCAATTTTTTTTATGAGTTGCAAACCACATGTCATATAATCTAACAGAGTGAGCTATGTGTAATTGACCATAGTACATATAAATGTATAATTATCAAGTTAAAACACCTTCAATATCATATGTCTTAGATTTTTTTATATATTCTTGTTGAGGAGACTTGGCTTTATTCTCATCTTGAATGAAATTTTCCATGATTTGAACTTCATTTCCCTTTGCTAGTTTCCTTTTTATCTTGTTATGTATCTATGAAATATGATCATATTATTTACAATAGGAACCTTATGATAATTAGCAACTTGTTCAATAATAAAATGTAAATTGAAAATCTGTAACATAGAAATAAATACATCAATACCATAAACAGGACTAGAAAATGATATCCCTACATATAGAAGTCTTTGAAACATTCCTAAATGCTCTTAAGAGCCTTACTTCTCTCTCTTAATGCAACCTTGAGACCCTTGATGAAGATCTTTAAGACTGCATGAAGGTTCTTGGGCTTATGCAACCTAATACTTTTAGCTCTAGCACCCTCCTTAAACCATGTGTTGATAAAAAATGGTTCTAATCCTACTATTCAACTTCAACTTTAACAATTGTTTAGTCCTTCTCTTGGTATTGGTGGATGGACATTAACAACTTGGGTACTTCCACATTTGGAGGATAGAATCCTTGCACACCTCTAAGCTTTATTCCTTCAGAAAAATGTCGTTTAAAGGGAATGAAAACCTTTACAATGTTTGAGCTCTACATGGGGTGTTTTCACTTAGAAACACACCTAATCCCATGAGGTCCCAACAAGCTTAAACTATGGTTTTAAGGATCTCACAACCTTTACAATGACATGACCACTACATGAAGTGTTTTTTCTCAAGAAACACACTCAACCCCAAAAGGTCTTCACAAGCTCATCATATGCCTTCTCATAAGAAGCACATCAACCATGCAGGTCTTACAAAGGGATAAAAGGAATTAAGGAGAGAATGTAACTATGCTATAAAATTTTTTTTCTTTGAGCTCTCAGAATACAAAATACAATTCACAAAAGATAAAGAATTGAAGAAAAAATCACATCACAAGATATATTCAATGAAGAAATAATTATATGATCAATGCTTGTCCTTTTCACAAGGATTCCATTCTATTTTAAATCCTATTTCCTTTTCAAATAGCCCTCAAAATTCATGCAACAACTAGTTGGAACATCCCATTCTAACTTGACACATCTCATTGAAACCTAACAACTTATAGCTAGGACATCTCACTTGGGACATCCTAGCTAGGACACCTCAACAATAATTGGGACATTTGCTATTTTTGTGGGATGTTTTCCCTAAGCCTAAGCTTTCACCAGTGGGATGTCTGCTAATATTTTGGGACTTCTCTATAGATACTGAGACATCTTCTTTTGGCTTCTAGGCTTGATTTCTTCAAATAATTAGCTGATACTTTGTCATCTTAGATATATAATGTAACTCTCATCTTGATCTCTCAACTTGGCCTTGTCTTGATCTCTTGTCTTGACACCATCTAAGCTCTTTTCCCAATCTTAAGCTCTTGTCATGTTGTTCTTGTTCTTCATAAGTTCTACAAGATTTCAACAAGAACATTTCCACATCCTTCATTTTCCAAGGTTTTGACATACCAAAAGATCAATAATCTTTCCCTTTTTGGTGATGCCCAAAAATTTCAAAAAAAGAATAGTATAATACCATAATAACAAATGATTAAATAATTACAATACAATTTGTGTGTGTGTGTGTGTGTGTGTTGATAATCCTATGACAATAAGAAAGACAAGGGGAAATAGGATGAAATAATTAATGGGCACATATTTATTAGCCATAATGACAAGGGGGCAACATAGGAAAATGGAAAGATAAAAAGCAACCCATATTTGTCCAAGAGTATTTCCATTTAGAACCAAAAGACTAAATTCCAAGATTAAGTGTTGAGGGTCAAGTATCATGTCTTTGAAACATCATGCCATAAGTAAAGGTATATAACCAAAAAAAATGTTTTGATGATAATCATATAAGTATTTAAAACATTTTCTATTAAAAAAAAACTTTTAAGTCTATGATCAATCATATACATATGAATACTATACCTGATAAAAACCAAGTCACAATAAATAGTCTTGACCATATAAGATCTTTTACCATATATGTTTTGATGAAGAAGTTTACCATCTCTTATTAACTAACACACTCTCCCCCTTTTTGGACATTAGTAATTACATTGTCAAGGAGTACTAGAAATAGCACATTGAACTTTGAAGGCCTTTGAACCAAGATCCACAAGAACAATTATGCTAGATATCTTAAAAGATCAAAAGCAATATGGACCATCTTAAAAAGATATCCATGAATATGGTCATGTTAATTCCAGTTACCCATATCAAGAAATATATCTCAAGGAAAAATGTTCAACCATATCTTGACCGAAATTAACTTACATATTTACCATGGAGACGTTACCAAAATCAAACATAAATAAACCTTTTCTTTCTCATTTCCTATTGTGGGTGCTAGTGAGGAAAGTATTTTTCTTAAGATTATTTTGGTAAGAGTCTCAGAGACTTTTGATACATTGGTAGCCAAAAAGATATAGGCTTTTGATAAGGTACAAGATCCCCCTACATGTGTGCTAATTTTCTTCTTAGTTTCTTTAATCCTTTTGTTGTAAAGAGAGTGGTATTCTCTCCTTGAGCCTTTTAGGATCAACTTGCTCCTTATAAAGATGCATTTATGATTTTCCAAGGATAGGATGAAACTAACAATCATTTGCATAGAAATTCTAAGATCAAGTATAGGGACTTTGAAAAACAAAATCTTCCATTACTAGTATCTTTTAACAATAGATAAAATCCATAGTTCAAATGTTTTCTATGTAGATAGTAGATTATGAACAAGGAAACCCCTTTTTAAATGTTTCCTTTCTTAGAAGGTTAATCAATTATAGTCAAAGACCCAAACACTTGATTTTACTATAATCTGTTTAAAATCATTGGAACTATAGGGAGGCAACTATAATATATTCTTGGTCTAAGCTCAAAGGGTAATATTGAATAAAATACCATCTAACTCATATGAGCATGATCACAAGGCATATAAGTTCTAATTGCAATGAGATGGTCCTTCTACAAAAGAATAGAATAGTCTAACTTACCAGATCTTACCTTGTGTGTTTCTAGTCCTTGATCTTCCATTGAGTTAATATGATGTCCATTTGCAGCTTAGCATCTTGTAAGATCAAGTAAGGATTTCTTGGGATTTTCCAAGATTTCCAATCAATGGCATCAATTTAATAGATTTTCATATCACTAGTATTTATAGAAATAAACTAGTCAAAGCTAAGTCTAGCAAGTCAAGGAATAGAGATTACAATCATACTTATGGTTACTTACCTTGTTTCTAAACATTGACATGATTAAGTATGTTCAGGATGAGGTCCTCCATTATAGAGTACCTCCCTTGCTTGCATATGATCTTTACCTTTTTTGATTATTGATGCAAAATTTTTTTCCGTGAGGCAAACTAATGCACATCAATGGAAAGGACCACTATTTTAGAAGGTTATACCTAGGGCACTTGCTTATGGGTATAGCTAGCTTGGGACTAGGCTCTAGTGGAAGAGAAAACATGACTGATAATTTTAACAATGCACTGAATTAGAAAATATTAATTTTCTTGCAAAGAAAAATAACTTGAAATAAAATCATTATATTAAGTGAATGATAAATTAGATAACATAAAAAGAAAAGAAAAGAAGGAACTTAGCAAGATTGTTCATAGTTGCACATAGCTGTGGTGTTAGTACATAGTAGCACTGATAGACAATAACACCATCTAGTAGCAACTACTACCAACAATAGCAAGAAGCATCCAAGTAGCATTTGATTGCATGTACAACACTAGGTAGTGAGTTGCATATAACAACAACAACACTAGTATGCAAAGGGAGAAGGAGTAGAGGATGGGGAGATGGTAGGATGAAATAGAAGAAGGGATGGGAGAAGGGAAGAGTAAGCAAGATGTAGAAAGCAAAAGAGGAAATCCAAGAGACTTTTCTAAATCTTCCCTTGATGCCTCTTCATCTTTGTGTGTGCCTCTTCATCTATGTCTGTGAGCTTATATAGCTCTTTTGTTCTTCTCCTCATATTTATTCGAAAGTGCAGCATGGATGCTATGTGTCTTTGGAAGTAAAAGTAAAGCATGGGTGCTATGTCGTTTTACACATGGGAGTTGTGGATGTGCTTTATCTTCAACAGATTCTTTGGATCTTCCAACTATACTAAAAATATTTCATGTGATCTCAATATCCTTAATTTTCTGATGCTTGCCACCTATTTTGTTAGAGGTTTAACACAATTTCCATAAAGTTCAAGTACCACAGATGGATCAATCTGCTGTCTAAGTAGGCCCAAAGTAATGCAGTTTAAAGTGATTGTCTGGCCATAGATTTTTGCTTTGATCTTTACCCTTTTCACAACATTTTCCTCTGCATTCACATCTGTAATCTTGGCAAAGATTGCTTTACTATCCTACTACTGCTGATGGCCGCTTCTGCTACTCTTGCCTTAGCCTACTTTTTGCAATGCTTGCATCATCTATATCCATCGTCCATGTATCTCATTCTGAAGGGGAACCTCTACACAAAATTGTTTCTAAAAGATAAAACCACCAAAACATATGGTACACAAATTAGGCCACAGAGATTAAGCAAAACTAAAGGCAGCTGGAGATAAAGATGGATTATCAGATTCCATCCCCAAGTGCTGCTGTGCATCCACGACGTTACACTCCAAAATATCTCTCAGTTCATCCATGGCGAGCGCCGAAGCTACAATTACAGAGATAATAATGCAAAAAAATTATCAAAAAGTGAAAAAGCAAACAACCCTTTTAGGTTTTTTAAGGCATTGACACATTGTTGAAGGCAGGCCGCGAGATTAACATATTTATAAGTGAAACGACTGGACTTGAGTGGCAGGCTTGAGAAATGAGAGATGAGAGATGGATCTGGATGAGATTGGAGGCTGCAGCAGCACCTACGTCGTTGCTACGCTGAATAAGTTGTGAAAATACAAGAGGAAGGATCACCATTAGTAGTGAGCACAGTTACACTAGTGACAATGGCTTAGGGTTTCAGTTTAGAAGAGAGGTGGCATAAGAAACTTCAACCTAGGCATTCTATCTTATATCCTAAATCAAAACCAGGATGAAAGTTATTGATCATCCGAAAGAAGAGAGAGGCCAGGTTTCCATTTCTTTACTTAGAGCTGTGGAAGGAAATTTCCAGAATCCCAACAGCGAAATATATATATATATATATATATTAGCAGACATGTGAAGGGGTTGAAGCTTGAAGCCTCAAGGCAGAGATCGGGGAGATAAAAATACTGTTAAGACTACTGATAAGATTTTTTTTCCCATGCACAGGTTAACAATAAAAAGCAGTGAACCACGAGTGTACTCGGAAATAGACATTTAGATTCCTCACTGACTGACTCTGCCACTGCAGCTACTGTGGGATAGAATCTTGTTTTACTTTGCTCTGAATTCTACGTAACCATACAGAAACCTCCACCCCACCACTACACTCTTATCCCAGATCCAGCCACAACAGTTTTCACCGCCAAAATTTACATACCCACGAAAATTTTTCACCACAAAGCAGCGATAGAAAAATATATGGGTGTTTTTATGTAGGGTTTGGAGATTATCAACAATTATGTAATTGCTACCTGACTGAGCATCGTTCCTTTGCATAATTGCCAAAATTTGAAGCGTTTTCTACTGTTGCTGCATCTGTATGAATGATCCTTCTCATCCATAAACTTTCCATGTTTTTCTTCTGGAGATTCATGATTACTTTGGTATGGTCCTAATCATGTTCAACCTATCTACCTAGCTCGCCAGCTAGCATTTTGAAGATTTGGAATGATTCATGCGGACACTGTATGTTTCTTAATTACGTGGATGGAGCCCAGGAAAATGGGTTTGCGAAGTGAAAGCATGATCCAACCAAGGCCACAAATTTGGTGCTGAATTCATGGCTGTTTGACATCTATTTGCCAATCCAGACCGTATGCTGATAATCTGCTAAAAAATTGTACTGACCAAATGTCTAAATTCAGGGAGCACTGAAGAAAAAGTCCATGCTCATGAGCAGATTGGTGGTTTCATGCCTTGATTTTAGACTTAGTGTCATGGCAGGCAATCACACTATTGCATTAAGGATAAGGTCCATTGGATAAGGCCCCATTCATGGGCGATGTTGGCCTTAACACTGACCTCAAAGTATTTGTTTGAATCCCTTATTTTCTGTAAGGTTATTTCTGGTTCATGCTTGTGTTCTTCTTTTTAAGTGAGAACACTGATATTTTCCTCTAATTAAGCATTCTAGTCATCCAATATCACTAGTTCTTTCATCAACATGTGTATTTATCTATTCCTCTTCCTTTTTCTCTTTTGGTCTCCAAACTTTCTTACCATGCAAGTCATATTTTTTAGGCTTCTTTTGATAATACCTTGTAGTCAATTTATAACTCTTTGATTGTAAATAACAATGAGATTGCTTATGCCCAACATTACCATAGTAGAAACACATAGTATTTCTCATTTGGACTGCATGTGCAAACCTAGGTGTATACCTCCCATTTGATGAAGAGCTTGTAGATGTCTCATAGTGGGAATGATTTCTCTGTTCTCTTTCATTATTTGAATCTCCTCCTTGTCCCAGCATGATTTGAAGTGTCTCCTTCTCTTCTGTTAACCTATCATTGATGAACTTCAAATTTGCAAGATCCTTGTTAATTTGCTCATGGGAAAGGATTAGTTTTTGTGCCTCAGCACTAAGGTTTGAGTTGACCTTTTCAAGATTTGAGTACCTCATATTAAGTTAAGCTATCTCTAGTTCTTTAGTATGCAAAGCCTTTTTCATTTTGATGCATAAGTTATGAAAGGGGATTATTTCATTGCATAGCATATCATACCTTTTCTTGAATGGTACTTTCACATTCTTCAGCTTCTTCTACAATATTGGAAATGAAAGCTTCATGTGCAAGATCCCTGCATATAAGATGTGAGTTTGTTAACGAATCATTAGTTTCTTTTTCACTAAACTCATCATCCCAATTGGTAGAGATACTCTTTGCTCTCCTTTCTTCATGACACTGTTTCTCTTGTAACTTGAAAGTACTAGGGCATTCAAAGGCCATATGGCCTCTTCTATCACATATCCAACATTCCATGGATGAGATATCAAAATTGAAAATTTTTGATTGGTTACCTCTTTTCTTACCTTTGTTGTCAAATATGTCGTTGATGACTTGAGTGCATCCATCTAGGATGAATACCCATACTACTAACCTCACGTACTTAGATAAACTTTGCATTTGAGCATTCTAGCATGTAAAGATGATTCCATTAAACATCAGTAGTTTGGTGTGTAATGTTCCTTTCATCATTCACTTCCAAGTTGTTACACTTAATATGGGATTACGAAAGCTTTGATACTACTTGAGAACAAAGAACTTAGAAGGGGGCTTGAATAAGTTCCCCAATTGAAACAACCAAGACAACCAAAAATACACTCAAATTTACATGGTTTCCCAACTTGGGTACTTTCACACTTGAAGGGCAGAATCCTTGCACACCTTTAGACTTTGTTTCTTCAAAAAGAAAAAAGTGGTTTAAAGGATGCCATAACCTTTACATAGTTTGATATTTGCATGGGGTATTTTTAGTCAGAAAGACACCAAATCCTACAAGGTCCCAACTAGTTCAAAATGTGATTTTAAGGATCCAACAACCTTTATAATGACATGAGCTCCACATGGAGTATTTTTTCTTAATAAATACAGTCAACCCTACAAGGTTTCAACAAGCTCTCTAAACTTCTTCTAGTAAGAAGCACATCAACCGCATAGGTTTTACAAAGGGAGAGAAAGAATCAAGGAGAGAATGTAACTATGCTTTATAAATTCTTTTCTTTGAAGCTCTCACAATACAAAATGAAATTCATAAAAGATAGAGAATTGAAGGACAAATGACATCACAAAATATATTAAATGAATGAATAATTGTATGAATAATTCTTATCCTTTTCACAAGGATTCCATTCTATTTTATAGCCTATTTCCTTCCCAAATAGTCCTCAAAATTTGTGTAATAGCTAGGAAATGACTAGTTAGAACATTCCATTTGAGCTTGGGACATTTCATTGGAAATTGACCACTTGTAGTTGGGATATTCCAATAGGAATTGGAATGTCTCACTTAGGATATCCTAGCTTGGATGTCTCAAAAGTAACTGGGATGTCCTTGTTTTTTTGGGAAGTCTAGCCTTAAACTAAGCTTTCACCATTAGGATGTATGCTAATCTTTTGGGACTTCTCTTCAAATATTAGAACACCTTCTTTTGGATTCTAGGCTTTGTGCATGTTTGTGATTTCTTCAAATCATCAACTAATACTTTGTCATCTCACATTGACAATGTAGCTCTCATCTTGATCTCTCAACTTGGTCATCTCGATCTCTTGTCTTGACTTCATCTAAGCTCTTATCCTAATCTTAAAATCTTGTCATCTTGTTCTTATTCTTCACAAGTCCTCTAGGATTACAACAAGCACATTTTCATATTCTACATTTTCCAAGGTTTTAACATATCAAAAGGTCAACAAGAGGTATATTTTTACTATTTGAACAAATCTCAATGTATGTTATTAAAGTGAGTTATTTTTCAAAGCTATTAAATAAGGATATATATTCTATTTAAAGTTAATTGTAAATTTATTTTCATCAATAATTCGTCATTGTCATCTTAACCTTGTCTTAATAAAATGGGATTAGCTACATGGTTCTCTTTTTCCATTCAACTCTATGAAGAGCTATATCCTTATTTATTTGTAGTTTATTTTATATCATATTTAGTTAATTTTCCAATATCTATTTTAGTCTTTATTTTAGTGCATTTTCTAAAATCATTTTATTAATAACGGAGTTGAGGAATTCGGATTGAAAATGATATACAATGGATCATGCATGAATTATAAGATAGATAGGAAAATGATGAAGTGACATATGGATAGTGATTCTGCATGAGTTGGCTAAGATATCATAGATGCTAAATTGCATCTGCATTGTAGCATCCCCATCGATGAATCTTAGTTGGTTGCTACATTGTGGATTTTGTGCTACATATACAATATTGTAAATGCAATGTTGCATCTATTTGATAAAGTCAACTTTTGTCCACCAATAATATTGTAACTATGATGTTATAGTACATGCTACATCATCATAGACAAAATATCATAGAATGTATGCAACCTATAAATACAACACTTGGGAACATAGATCCACATAAGTTTTATTCCATCCTTAGGTATATTTTTGTAGGTTTGTTTTGTAGTCTTAGCAATAGAGAGTAAATGCTTGTAGTGTAGTGTTGAGTAGTTACACAGAATATTTATTCAAGTGAAGTTTACTTAGGCACAATTCATATTTGAAAATAAATATGGAGATTGCTTTTCATCATTATAGCATCCACTTAGTTTTATTAGTTTACTGAGCAAAGTTTTTATTATTTTCTTTGTTTAATCATTTACATTTCTTGGTACTTTACTTTATTATTTATTAGTAAAGTAGAATTAGTATGAGTGGTTTTGATTGTTTAAGTGTAATTGTTTGGTAATCCTAGTAGTGTTATAGCTTGGTTTACCCAATAGCATAATGCTTGGTGACCTAGTAATAGTTACAAAAGCCCAAGGCATGTATAGTAAGCCAAGACTAGATGCTCATTGCTCTAGACTAGAGTAGATTTATGTTACGATCATTACTTGTATTTAGATTTCTATTCTCAACTTTCTTCATGTTCACAACTAGAAGTATTAAAGGTCAAATAATATCAATTATCATATGTCTCACTTTGGACTAAACCATACATGACAAAGATACCACTAGTCCAAGTGGGAAAATAGCATCCTACAATAAATGCTTAAAAATTTAGATGCCACAACTGGTCCAATCCATGAAATTTGATTGGATAATTCATGAATACTTATGATTCATATGGTTGGGCATAGAGGGTACCCACCACTCATCATTGGCATCATTGTTGAGAATGGTGCTAGTTATCTAGATTAGTTATATTATACATAATCACTGTGAAGGTATTAATGATTTATCTCTTAGAAACTATTAATATTTTAAGTCATACATGTTATCATGCAAAAGCATGTCTTATTCACATAGGGTTAATAATTCACCATATGATGAAAACACTAGTAGGAGAAATGATAAGATCTATACTAAGGAAAACTAGAGTAAACAAACATAAGTAGGGGTTTCCTATGCTCATTTAGATCCTTACTACACTAAAAGACCACATTTGAGTAACGCAAACCATCCTAGAGAAGATGAAGTAAGTCCTAGAACAAGGAGGACCTTAAGGCCTAGGACCTCCTCCAACCCTAGAAGAGATAAATCAAGTGGCCATAGGGGGAGATATACTAGCCATCGTGATTCTTCCAGTTCCCCATCTTCCTCTTCCACTTCCATGTATAATTTTGACAAAGATGAACGTAGGTATAGAAATAGGGATTAATATGAAGATAGAAGTAGAAATAGATGTGATCATTAGTGTGAGCATGAACAAAATCATCATATTTAGACAACTAGAAATAGAAATTATCACCATGACATATCTAATGATGATGGATGCTTGTTTGATATTAGGAGCATGATGTAGATAATGAAAATAGTTAGGATAGCTAATGGGAATCAAAAGGAAAGTAACTTCAAAAGTCTTGATATGAATAACATCTCTAAATTCGCAGGTTTTTATAAATCTGATCGACAACATTACCTAAAGTCCTTCCATGATGTCTACACCTTGTAGAATATCGAGAGTAAGTGGCAAAAGCTTAACATCTTTCCTAGAACACTAGTTGATGAAGCTAAATGTTGGCATAGATCATTGAAACTAGATTCAATCCATCAATGGTTCATAATGCTAGAACTCTTCAACAAGAAATACCAAAACTATGCTAGAGTGTCCAACCTAAGAAAAAAAATCCAACGATGGAGGCAAGAAAAACAAGAATCCTTAGATGTGGCCTTTGATAGATGCTATTCACTACTACATAGATATCTAAGTCATGATTTCTCTTAAAAATAACAACTTTCCCATATCATAGATGGTCTTCACAACCAAGTGAAAGAGACACTTGGGGTTTATGCCTAGGTTAGTTATTTAAATTGAAAGCCCATTAGATACGAAGGCTAGTTGAGTATGTGACAAAAGAAGGAGAGGTATGTAAATGAGAGAGTGTAGAGAAATATAACTAGGATCCAACTCTTCAAAAGAAAGGGATCCATAGCTATGATGAGGAAAAAGAGGTAGCTCTTGTTGAGGTGATTTCACAACAAGTCTTGCCAATTTAAAATTTTATTGCTAAAATTGAAGTAAGAATAGATAAAATGGGAGAGTTGATAAATGACAAACTTATGACCTACATGAAAACTGTAGAGGAGAGGATAATTCAAAAAGAATCAAGTGATCAAAATAAGAAGAGAAAAAATAACAAAGAAATAGGTAGGAACACTTATCAATAAAAGTAAGGAAAATAGCTGTATTTGAAGAGGCTGTAGACTCAACTATAGAAGAGGATGATGGATTTGACATCTACTAATATGATCATCCAAAGGGCTATTACCCAATTATGTTACATCTACAAGTGTTTGGGCTTTGAATCCCAAGTTCGTATAAAAGCAAATAACTAGGAGATTACCTTACTCACAAGGTAATTATAGATAGTTCTACAACCAACCGTACTATTCTAGTCGGACTTCTTATCAACCTCAAAGCTACTATAACTTAGCGTGGCCAAATCAACAATCATGGGGGATGCTATCAATGAACCAGTGATACCCTTATTGCTAGCTAGATTTGTATGACTATTATGTTCAACAACCCGTTTCTCCAAATGGTTCTACTTCCTTTACCTTGAATCACTAGTATTACTTTGTCAAATATCTTCAACTCAAAGAATCTCATGTGGGATCACCATCTCAAACCTCTTATCCTCCATGACATCCTTAATGTTTTCATACTTCCCTTTATCATATGTCACCATCAACAACATAGGAAGGATTGTCAATTATTAACATCAACAGCAGAATGCCACTTGCATTACAAACATACATGTAAATGATAATGCTAGTTGATCTCAACCACAATCTTGACAACATTCTTTCTTTAGGATAGTTTCTGAAATGAGCACAAAACTTGTAGACCTATTAACTCATCAAAACCAGCACAAGGCCAAGCTGATGCATCATCCATCCTCACCAAAACAAGGTCTCCTAATCCTATGCAAGAGACAAAATCCATTACCACTCCAATGAAAAACATAATAGATAAACCTATCACTCTAGGGAAATAGGCAATTCCATACATTACTATTGAAAAAGTAGGTTGTAGTTGTGGATCGACCTTCTAGAATGTTAACATAGTCATTACACTAGTCCATAAAAAATGTGAAAAATAAGTGTATACACAAGTAAGAGTAGGGGCCACTAAATCAAAATACACCAAGTGTCCAAAAAATAAGAACTTTCAATTTTTTGAAACATGCATGGAACAATATGAATTGCTTATTAATTCCCATTCTAAGAAAATTACTCCAACTAAGAATATACAAATGAAAATACTAAATCACAATCATACACCAATAGAAAGAGGAACTATGAACTTAGATGATAAAAATTTAATTACCATCACAATTATATGGTATTATAATAGAAAAACTAAATGACTAAGGATGGTAAGTACAAGACTTCAAGTGTATGATCTAGGGGAACTAGGGTGCATTTTCCAAAAACTTGTTCATGAGTTTAGTTGTGGGGAAGATGCCTTATCTTGATTCATGAAATAATAAGTGTTTTAAAATTTAATGTTTTATAATTATTTTTAATTTCTAATTTCTTGGTATACCTTTTTACATTTCTTAATACATGTTTACATTCTTTTATAGTTTTGAATTTCTTAATAATTTCGTAATTCTTTAACTTTTTTCTATTCTTTGATAATATTTCATTATTTTCATCTTTTTTCATTCTTACTATCATTTTCATCCTTTTCATACTCTATTTTCATTTTATTTGTACATATTTTTGATTGTTAATAAAACACACCAAAAATAAGGCAAGATGTAGTCCAATAAGGTGAAGATTTCTCTATGTCATCAAGTCATAAGGGATTTATTATTTGTACAATGAGACCACAACATTCATCCACCCATTCCATTTATAAAATGTTTTTACCATGGCCATAATTATATTCTTTTCATAAAAAAACTAAGAATAAACTTGTTATCATTATGCTTAGATCAAAAAGTGAAGAACCAAGTCGCAATGTAAAGGGTGTGACATCAAGGGGATTTTTGGATTCTCTTGGATTACTATTGTGAGTCCTATCCTATTGCTAAGAGAGTATTATATCCTTGTAGATATAATGAAAAATGGGAGTCAAAGTACAATAAGTGCTACCTTACCATGTCACTAAAAGGACATGTTACAGATGCTTGAAGGTAGTCCTTTGGTAAGGTTGACACAGTTAAAAATAATGATAACAAAATAAATGAACAAGAATAAATTTCTAGGGGTTCCATTGGAAAGACATGTTACCCATGACTAAAAGCAAGTGGCTTCTTAGGAATCTAAAAGGTAAAAAAAAAAAAGTAGAATGAATAAAATCCTTCATTAGGCAATATGCTACGTGATGATATCCCTTACAATAGTGATAGTCTTACAATTATAACTTCAAGAGATGAAATAATGTGATCTCACTGGAATGTGGTCTAGACCTAATTTGAATCTTGAATAGAAAGGCTAATGATTATGTTAACCACTAATAAAACACAAGAATTCATTATGTCTATACCTCATGTTCCATGTTCAACAATCCCTTCTCTAATCAATCTCACCTCACTATATAGTTAATTATAACTTATGATTTTGTATAATATAGTTTTATTTTCCCAATCTAGTAATACTAACATGTGTGTTTTGCTAGATAGGTATGTCTTATATTCAACTACTTAAATGCCCATGGATACTTTAGGCATGATTACACAGGGGCACTAAGTGATGGAGCATGATTTGGAAAGGATTCACTTATATAACTCTTGTATTTCATACTTGCCAAGCAATTCCACATCATCTTGTGTCTTCCAAGATCATCCAAAATCTAATAAATACTTCTCATAATCTCTAATACTTTGTTCATACATCAGAAATTCATTATCCATTTTTTATCCATATCATAGAATTTCATTTCCTAAGATTCCTTCTTCATGAACCTTGAATGCTAACTTGTTGAAAACTATGCATCACTCATGGTCCATGATCCTCTAGACAAGCTTTAAATCTTCTAGAAATTCTATCTGAGTCATTTTTTTCTTAAAAAAATTAATGAAAATTTTGAATTTCTTAATGGTGACTTTGTAGCTACAATGTTGTATCTACAATGTATGATCTATGATGTGACAGATATAAAAATAGTTTATATATGTATGGGAGTTAGTGAAATTTTTCATTTCTCTCATTAGTAGCAAGAGAGGCTTTTGTAGGTTTTCCACAACCTTCTTGAACACTAGCTTCCATGAACCATAACTTTACCCTCGTAGCTATGATTTACAAAATTCTTAAATCTTGCTAATTCTAGATCATTCAACTTAGTCATGGAGAGCGGGGGGTGGGGGGTGGTTCGGGGGAGAGGGTTGGGGGATTGTGGATGTGTGTGTGCATTGTGTGATACACAATATAAGCAAAAATTTAAAAATATGAGAAAATTTTTTTTAACATTGAAAGATACTATAAAGGATAAGTACAAAGAAATAATAATAATTTTAACATTAATTAGTCAAACTAAGGCCCAAAAACTTTAGATCATACTCTAAATAGACCATACCAACTATTTTAGGCCATAATAAGCAAGAAAACAATAAGGTCATAAGTAACTAAATAATATAACACCTAAGGGGTTCCTTTTTTGTAATTTTTTCTAAATTTACAATCATAAGATGATAAGAACTTGATCTAACTTAGAGTATGAGAAGGATTATGAACAATTAAGCATCGATGAAAATATTTTGGTAATCCTAAACTTGTGATTGATTGCAAATGGTCTTGAAGAGGATACTAGAAGGAGGACCTTTATAACTTGAAAGCTATAAATATGCAACTCTAAGAATATCCATTATGTCCCATACTAAAAAAAATCTAGAATGGAACTTAGGAGAAATGTACCAATTCTAGAAAAACATAGAGGCTAATGTGAAACACCTAGAAAAATTCGAAGTCATTCTTGCTTCACCAGGCCTTGTAATTAGCACAGCACCACAGTAGTTCTTCAGGAGGAAAACATTTTGAGTTCAAGCTGGCCAGTTCAACAAATTTTCTGCTTTAGGTAAAAACAGGCTCTACGGGTCATCTTTCCTGCCCACGTAAGTAGTGTGCCGAGCCAACAACCTACTCAGAAGTGATGTGAGGAGTTTGCAGTAGCATTATGGATGCACAAAATAGTTCGGCAAGTTTTCTAAGTCACAAAGTCTACTACGCTACGCTACGCCTCGCTATGTAGCGTAACAAGCTTTAGAAGATGACTGCAGAATGAAGTGTGATGCTACGCTACACTACGTAACATTGCATAGCATGTCAAAAACTTCGCAGCTAGTCCCCGCACCCAATTTTAAGTCCTTCAACAATGTCCCTTTTTGTCAGGAAGCGGCGAACAATGTCTGCTGCTATGCTACATTGAGCTACATGGTGCAATGAGGCGTAGCAATCTTGTGAAAGAGATAGAAGACAGCTCAAAGGGTAGAATCAGCAAGTTTGCAAGTCTCGCGGAAGAAAAGTTCACAAATCGACAATGTTTTCACAACTAAGGCTGGTTGCTACACTACGTAGCGTAGGATAGCATAGCAAGCATGCAACACACATATAGCAGAATGCACGACAACGTGCTATGCTATGCCAAGCATGCTATGCTACAAAGCACAACAGGGCATGCGGGAGGTTGTGCAACATCAATGCACTTCACCTAATTGGATCGTTAGCACACATCTCCAGATGCTGATGGTGCAATTACAACATGGTAGGCTCATAGTTACGGCATAATAGGCTTGCATTACAATGGTCTTATAGGTCCAACGGTCATACATGACACGTGTGGCACCAGAAAGTCAACGTGGGCCCAGGGCACATGGCATCCAAACCACCCATTTTGCATGCCATTTAGCCCTATAAATACCCTGACAAACAACATTCAAAGGGTTCAAATTTTTTCAAACAAGTAGCATTCAGAAGGTTCGAAGATTCTCCAGATTCTTTGACTTTTCCTCTCTCTAGCACTCAAGTTCTCTTCCCAACACGCTGTAACACTAAGCATTGTAAGCTTTCTGTTTGACACTGCAAATAGTTAGCATTTCTAGATGGCATTTTGTTCAACCCCCTATCTACCACCTTGGTAGAATCCCTACATTGTCAGTGCCCAAGGCCACTCCCAAGCGTACAACCTGATTTTCTCTACACGTCTCAGTTACTCTTAGGATCTCTGCACTCTTCCATGCTATGCAACTGACTGTATCCACCGTGACAGAGCAAGCTTATGGCATCGGAGTGCTGCATTTTTATAACCATATTTTACTTTCTTTCCTACTTATTGTTGCATTATTACACTATTTTCTTTTTCTACTTTATTTACATTCAAGCATTACTCCACATTTCCATTCCTGTTTCAAAAATATATGTTGCAAAAGGCTATATAGATTCCAATTAAGTCCCTATCTGATCAACCAGACCATTCAGGGTGCCTCGTATTTGCACACACCCAACACGGCCCTCCCACGGTACGAGGTCGAAACTGTTGTGCTTGCCAACCCCTCAGTGTTTTCCAGCCACCAATATTTTCAGTTGTTACAGATTTCTAGCACTAGAAGCAGGGCCTTTGGTGGCCTTTTCACATGTCACGGTAGTTCTGTGAGCCTTCTACACCCTGATATGCATAAGCATAAATGTGACACCCTTTTGTGATTTTTTGTGCTTTCTTTGATGTAGATCGGTCACCTCGACCGTTCCTCGGGAGCCCTACAGAACACAAGGCCTCCAATCGCCAACTAACTAGCTCATCTTATGGTAGTCTTGTATGTGTTCTATATCCCATCTCATGTGGTATAGAGCGGTCACTTCGATGGTCCCTCAGGGATCCTATGAGACACAAAGCCTTCTTGACTACTAGTTAGTTTGCCCATCTTACGGTAGCCTTGCATGCATTCTGTACCCCATCTCGCGTGGTATAGAGCGGTCACTTCGACGGTCCCTTAGGGATCCTACGAGACACAAAGCCTTCTTGGTCACTAGCCAGCTTTCTCATCTTACGGTAGTCTTGCATACATTTTGCACCCTATCGCACACTGGCATAAACATGAAACCCATTTATGGTTATTTACACCTTATGTGGTGCATGTTAGTCACCTCGACAGTTCCTCTAGGATCTGGCAAGACATAAAGCCTTCTTCTTCTTCTTCATTTTTGCTATTTTCTGGTTTGCTTGTTTGTTAGCACTCTTTTACATAACTTTTGAGCTTTTTCGCATAACTACTCAGCTTGCAATGGCTTTTTAAACTACTGCTACCAACGCCTTCAATGTGGAAGTTCCCTTCAATGTTAAAGACCCTATCATGGTTCAAGGCACTACTAGTGCTGAACAACCACTGAATCCAATGCTAGAAACATGTTGATCTCTTAGGGTCTAAATTCGAGGACCTGAGGGATTGGCCCATTAACATGAGTGTTCCAGCTTCCTCTGTGAAAAGGTGTAGGAAAATTTTCCCTTGGATTTACACGAACTCAAAGAGAAACGCAGCTTCGAGTTTGCTTACTACAATGGGAAGGAATTTGTCCCTATTCCCGATATTTCGTTATCTTTAACACAAGTGTACCAAAGGCTTCTAGACCAAATAATCTAGTTGGCTAGGCTTAGCGAGCAGCAGGACACAATGTTCAACCAAGATGATGCTTTCCAGGATGGGCAAGAGGAACTCGATTCCCAATCAGACGAGGGAGGTCCAATCGACCCCTCTCCTGTTCCTCCTACTTAGTCCTTCTAGGCCAAGCCATCTTCTCTTACTACTCCCTTTGTAATCATGCCTCTGCTTCTGCAACCCGAGATTATAGATGCTATGGGTAGCCATGGCAATTCTACGATGTTTCAATGCCTGCTCTCGCCTGTTTCACATGTTCCGTTTCTAGCTACCATCCCTTTGCAAGATGTTTAGTAGTCCATTCCTGTAGTGCAAAATATGCCAATTACCACTACCTTGCCACATGTGCAAACTATACCTACTTCACAAACATGCATGAATTTTGCCTCTATTCCTACATTCACGATAGCTCCACCCACTACAGTGGGCCCTAGCCAGTCCACATGGTGGCCCCCATTTTCTTCTCTACCTACTTAGCAACTGTCATAGATGTCTCACTATGTGTGCTCTTAAATACCCCAAGCCATCATCCCAATGGTACCGCCAATGGATCACACCACCGCTCCCGCTATACCGCAAGTGGGAGCTACCCCCAAAGCTCCCCAGCCATCTACAACATCGCAGGGTTTGGACCAAGCATTCCAGCTTATCGAAACCCTCACTGAGGAAATAAAATGCCTCAAAGCTATTGGGTCTGACATGGTACAAGTCATGGACTTTTACCAGGATGACCCTTTCAGCCCTACAATCCCTGCTTTGATGTTACCCCTGGGGATGTCTCTCCCACACTTCATAAAGTACGATTAGGAGGGAGATCCCAACGTGCATCTTGTTACCTTCAGGTCTGAGTCTTTGCTATTGCAACAATGGCCACACACAATCATTTGCATCTTCACCATGTCCCTAGCCGGGAAAGCCCTAGATTGGTACCGTGCATTGCCATGCTCATCTATTTCAATTTTGGAAGAGCTCTTGACCCAGTTTGTGACACGCTTCAAGTACAACTTGAAGCCAGAAACCACGTTGGATCAGTAGATGAGCGTGAAGCAGGACCCACTAGAACCAGTCCAAAATTTTATTCAACATTGGAGTGCAACCCTTAACAAAATCTGTGAGCCCATCACGGAGGCCCACTTGCTAGTCTTCTTTAAGGGTTCAGTGAATGACTTTATCAAGTTCAAACTGTACTACCTCACTCCTAGCTCTCTTAGTCAAGCTTTCACTCAAACTAAGAGCATACAGGATGCGGCCAAGGCAAGTAAAGACCCAGTCTACATCACTTATAAGAGCACCTTCATAAAGAAGGAAAACAGTAAAGCCCCAACAACTACAATCTCTGCTGTGGCAACCGAGGCCAAGCCCAAACCTAGCAACGATAGTAGCAAGAGAAGAAAGAAACTGGCTAGACAAGTGGCTAACCCTACACCCAAACTAGGCCTTGCGCCACAACCAATTGTACCTACGCCTGAGACATCTGCACAACCCAAACCCAAAGTACACCCCACTACCTCTAAAGCCTTCAGAGCTTCTGAAGCAACTACTGGTAGTGGGATACATCCAACATAAGTAGATGTTGGAAGAGGCAAACATAAGACATCAATGCTACTGCGAGCTCCTTAGGAATCCCTCTTTGGCCCTACTCAATGAGCCTCTAGTTCCTAGGGGTTTCAAGCTAGAGAGGTTTTGTGACTACCACCAACAATGTGGTCACAACACGGATTATTGTCTGTTGTTGCAGGATGACATCCAAAGATTAATTGACCAGGGAAAGTTTTTGTTGGATGAAAGAAACCCAGTGCGTCTTGAAAACCAATCTATGTATGTCTACATGGATCCCCTCAACGCCAAAAACGCTGATTATGTCATCAATGCTATCGGCATTGACAGTGATCCCAGGCCACAACGGCAGCCGTTCATGGTCTGTGTGCCTCAGCGTAGTGCACTAGCACAACCAGTGGTTGGCCCAAGCTTCCAGCAATATTTCATCCTAAAAGTACCACCTGGGGCATCCACCTTTGCACCACCTGTTAGTGGAGCCATGCGGTCCAGTTAGTTAACACCTATAGCTCCATTTGTCATCAGGGGGTCGGCACCTTCAACAACGCCTATCTCGTGCAACAAAGTTGAACAACCTCATTGCCCTGCAAGGTGAGAAGTCCACTTGGTGGGCAAGACGTCAAAGGGAAGTACCATCAAGGGCATCCTAAGCCTATGTCTCCACCCCTTCCATCTTCACCTTCACCCCCAAAGGGGAAGGTCGACATGACTATGTAGCTTGCGTCACCCTGCCGAAAAGGATCTGAACCTAGATCTGAAGTCACCTCTCCTTGGGAAATTCATCTTCTAGGACGAATTGAAGAGGAGGAAAGTGTCAAAAAATGGGGGGTGGCTAAGACCTTATGGATTCCCTCACCCAAGTCAAGCAAGCTCTAAAGTAGAAAAACACTACACTAAGATTTTACGACCTAATCTTGACATCTGTACCCCACCGCGATGCTCTAATTCACATGTTAATGGTGGTTCCGGTCGACGAGAACATGCCAGCAGAAGAGGAAGTGATCCATTTGGTCATGCTTCGCTCTGTATCCATGGATTCTACGACACCTTGATTGAATTTCCATAACGATGCCGTTAGGGAAGATCCCGAAGGGAGTCAGGTGACTACGGTGCCTCTCTTCATCACAATTCGAGTCGGCCAACACCAGATTCGAAGGGTACATGTTGATAATTGGGCTGCCACAAATGTCATTTCTTTCCCTATTGTCGACAAGTTAGGATTGGTTGACCAGATCAAGCCCACAACTACATCATGTCTGAGGTTCTTCAACAGGACACGCATCTTGGTGAAAGGCACAGTTCATGTAGACTTCGTAGCAGGGAACCAGTTCCCCATAGACGTAACTTTCATTGTGGTTAAGGAAATGCCCAAGTTTAATTTGATCTTGGGAATATCATGGTTAGCGCAACTTAGGGCTATCTCCTCACATATACAATAGGAAATCCACTTACCATATGTAGGCAGGAATGTGGTGATCCATGGTGACAAAGTAGCGATGGAAGCAATCAGTAATGTAAACATGGAGCAGGGCTTAGAGGTCACAACCTTTAGAGTGAGGCGCCTGATCATGCATACATTAACCATCCAACAAAAGGATTGGCCCAGTGAGCTGACTCCAAAATCAAAAATGAATGGCTTGAGTTGACCTTCCAAGTGGAGGATGATGATGTGAACGAGGGCCCTGGAGAAACACCTAGGCCTCATGTTCTGATCAACCCACGATGGGTCAAGAGGTAGCTACGCATAGAGTAGCAACCCTACTACTTCCTGCCTAGTTGCCATCCCTTGTACATCATTGGTTTCTACTTTGTTAACATGCCGTCTTTTTGGCATGCTACGCTATGGCCCGAAATGGCCTAAAACTAGCATTGTTGCTTTTCACTTTGTTAACATGCTGTCCTTCTGGCATGCTACACTACGACCTAAAATGGCCTAAAACTAGCATCATCATTTCTTTCTTTGTTAATGTACTATCTCTCTTGGCAATGACCCGAAATGGCCTAAAAATAGCATTGTTGCTTTTCTCTTTGTTGACACATAATCCTACTGGCATGTTACGCAATGGCCCGAAATGGCCCAAAACTAGCAATGGCCTGAAATGGCCTAAAACTAGCATATGACAATATGAAAACTTTACATGATATGCAATATATGAAAAATTAGTTTCTTTTCTAAAGTTTTTCATTTT
This sequence comes from Gnetum montanum, assembly GCA_015680685.1. Lineage (NCBI taxonomy): Eukaryota > Viridiplantae > Streptophyta > Gnetopsida > Gnetales > Gnetaceae > Gnetum > Gnetum montanum. The sequence continues at coordinate 166,128 of MNCI01011215.1, forward strand.
ATTCAAAACTTTCACTTTTTGTCAATTTTTGAGAAACTTTTACAAAAATTTCAAAAAGAAAATCCCATGCTGTCATGTGTTGTCTCTGTTTGCATTATCCTTGCTGCTTGCCTCTACTTCATCTGCTTGTGCGTCATCCTCCCCTATGTTGCCTTTTGTTGATGCTTCATTCCCTCCCTCTACAGGCCTTCATCTAGAGCCTGCATCGTAGGAATGAAGTAGTCAGTTAGGGCAAAAAACGCAAACTATAACATAGCATGAGCCTCTACATAGTAAAGTGACTAACTTGAGAGGGGCCTGCATCAGTCTAAAAGGGTATCCAGTCTAGATCGAGCCTGAGGTGATGCAAGACCTCCTCTGTAGTGATGTTCATCCAACACCTATTATTAGGTTCAACATTCGTAGCGGTGGCTCTCTCCCTTTCTACGATCGTCCATCTTAAGGGTCTCTCCTACGCTATCCTGGTCATGAACACTGCGAGCCACTAGACCTTTGTTCATTACAGAAAATGACTCCTAGACCACTTCCAAGGGATCTTGGGCTCATGTGGTTTAGAGGATCTGTCAAATCCACGGCTTGGAGATCTGGTTGCGATTTTCCATGGCCCAGGCTCCATCCTCTTGAACCACCAGAAACTCCAAGAAGCACTTCAGACAGCCTATGTAGAAGGCATAGTGTATGTTGGAGCCGGACTCCATTTTTTCAAGAAGTCCCAAAATATTAGCTTGCAAGCCCTTACATAGGAAGCTGGCCTAGTTGTAATGGGCCCCTTCTTCCATAACACCACATTATCCAGGCCTGCTCGAGCCCCAGGACCTTTCCTTGGGTAAGAAATTGGTGGAATGCGTGGGCATAGAAGACTGGGTAAATCTCTATGGTGGGTCCGCCCTTAAGCTTATCCATGGGGAACCCTTTTCACTCCTTAACAAGCCTTAGCCACTCCTCAATATCCTTCTTCCGAAGGGTAAATTCCTGCTTGCACTTCGACCCTATGGGGATGCCATCGGTAGGAACACCAAATAGGTTCATAAAGAACTGGTCATTAATTTCAATGACCACCTGCACGGCCCGTACATGCATGTGAAAATGGCCTTCCCTCTCAGAAAAGGAGTTGACTAGGGAAAGCATCTTGGTGGCTGGAATGCTTGGATTCGGGGCCACGAACAGATCCATAAGCCTTGCCATTTGGACGTTCTTGACCAAGGAGTCTAGGGCCCCTTAGTCTAACCAGCACTAGCTCGCTTGTACTTCACCGTATTTGAAGTAGATGTTTGCCCCCTGTGTCTAGGTGGTTACCGCTGTCACCTCCTGGGGCTTCTTCACCCCTGCAACAATTTCACAAAACACACTTAGCATGATGACATAGAAAATACATGGACTGCAAAAACACTTGAGCATGTGATACCTACTGTTTGACTCACTGGGGTTATATGGTAATGGGAACAGCAGAAGTTCAACCATCATAGCCTCTTCAACCGTGACCAGCTTGAAGGGTTCTTCCCACTCCTTATCTAGCCAGCCCTTCTCCTTACACTAATTATAGGGAACATAAATCATGCTTGGGTAGGTATGGTATTCTCTTTCGCACTGACCGATCACACCTGCCCGTAGGTTCTTAGCAGAAGAGAACTCCTGTAGGGATAGCTATGTTGTACCTAGCAGACCCGATTGGTCATGGACCCCATCATCATTGATAAAGAGCCTGGTGACAAACACATACTCTTAGCATTCAGCCAATATGGCCAGCATCACACAACATAGTAGAACAAGGTTGCAAAACTCACCTGCCAACACAATAGATAGTCCCCTGTGGGTTATGAAAGTATGTTGCCATGTAACGTGCGAGGAACAGTGTGTTGTACTAGTGGTAGTTGTTTAATTCAGGAATGTCCCAGATCCAGGCTAAATGACTTAACCCTATTGATTGTTGGCTGGATCCCTCTCCCTTCCTACTCATGATTGCCACATTGTTGAAAAATCTCAGAATCCCCTGACCTACCCTGGGCAACATGGCTTCTGTTATGCTAGATGCCTCCTCCTTCTCCAAGGAGGACCAAACAATCATACTAAAGTGGTCAAGAAGGAATTTCAAGAAGTACCATGCCCCTTTCCTGAACCAAACCCCTTGCTCTCCCATATGTATTTTGGGAGGAGGGGCGTTTGCCACAGGTCTGCTCACATAACATAGGACCCCTCTAATGTCCAAAATGATCAGCCTTGGCCTCGGCCTCGCCCTGCATGACACAATCAGCGAATGTTAGCATCATACATAAAGGTAATACATGTGCAACATAGCGACATATAGTAGTCCATGTACATAGCGTAACATAACCCTTTGCCTGTACATAGCGTAGCAAGGACGTGAAACCTAGCATAGCAAGAACATGCGAATAAGCCTAGTGTAGCAACAAAATAATTGATAACATGCTCTAATAAAACACATGTCACGTTGCCGCATCATACATGGCCTAGACCTCCTAGGGGTTTTATGTTATGACATGCTAGAATCAAGCAACTTAAACTACCCCAGCCCCCGCGGTTATGATAACCACGGAGGTGGTGGTTTCAGCAACCTTGCATGCAACCACGACATAACATTTATGCATCTTCCACGACCGAAAAGGTGATACCAGTGATGCAAAGGCTAAAACGACGTGACCAAAAAAAAACATAGGTAGCCAAGGATGAATGCAAAACAAATAGGATGCAAAATAATAGCAGAGAACAACAGAAATGGCAAAACAAAGAAGCGAAGGAGACATAGCAACTTATTGGGTTAACGGTGTGCTCTGAAGCACCGCAACGAGCACTTGTGGCTTACATCCTAGGGTATTATTCACCTCCTCAACCCTTGCAAGAACCAAATGAGTATTAGGAGCCATTGTCCTACTTGTGGATTTACACTTCTAGCTATAAAAACTCACCTTACTAGTCAATTAACATAATTTCTCTACGCTCCGAAATTACCTTGTGCTCCGATGTGGGCTCTGCACTCTTACGGTGAAAATGGTGAAATTGCCAGGGTTTAACCCCTATTTATGGTTGTAATACCAAGATGGGGAAACTTTCCTCTCTCTCTCCAATTAATGTGTAGCACACTATACAGCGTAGCATGCTCACCACGACATCATAGCACTATTAGCATTAAAGCCTTAACATGCTTCGAGCCAGCTACTTGGGTCCACAAAAAATATATATATTTGTTTTTGATTAAGGGTCCAAAAAGACGTTAAATGAGTAATCCCACCAATCGCAATACGATTTGTCCGAAAAGACCTCAAACTAAGCAACCTTAGCATAGTTGCACCCCTAGCAGTCTATAATGATGTTAAACTAACAACACTGCATGCTTACATTAGCGATTTTCACATCTTCTTCCAAATGGGCAATGTCACAATTTCTAGTGGTTTCGTGTTTTCATGTCTGCAGTTCATATTTTTACATTAATGGTTTGGCACTTCTCATACTCAAAGTTTTCCATTTCTCATACTATTATTTTGCATGTTAAGATTTTGCATGTCATAATTGGGTAGTCCAAAATGACACTAAACTATCATTTTGGCATTTTCATATCGACAGTCACACAACTTCACACTTTATGTCAGCATTTTTACACCTTTAGAAGTTCTACACTCTTATGCCTTAGTGGTCCACCATGATCTTGAACTGGAAAACTTGCAATCTTTACATCATCACACTGCACAAGTTGCATCTCGTGGCTATTTTGCAAATTTTCGTTACACACAATCTCGGCTAAGAGACACCTCTTAACTAGGCTTTCATTTTATGATGGAAGGTTAAGAAAGAGATGGGAATCCATTGTGACCTTTCCACGCCTTTAACGTTAGCATGGCCACAGGGCAAGCTCGCGATACAGTTGAACCCTGACATGATCGACTGGGGGTCAACCACAACTAGCACTATAGCAACCTTAGAAGCATCCTTGGATTGGCCCAAGCATCTGGTCTAAGACCTAGACTTAGAGGCTAGGGATGTAACCGAGGACCCTCTCGTTGAGATGCCAGTGACCACGTCAAAGGGGAAGGTGAAAATGCTAAGACTCAGCTTCCTCCTAGACACACATACACACAAAAGTGTAGCTAAGATTCTACAAGACAACATCGATGTATTCACATGGTTGTACAGTGACATGCTAGGTCTGAGTCTGTGACTAATTTAGCACAACAGTGTCCTAGCCCCACACATGAAGGTAGTCAAGAAGAAGGCTCACAAAGTTAAGCCAAAAATCACACTAGCTATGAGGGACAAAATCACCAAGCTATACCAAGCAGGTTTCATCTGCTCAATTGACTATTCAGAGTGGGTGTCCAAGGTTATTTTGGTTTCAAAGAAAATGGGAGGAATACAGATCTGTATAGACTTCCACAACTTGAACAAAGCAATGATCAAGGAAAACTTCACACTCCCATTTATTGATCAGCTCATCGACACCATGGTTGGCCATGCTCTACTATCCTTCATGGACGGTTTTTCCAGATACAACCAAATCTGCATTAACACAGAGCACCAGCTTTCCACAACCTTCATGACCCCATGGGGAACCTTCTAATATACCATGATGCCCTTTGGGCTCAAGAATGCTAGAGTAACTTACCAACGAGCCATGACTTACATTTTCAATGATTACATCCTAGAAACATTAAGCGACTATGTGGATGATATAGCTGTCAAGTCAAAGGAAGCAGCTAATCACCCATGTGATCTAGGGGTAGTCCTCAAATGCTATCAAATGAATGACTTATGCCTCAATCCTAAGAAGTACATCTTCGGGGTGAAAACTGAACACATGTTAGGGTTTGTGGTATCGGAGGTTAGAATATGGATGGACCCTAACAAAGTCAAGATGATCATCAACCTAGTGCCTCCCAAAAACCTTAAGGAGTTACATGGTTTTCAAGGTAGAGTGCAATTCATTCAAAGGTTTATAGCAAGGTTGACTGACAAGTTACACCCCATGCAACATCTTTTGAAGAAGGAGGTTAACTTCGAATGGACAACCTAGTGTCAACAAGCCTTCGACGACTTGAAGAGGGAACTCTCACACCTCCTAACTATGCATATGCCACAAAGGGATAAACCCTTCTTTGTCTACCTCGCCACCTCCAACACATCTGTTGTGGCACTGCTATGTCAGAAGCAAGATGATTGTTCTGAGATACCAGTGTACTATTTGAGTCATGCACTAATAATGCACGAGGTGAAATACAATGAAGTGGAGAGGAATTTCCTGGCCTTAGTGTTCGCACTAAAGAAGTGGCGACATTACTTGTTCCATAGTACAACCAACAGCATTTGCAAAAGCAATATACTCTGAGCTATCACTAACAACTTATACAAAAGTAGCAGGATAGTCCGATGGAAGGCAATAACCGTCTAGTTCGATTTACACTATGTAATTCAATCATCGATAAAGGGTCAAGCCATAGTGACCCAACTCACGGCCTCACCAGTCGACGACCAGACAACCATAGATCCTGAATTCCTGGATGAGTATGTTAGTAATGTCAACATTGTCTCATCCCATTTCGAAGCCACCTTAAATTTCAATGACACCTCAACCACGTGAGAAGGTAGCATCGCTACCATAATCATGTTCCCCTCTAGGGAAATGCATCCATCCACTTATCAATTTATATTCCCTTGCACCAACAACATGGTAGAATACGAGGGCCTACTTAGAGGCCACTTAACTACCTAAGTGCTATGCATACAACACCTAGAAAACCAGGGAGATTAAATAGTTGTGAATCAAATCAACAAGGTCTATGCCTGCAAAGCTACGCACCTGCAACCCTACTACGACCTAGCAAAAATCTTTCTTAAGCAATTTGCAACCATAGATGTGCAACATGTACCATGGAACAAGAACACCATGGCAGACACCTTAGCTACCCTTGTATTAAATATTCCATCACATTCCATGGAAAACCTACCAACCTCGATTATATAATGCATAGAGCCTATCATTCAGGTCGAACACGTGGCATCTGTCAGTGCTGCGGATACCCAGGAGTGGTATGCCAACACTAAAACTTATCTACAGCACAGCGAACCCCCAAGAGGATTGACATCTTCCCAAAGAGATGCAATCCATAAGCATGCCCAGTAATACATGCTCATGGGAAATGATGCCCTGTGCTGACACTCCTACGATGGGATATTACTAGCATGCGTGGGTGGCGAGCAAGCGTAGAAGGTAGTTAATGAAGTACATGAGGGGCTGTGTGGTGGACACATAGCACCAAGGGCTATGGTTGCCAAAATCAGACACCTAGGGTACTACTGGCCCCACATGGAATGTGACTGCCTGTTGAAAGTCAAGACGTGTGACACGTGCCAGAGATACGCAAATCTCATACACATCTCACATATAGACCTACACCCAACGCAAATCACGTGGCCCTTCCAACAATTGGGATTAGACCTCATAGGGCCTATCACGTCTAAGTCCTTCATAGGGCATAGCTTCATTATCACTGCCACTGAGTACTTTACCAAGTGGGTAGAAGCTATTCCCCTAAGGAAGACAACATCTTAGAAAATCTGCCATTTCATCCTCGACAACATTGTAACAAGGTTTGGGCTTCCAATGATTATTGTGATTGAAAATGGACCACAGTTCAGCAGTACGGAAACCTGAACCTTCTGTAGCAATCTAGGCATTAAACAATCATTTTCTTCCCCTTATTATCCGTAGGTGAACAAGTAGGTGGAGGCTAAAAATAATTCCATCATCAACCTGTTGAAGCAGATTCTTAACAACAGCAAGAGGTTGTGGCATGAGCAAATCCTCTACGTCCTCTAGGCCTATAGAACAATGTGCGAAACTACAACAAGTAAGATTCCTTATAGTCTTGTTTATGGATCTGAAGCTGTATTTCCTCTTGAGTTGTAGGTACCATCACTCTAGATGATCGTCGTGGATGTCGTGAGTGAAGCCCAGAATAATGAGCTGCCAATCATTGACCTCGACTCAGTGGAGAAGGAGTGCACGTAGACGCTAAGATGCATCGTGCACTACCAAAGCAAGTAGAAGCAGAAGCACCATGCAGACCCACATCGAAGACTAGTGCATAAGGGAGATCTCGTCCTCAAGGCCATCCCTAAGCATGTGAGAAAATTATCAGCCAACTGGGAAGGTCCTTACATGGTCACTAAAGCCTTCAAAAATGGAGCCTTCAAATTGGTGGACATAGATGAAACCGAGTTCATCAACTTGGTGAATCACTCGTATCTCAAGCTGTACTACGTCTAAAGCACAACAACAACACCGGAAATCATCCACTATGACGATAAACTGGAAATTGCACCGGATAGCCTCCATAATGATGATAAACTAGTAGCATTGAGTAGCGTCCTCTACAAATTTAAACTGGCGACAACCATTTGCTACGATGTTAAACTAGCATGTACGGTCCGTTGGGATCTTAAACTAGCACATTGGTTAGCTAGGACCTTAAACCAGGACACGATCTACCAAGACCTTAAACCGGGCTCACGTCACATCTCCAACATGCATCTACATGGAGAATGCATTAGATGAGCATGCACGATGCTGATGTATGGGTGGGATGTCACAGCTCCACAACGTAGTTCACAACACAATGAGAATGCGGTCTGGGACATACATGACGCCGCCATCCTTGGCATCATGCTAACCCTCTGAAGATACTGTATGGAATCATACTATCCCTCTGAACCTACCGTCACCACAGCCCATCGCCTTGACGGTGGTTCCTGGGCTAGTTCCCACATCTAGAGTTCCAGCAATATTGTGGCCCAGCTACAATATTGTTACTCTCCAGACTACTACCAATGCCTCAGCTTGCACGATGTTTAGCTATGTGGTAGCTGATCCCATAGCTAAACTGAGAATCCATGCCTTTGGTAGGGATTCCAAAGCATCCGCACCTACAGTAACTCCTGGTGCCTCAAAGACCAGCTCCCTCACACCAGTGCTGTCAAGGCTGCTACTGCTCTTCCTTCTTTGGACATCATACACAAGCAACGATGTCCAACAACTTCAACAATGCCAGCATCCAGCAAGTCCTTTGCCTTTGCGAGCACATCTCATGACAGCAACAAATGATATAATGTCACAAAGTGAGTCCCTCAACTAGCTTAGATACTTTAGAGTGAAAATTCCATGATGTGCGTAATGCAACTCGTTGTATGGAAAGCATTTCTAGGTACATAAAAACCCTTCACAGATGTAACATAACTCATCCTATGAAGAAAACATTTGTCCTACGAGAGGTTGAAGAACAACGCAAGCCAAAGATGAAAAGGCAAACGAGCCCCTCAAAGCACTCCAAAGAGGGACTCTGCTAAACATCATCTTTTCTCTCTGCCTTAACCTCTACAAAACTAGTGAAACACTCTCAAATGCATCCTAGTAATTTCTCGACACACATCGAGTGACAACCTCAGTATTTTGCCTACTGTGGTGTTTCGTATTCTTTGCTAACATCTATTGAGCCTCTTCTCCAGATGTCGACAAAGAGGGGTGAATGAAACACCTCAAAATATTCAAAGTCATTCTTGCTTCACCAGGCCTTGCAATTCATGCAGCATCATAGTAGCTCTTCAGGAGAAGAACTTTTTTATTTTAGGTCGGTCAGTTCAGCAAATTTTCTACTTTAGGTAAAAACAAGCTCTACGGGTAATCATGCCTACCCACCTAAGTAGTGTGTCGAGCTGAAAACTTGCTTAGAAGTGACGTGTGGAGTTGGCAGCAGCATTTTAGATGCATGAAATAGTTTGGGAAGTGTTCTAAGTCATGAAGTTTGCTACGCTACGCTACGCCTTGCTATGTAGTGTAGTAAGCTCCAGAACATGATTGCAGAATGAAGTGCAATGCTACGCTACGCTACATAATGTAGTGTAGCATGGCAACAGCTTCGCAACCAATTCCCACACCCAATTTTAAGTCCTTCAATAATGTCCCTTTTCATCAGAAAGCAGCAAAAAATGTCTGCTGCTATGCTATGTTGAGCTACATGGCTCAGCGAGGCGTAGCAGTCCTGTGAAAGAAACAGAAGGCAGCTCAAAGGGTAGAATTAGCAAGTTTGCAAGTCTCGCGAAAGCAAAGTTTGAAAATTGATAAAGTTTTCACAACTAAGGTCGGTTGCTATGCTATGCTACGCTACATAGCGTAGCATAGCATAGAAAGCATACAACACACATATAGCGGAACACATGACAAGGTGCTACGCTATGCCAAGCATGCTATGCTACAAAGCACAACAGGGCATGTGGGTGGTTGCACGACATTAATGCACTTCACCTAATTTAGCACATGTCTCCAGATGTTGACAGTGCAATTACGGCATGGCAAGCTCACAGTTATGGCATAATAGGCTTGCATTACAACAGTCTTGCAAGTCCAACGGTCATACATGGCACGTGTGGCGCTAGCAAGTCACCGTGGGCTCAGGGCATGTGGCATCCAAAACACCCCTTTCACGTGCCCTTTAGCCCTATAAATACCCCAACAAACAACATTCAAAGGGTTCAAATTTTTTCAAATGAGAAGCACTTAGAAAGTTCAAATATTCTCTAGATTCTTCAACTTTTCCTCTCTTCGACACTCAAGTTCTCTTCCCGGCACACTGTAACACTGAGCATTATAAGCTTTCTATTTTACACTGCAAATAGTTAGCATTTTTAGCTAGAATTTTGTTCCACCCCTAGTCTACCACCTTGGTAGAATCCTTGCATTGTCAGCGCCCAAGGCCATGCCCAAGCGTGCAACCTATTTTTCTCTACACGTCTCGGTTACTCTCGGGATCTCTGCACTCTGCCACGTTGTGCAACCGACTGTATCCACCTTGACAAAGAAAACTTGTGTCTTCAGAGTGGTGCATTTTTCTAACCATATTTTACTTTGTTTCCTACTTATTGTTGTGTTCTTACACTATTTTATTTTTCTTCTTTATTTACTTTCAAGAATTACTCCACATTTCCATTCTTGTTTCAAAAATATATGTTACAAAAGGCTATATAGACACCAATTAAGTCCTTGTCTAATCGACCAAACCATTCAGGGCACCCTATATCTACACACACCTAGCATGACCCTCCTGCAGGTACAGGGTCAAAACTATTGTGCCCACCGACCCCTCAGTGTTTTCCAGCCGCCGACATTTTCGGTTGTTACACAATGCAATAGTTAAAATCGAAGGATTCTTTGTGTCATACTTAGTAGAGAGGACATATGGAGAAAGAAGACAAGGATAGAAGAAGATAAACTTTCAAAACCCTGACAAGAAAAGGAAAAATCCAATGGAAGGGCCACCATTACCTAAAATAAGAACTACATTTAGCCACATCAAAATTTATTCTTATTTTTCCATGTAATTATATTATTTTTTGTAAACTTCATTACAACACTCAGAGTCAGTCAATGATCTCATACCTTCTCAATTTGGTAAAGAAAGCTTGATCCTATCCTATTAACTTGAGGATGAGTTTTTAGTCAATCATGGGGGTATGATGAATCATTAGTTCATTGAGATATTGTAGATGCTACATTACATCTGCATTGTAGCATCTATGTTGGTGCATCTTTGTTGCTACATTTATGGAATTCATTTATTATTAGCTTAGCAAAGCTCCTATTGTTTATTCTTTTTATAGATAAAAAATTTTCTAAGCACCCACAGTAGGAGTGAGGAGTGTACTAGATCTTTATTCGATCACTAATGCACCTAAGCACCTTGCTATGAATAACAATAAAGATGAGCTTTCTTCATAAACCTTGCAACACTTGGACCTAGCTTAATATGTACTTAATACATTTATTATTCATGGAGTTTACTTTAATGCATTCCATTAATTAATTAACTTTAGATAATTAATATGCATAAGTATAATCATCTTAAGTATATGATTAATGCTTCATAACCAAGTAGTGTTGTAGCATGTTTAGGATGTGTACAATAGATAGGAATGGATGCTTATGTTAGGATTAGCTAAGCATTAGTTACTCATTAGATTAATTAAACATTTAATTACTTAATTTTTAGCACTTAGGAGAATTAAACAAAAAGCATAGAAGTGATAAAAATCATATGTCTCAGCTATAATTAACCATACCTTTGCAATTCACAAGTGAAATTGAGAAGACAATGATCACATCCATTAGATTTAGTACCTAGAACCACTGTGCTTAGAGAGTTAAAGTCTATGAAATTTAATTAGATTTCATAGTGAACAGTAGTGATTTGTATGATTAGACACAGGGACTTCTCACTACTCATCATTGGTGCTATTGTCAGGGACTTTAGTTAGTTATGCATGCTACCTAGTAGTTAGTGAAATTATATAATGTTTTTGTAACAAATCCTAAAGTCAACATCATTAAGAATAATAATAATAATTGAAGCACACTATTCTCCTTTTGATCTAATATGGCTTCTTCTCTTAGGAAAGATTCTTTACCATCATATGAAGGTGGATCCAATTAGCAAAGATGTGAAGGATAAAAATCACATGTGCCCTAAAAATATAGAGTGGTCTATAATCATAATGATGAGTATGTTCTAGACTTCACCTTCATCTTGAATCAATATTAATAGCTATGATGGAGGAACATGGAGTGCAACATTATGTTTTCACCTAAATGATTAGTTCTTGTGATGTTGCTCCAAACTCTCATGAAATTGGGTATTGTAGGACTTTATGTTGAGTATGTTGTGTAGGGACATGACTATTAGGATTACCATCCCATTGAGGCATAATGAAATAAGGATTAACAATAAGAGATTTGATACAAGACATCAAAAAGGAAATGGTTTACAAATCCTTTGTTCCTAATATGTTAGAAGGAAGGTGAGAATATATTCTCTCGGGGTTCTCAAAACACTGATATTCCTCATATCTTCTTTGATGAAGAGGGCTCATAACTAGAGTTTATAGTCCATTGTAAGAAATATTGGTTTAGGAAAGAACGGATCCCATGATCATGATAGCTTTAAAGGAAGGAGTCAAGGCAGGAACCAGGACAAGCACCATGACAAAGACAAACATGATGATCATAGCAGTGACCAATGGAGATGGAGTATCAAGTACCATTCTTGTGCTAGTCCTTATTCCTATTTTCCTTTTTCATCCTCATCTTCTTCCTCCTCCAACTCCAACTAAAGCTGTAGAGGACAAGACCATGATGGAGATGATCAGTGAGATAGAGATGATCATAGGACCGACTGGAATACTAGAGATCAAAGGTGTGGCTAATTAAGAGAGGTTCACCATCATGAATGAGGGGACAATAGAGGGCATCATAGGCATCATGGTCATCCCAAGAGCTATGACATATGATGAGCCTTTTCTTGGAAGAAAAAAAGAAAAGGAAAAAAGAAAAACATGCTAAAAATTATAGAGGCAATGAGGATTTCAATGAGACATGTAAACAATAGTATAATCAAAATATTGGATAAGAAAAATATCCCCAATTTTTAAGGGAAATATAATTATGATCCATAAAATAATCTTCAAGCCTTTCATGATGCCTATGCCTTGCATAATGTTGAAAATGAATGGCAAAAATTGAAGCTTTTTCCTAGGACACTCATCAAGGAGGCTAAAAGTCAGTACTAGTTCTTAGAACTAGAATTAATTAGATGATGGAGTATGATGTTTAAAATCTTCAATGACAAGTATCAAACATACTCCCAAGTATCTAATCTAAGGAAGTAGATGCACGGGTGAAGACAAATAACACATGAATCCTTGGATGTAGCCATGGATAGATATTACTCTCTCTTGCACAGATGCCCAAACCATGGCTTTTCTTAATGGGAGTAGCTCTACCATATCATATATGGGCTCAAAATAGAAACAAAGAGAAATCATGTGGTCTATTCCCAAGGGATACTTTTAGAATTGAGGATCTATCAAATCCAAATGTGATTGAGCAGATGGCCAAAGAAGAAGATGATTTGACAAAAAGAGAAAGTGTAGAAGAGTACAACTGAGATTCTTTCATCCACAAAAGGGAGGTTTAGTTTTGTAACAATAAGGAGGAGGGACCACTTGATGAAGTGATGCAATGTAATATGTTGTCAATACAAAAATCTATTTTTGAAATATTAGTCAAGGTAAATTCAATATGGAATTCTTTGAATAAATTTGCAAACTATCCTTAGAATTTCTAAATATTCTAAAGAGTAAATTAGTGGTCGTAATCAAAGGAGAATGAAAGTAGTTGAATGTGCCCATCAAAGGGGTAAGGGAAAATATGGTGCTATTGAAAAGGTGTCGAAATTTGAGAGAGATGATGATAGTAGATGTGACATCTACCACTATGATCATCCTAAGGGATGTTACCCCATTATGTCACACTTTCAGGAGTCTAGGATGTATGTGCTAAATCCTAGATTGACAATAAGAAAAGCATCTAGAAGGTTGTCTTATCCTCTAGGAAACTACAGGAAATTCCACCAACAATAAGCCTACTATATGAGTGCAGATCCACCCCAACATCATGAGCTATAATATTAGTCATAGCACCCACATTCATGGGGGATGCCACCACTAAGATACTAGTACCCTTACTAGTAGCCAAATCCATATGGGTACTATGTTTAACAATTAATTTTTGCATGTGAGTTTTGCAATCATGTCTCGTTCTAGCACTACTACTACCCTCATCCTTTGCTACATCATTCAAGAATCCTTTAAACCAAATACCTTTCAAACTTCATACTATCATGTTGACGCATGTAGTCACTAATTGGATAATGGCTAGCCATCTTCCTAGGAAAGGATCTAATCCTGGAACTCCCCTAATTTACTTACAAAATGATGGAAATGAGCCTTACAAGGCTCTTCTAGACTTAGGTTCTAGTATCAATATGATCTCTCATGAAATGTATAAAGCTTGTAATATCCCTCCTCTTAGGAAGAGAAAAATTTATCTTGATTTGGAAAATCAATCCATCACCATTCCCTTGGGATTGATGAGGGACATTGTGACCATTGTTTGTGGATGGTCCTATTATGCTCACTTTCCAGTGATTTGTAGAGGTAACTCCAAGGGAAACATCCCAATAATCATGAGAAGGGATTTTATTTGCATAATATATGCATGGTTTGAAATTAGAGACTTCTCCTTGAAAATTTTAAAGGAAAATGATTTTGGAAAGATTGAGAGAAAACATGTTCCATGCATTGTGTATAGTGACACAAGGTGCAATTTCATGAAGAAATTATGAAGTATTAAAAGTACATCTATCATAGCATGCATGTAGTGTTCTGATGTGTTAGAAATACAAAGGTGCCTATATGTAGTAGCCACAAAATAAAAGGACACCCAATGGCTGATAGCTGAACTTGATAGTAGCTCAACTTTGGGCATGATACAAATTGAGAACCTAACAATTGCCTAGATTGTAGGCATGGATGAGATGGAGTAAATTCATTACCAGATCTCTAATGAATGTAATGATAGAAATTGGTAAGAGCTAGAGATCCTTGAAATTTTTAAATAATATCCCATTAAGTTAAATACTCTATTGGTTAGAATGGAGTATGCTTTTATAAAAAAAGGCAAGTTGATTATTATCAATGACAACCTAGCTCCTACATAGAAAACGAAGCTACTCCAGGTGCTCAAGAAATGGCCAATAATATTTACTTTATCATATCCTAAACTCACTAGAATTGATTCTAGGATACACCAACATCACATCTACACAGATCCTTCCATGAAGTCAAAGAGGTAGTCATAGTAGTGTTTGATTCCCAAATTGAAGTAGATTGTTAAAGAGGAGATTGAGAAACTCCTCAAAACAAGGTTCATCTATCCCATTGTAGATAGTGATTGGATTATCCCACTTATGATAGTGCCAAGGAAAGATGGAAAATGAAGGATCTACATCAATTTCAAGTTGTTGAACTTGACAACATACAAAGATCACTTTCTATTGTCATTTGTGGACTAGGTATTGGATATCATTTTTGGGCATTACTACTATAGATTTCTTGATGGTTATTATGGCTATCATAAAATTCATATTTCTGTAGAAGATTAAGAAGAAATAACATTCATGAGTCCCTTGGAAACTTTCACATGCAAAAAGATGGTGTTTACCCTATGTAATGCCCCTACAACATTCCAATGCCTTGTTTTGAGCATTGCTAAGAATGGATTGGTAGGAAGGTGGAAGTATTTATTGATGAGTTCTTCACATATGAGGCTTTGTTTTAGAAAGCCCTAGACCATCTTTTGCAAGTGCTAAAAAGGTGTATGAAGATAAACCTTAGGCTCAATTGGAAGAAAAGCCACTTGATGATCTAGGAAGGCATTGTGTTCGGGTACAAAATTTTAGATAAATAGATCAAGGTGGAACCTAGAAACATAAGGGTCATCCAATTAATTACCAAAAAGGTAGAAATAGTTAAAGATGTGAGGTCATTACTTAGACATACTAGCTATTATTGATGATTCATTAAGAATTTTTCTAAGATCACTAAACTATTGGTAGAGCTGACAAAGAAGAATGCTTCATTTGACTAGATTAAGGAATGTGAATGTGCATTCCAGAAACTCAAAGAATAGCTTGTGGAAACTCCAATCATATGAGAACTTGATCATTCTAGGCCCTTTCACATCATGTTGAATGCATCCAATTATTCCTTAGAGGCTAAGGTTACATAGTTTAATGATCATAAACATCCTTACTATATCCACTATGCAAATAGAAGCACTATGGATGCATAATTGAACTACATCATAATAGAAAAGGAATTTATGTCAATAGCATTTTCCTTAGAGAAATTCGAGAACTATGTGCTTGGGCAGAAGGTGTTTGTGCACACAAATCATAATGCAATTTGGTTCTAGATGAATAAACCAAACATAAAGCCCCATGTCATATGATGACTAGTGATCTTGTAGGAATTTGATCTTACAGTGGTAGATTGAAAGAAAATCAAGAATGTGGTTTTTGACCACTTATCTTGATTAAGATGGGACAACAAAGAGGAGCAGAGCCTACTTTTAGATCTCTTTTATGATGGACTTCTCTTTGAAAGGGCTATAACTAAACAAATATCCACTAAACCCAACTAGTACAATGGCATTCTTACCTATCTTCTTACTTAGAAAATTCCATAGAAGTGGGATCACAGGAAGAAATAATAGTTTCTTCACTACGAAAATCACTTCATGGAAATCAATGGATACCTTTACAAGGTGTGCATGGATAGCCTAGTTTGGTGGCATGTGCTTTATGCTAATCAACTACATGTTCTCCAAGATGCCCATGAGGATCCTTGTGGGGGCCACTATGTTGGAAGATGCATGACCATTAAGATCCTTATAATAGGGTATTACTGGCTAACACTTTTTAAGGATGCTCACCACTTCATTAGCTCCTATGAATGCTATGAACATGATGGTGAAATGACAACTCATATGGAGGGACCTTAGTAGTGAATCTAATCACTAGAGCCCTTCAATATTTGGGGCATTAACTTCATGGATTCCATTATACCCATGTCGAATGGGAAGGAATACATCATAGTTGATGTTAACTATTGTATGAAATGGGTGAATGCTGCATCTGTCACTGATTACACATCTTCTACAGCTACTTACTTTATACAAGAATATGTGTTAAATAGGGTTGGAATGGGAGGTGCACTTATTTTTTATAACGGTACTCATTTTATAGGCACTACCTTTTAGAAGCTCATGCAATGCTTCGAGGTTGAGCATAACTTAATAATACCCTACCATCCCTAAGCCAACAGTTAAATAAAGGTTACAAATAGGAAGAACATAAAAATAATAACCTAAAACATTAGTAAATATAGGAGGGATTAGAGCATGAAACCCAATGATGCCCTTTGGACCTATCGCTTTACCTGGAAACTTTCTCTTGGCTACTATCTTTATGAGCTTGTGTATTGAAAGTTACTAACACTTCTAATCCAAATAGAGATTCGTACACTATTAACAACATGTGACCTTTACTTTAACCTAAGTCTAGCACAAAAATAAATATTCATGAAACTCAACTTGTTAGACAAGAATCCATTAGTAGCCTTGTCGACTAACAAGTTACACAAGGCATTCAACAAGCAACATCATGATCTTAGAATTAGGAAAGTGAAATTTTATTGAAGAAACTGGGTTCTATACTATAATCCTAGACACATTCCATAAAGATCCAATTTTTAAACATTGTGGGAGGAGCCTTATATTATGTATGAAACCTTTCCTTTTGGGGTTATGTTGATATACAAACCTAAAAGCCCAAACAAGAAACTGCTAGTCAACATACAACAAATAAAACATTTCTATGAGCCTAAGAGAGCTAGTAACCAAAACATCTTAATAGATGGACATGCATGCTTAATTTTTTGAATCTCTTTCTTCTAACTCAGTCATGGGTGAGATGGACATCGATGCTGATTAATCAAAGTGCCTACTCATTTTTTTCATTTTTTTCTATTTTTCACTTCTTTCTGTTTTACACCATTTTTAGTACATTTTCTCTTTCTTACATATTTTTTACTTTCTTCTACATTTTAATTTATTTAGGTTGGGTTTCTTTTATGTTTTTCTTTTATTTATTGCTGCCAAGACTAAAGTGCAACTATAGCTATTGATTGATGGTGGTTTATACTATAATGTTTTTTTATTACTAATATCTAGACTCTATCTTTGAATTTTGGTGTGGATAGCTAAGACATGGTTTCTTTTTCATGATAAAAAATAGTGAGTCCATGTCATCCACCCATCCACAAGACTCTATGGTGTTCCCTTGTTTTGGAAACATGCATTCCCTTCTTAAATGAAACTTATAATGAACTTGTGACCTTATGAGTTCTCAAACTTGGAAAGGATTAAATTGATAGAGAAGGGTATGACTTCATGGGGATTTGATTCTCTTTATACTTTCCTACCCTCTTGCATGCATGAGTATTCTCATGGATTTTTCACCATTCCACTATCAACCAATAATAGAAACCTAAAGTCTTTGCATGGTGTGGTTTCCATTCAAAAACTAGAAAAAAAACCCCAATAATGGGAATTCAAAGCACACATGTTAGAAAAAATATGGGCTACAAGAACTAATTATGGAACTGGAAAGACATGTTAGCCATGCCTAAACATTGTCTATACCTAAGGTCCATCTCACTTCTTTCTTCTCTTTTAGAAATGGTGATTAATTTGGGGGGATATTTTTGTGTTTAGAGGCGGTGGAATGATCTTAGAGTGTTAATGTGAAGTCACTGAAAGTGGTTGATTTTAATTTATACCAAGGATGGATGTTATCAAGTTATATTAATTACAAAATCCACAAGAAATTTCATGTGACAATGATATGAGACTTCATTCCAATCTCCACCTCATCCATCTCTACCTTTCATACCTCACCTCACTGCTTCTTTTCATGTTTTTTTTAATGTCTCAATTTGATGTGTCAATGTTTTTAGATAGTTTCTTTGGTAATTTAGTCCTTAAGTAACCATGACCATTTGTCATCCATGAAGTTCACAAACTCATTGGTTTAAGTGCATGCAAGGGCATTAAGGGCATAAGCCTACTATGGGAAGGACCCACTTGCATGCTCTTTGGTTTAGTTAAGTTCCTTATCCCTTAGGCTTTTTTGCTTTCAAATATTTTGTGCTCTACATAAATTATGTTCAGTTATGTGCCCCTTCATGGCATTTCTACATCATTCTCCCAATAAAATATCCTTTTCTATGCATTATCTAGCCCTCTTCATGCATCTCATTGTGCTCTTATCTTCTTAGGCATCCTTTGAACTCCAATTTCATAGAAAAACTCTTTGTTTTTTCTTTCATTTTTCAAGTTGTAAAATTTTTTTGAACAACTACGTTGACAAGATCCTATTGATATAATACTATTGACACATGGAAAAAATTGTAAATATACCATCCAACACTTAGCAAATTTTTGCCATTTGACACAAAAGCAAGAGAATTTCTTGTAACTTTTTAGAGCCCAAAATCTTTCAAAACCCATAACTTTCATACTATTTGTCTGATTATCCTTGTTCTTTAGTCTTATAATTACTAGAGGTGAGCTCTACATCATCCGGACCACAATCCTTAGGTTTTGAATTTTTTCGAACTTCCACAAGGTTTAGTTAATAATACAATATTAAAATCACTAATTTATGAGAGTTAAACCTTTCTAACAAACTCTAGTAGACATTAAAATGAAATAATAGTAAAATAATCAATCTACCATGACCATAACTTAGCCAATTGTAACTGCCTAAAGACACAAGGTACCTAAATGTTATAAGTTACACATCACATGTGGCACCTAAAGGAAAGCATGAACTATAGGTGGAACCATCTCAATTGAGGGACAAGTGACCTAGAACCAAAAGGGATCAATAGCCAAAATAACCCTAGGAGCAAGTGGCCTAGACCCGTGCAATGGAACCTCTTCAGGAAGAGCCCAAATTGGAATTTTTCTGATAGATTTCCAAAGCTACAATAGAGTAATCCCACTAAGATGAGACACTCAGAACAAGGCCTAACCTTGAGGTTCCTTTGATAGTGACCTGCCTATAGAAAATCATGTCCATGAAGGTTCAAAAATCTATCATTCAAGAGTTGAACTTTGGAACCTTCTTGAAGTTTGCTCTACTAGATGTTAAAACTCAACTTTAGAACTCTCCTAGGTCATCCATCATCACTTCTAGTGGGAAGTGGTACATGGGAGACACATATCTTTCTAAAGAAATAGGTAGCCTAATTCCATAGCAAATATCAAGGACATTGCTATGTCCTACCCCATGGAGGCCATCTCTCAGACCCTTTGGTTGCCTAAAAATGGAAAAACCTTGGTGAAAATTCCAATGTAGGAAAATCTAGGTATGAAAAAAGAATGGATCTAGTGATGCTATGGAGTTGAGCGCGAGGAGATGTGCTCATAGTGCTATAATAAGCATACTTTAAGATTACATCCTTTTACCTTAGTTTAATCATGAGGCCAAGAAGGGTGACAACCTTTTGCACTTGTGCATGTACCAATCTAAGTGAGAAATTCCCAATAAACATTCTATAGCTAATCTCTCTCGAGATAGAGAAGTACTTCAAGGAGAATGAATGTGGAAAAAAGGTAATTTCCTTTTCATGTTTAATTACAAAATTATGCAAAAGGGGAGGGATAGTCCACTATTCAAATAATGTTCGTTGTCATGCTCCTTTCACTTTTTAGGTAGAGATGATGAAAGATAAAGTTCCTACTAAGGTAGTTTAAGCAGAGGAGAAACCACCACCACCACCATTCACTCAAGAAACAACAATGTAATTCCAAATTACCATTGAGTGCATGCACAAACATGGCTATGTCCTAAATACAAGATGAATAAAAGGATTCGATTAATAGTGCTTCACACCATGTTCTACTTAGACTCTTAACATACCCTCACTAAAATAGAAACGTATCACTCAATTCTCACTAATGTGTGGATGAGAGGAAAGGAAATAGATAGGAAATAGAGTTCGATGAAAAATAAGGAATATAAAATAGAAAATATGACATATAGAATTATGAAATCAAGAAAAATAACAGACTAGGGATAGAANATTCTTGATGATTTTAAACATTAATCTCTACTTTCCTACAATTTTCCATATGGATGTAGGTGCCTACATCCTTAAATCCTAGTTCCCAAGAGGTAATAGTGTCCATTCTAGAATAGTTGTAGTTCCCAATAATCTTTGGAAATGCTAGTACCTTTTGGTGTGGTTGGAGGAGGATGATTGGGAAACTATATTTGTGATGTAGCACTAAGGGTAAGAAATGATAGCTAAGGTGGTGGAAGATTGAGTGCGTGAAGCCTTAACTGTTCTTGCAGCATCTATTCCTAATATTGCTACACTAAGAGATGTGTAGATTTCTAGAGGAGGAGTAAGTGGAAGGTTCAATGCATCATAACACAAGGAGTTTCTGGAATAACTGGTGTAAACTTGACAACTAATTCTAGAGGTATTTGACATTTCAAATGACATCACTACTACCCTGTCAATGCTATTGGATGCAAGGGGAAAGTGCATCATAATAGAGGTTCAACTTGAAAGAGCTAGAGATGAGAACCAGTGCTTAGCTATGGAAGTTGTAAAACTTAGAGCCTTCCTTGCTAATCCCATGGTACTTATCCAAGTAGTGACTAGGGATGAAGTTGTTTAATAGCTATAGTCCAAAGTTCAAGAGGTTGAGTAAGAAAAGTAGTTAATGATCTTTGACTAGTTCTTAGTTGATGCCATCATCTATAACATTCAAAAGGACTTGTTGGAGCTTCACAAGGAGAATGAAAATTCAACTAAGGATAATCATCACCTAAATACTATCAAGCCCCAAAAGGAGTAAATGGTTGAATAAATTAGAGAGTAGTAGGAGTAGCTACTAAGGTGACAATGGACCTAAGGAGGTTGGTAGCAAAGAATCGTAATCTCTCAAAGGAAAATGTTCATCTCCTTCACCAAAGGTCTATAATTGAAATAACTACCTAAAATAATGAGGCTCTTAAATTCAAAATGACTGAAAATCATTATAGTGACCAGGTAAACTTGTAGAAGGAGATTCATGAAAAAGAAATCAAACTGGTAAAGGCAAAGGTGAATGAGGCTCTTTAGTAGCTTCAAAAAAGAGGGGATGTGTGGAAACCTATCTTTGATGGGTTGAACATGTAGAATAAGATAGAAATCCACCTCAAGAAGCTGTAGATTAAGGAGATGACCAAATACATGAAGCTTGCCAACCTTCACTATGCAAACTTGGTAATGCTGACCACGAGAAGGTCAAGGTTATATTTGAAAAAGTAGGTGGCCAACGCGTACCTATTGTACAATGCCAAGTTCAAGCACCATAAGGAGGTAAAACATAAACTTGAAATTGAAAATGCTAAACTCAATGTTCTCAAGCAACACTTNGAAACTTGAAATTGAAAATGCTAAACTCAATGTTCTCAAGCAACACTTCATTGATTAGAGATCCATAGCTAAGAACGTAGACTAGTGGATGAATGACTACTAGGAGTTACAAAATGCTATCAAGGCATTTAATATTAAATGGAAGCAATTCATAGCCTAATTTATCAATGTGAAGGAGTTATTCCTTGAAATGCCCTATTAGTGGGATATTTCCATACTAGCCCACATTGGTAATTCCATGTGGACCATGTATAATCCCAAGAGTAAGAAGGAGAAGATGAAAGCATTGCTAGATATTTTCTATCTTCCACCAGTAATCACAACTGTAGTTGAACGACCATGAAATAGCCTTAACCATAATAATCAAATGCATTGGAGGCATGATAAGGTCCTTTGGCACCTTAAGAACCTTCACTACCTAGGAAAATTTTATTTCCTTCCTCATCTTCAAGCTACTAGAGGATTTGTGATATTAGTTTCATTATGGTATTCAATTTTTTTTTCATGAACACCAAATTTTATAAAATTTGTTGATCCATATACTTGGGACACTTAGCATCTCTGTGTGTTTGTTTGCATTAGTGTGACTATTAATAATCCCATACCTTNCTTTGTTTGCATTAGTGTGACTATTAATAATCCCATACCTTCCTAAAATTTTGTAAATAACATGTTCCTCCTATTCTTAACTTAAGTATGAGTTTTCATTCAATTGTGGGGGTATAATGAGTTGTGCATTGGCCATGTCAATCAGATCATATCGACAGGATCCTATTAGCATAGGGTTTACTACATCAATGGGTATCCATCAACAAAGCATTCTATCTTACCTATAAATTTGCATGCATTCATCGCATTTATGAAATTCATTCATTAGTAGCATAGTAGAGCTCTTGCAGTTTATTATTTTGAGAGTTAGAATATTTTCTAAGTGTCCATAGTAGGAGCAAGCACTATATGGATCTTTATTTGAGCACTGATGTACTTCAGTGTAAATGATAATAAAGACAAACTTTCTTCATAAACTTTGCAACACTAGGATCTAGTGTAATGTTTACTTAATGCATTTATTATTCATGTAATTCACTTTAATGCATTCAATTAATTAATTAATTTTGATTAATTAATACACATAAGTACAATGCTCTCAAGTATATAATAACACTTTGTAATCCCAATAGCAGTTAACACTTGGTAACCTAATAGCATTGTAACATGTTTAGGAATTTTAGAAATTTTAGAAAATAGATCTTAAAATTTTTAGAGATTAAAATTTTTTAGAAAATTTCATAAAATTTTATAAAAAGATAGTAGGATCAAAAGATTACCTTTCACTCTAAGTACTTGTTGTTGCAACCTTGGCCTCATACTATCATGAAGATCTTCCCTATGTCCTTGACTGGGAAAGCACTTGATTGGTACTGTGCCTTACGTAGAGGATCCATATCCTTTCTTGAGGACTTAATAGCCTAGTTTGTTAACTACTTCAAGTATAAATTGAAGTCCAACACCACACTTAACCAACTCATGATGGTCAAGTAGGGATCCCTTGAGCCTATGTAGAAGTTCATCCAACAATGGAATGGACTACTCAATGAGGTATTAGAAGCTATAGCTAAAACAAATCTTTTCACTATAATCAAGGGGATTTTTAATGACTTTATCAAGTCAAAGCTCTATTACTTTGACCTATAGTCCCTTTGTTAAGCGTTCTCACAAATGAAGAACATAGAGGATGTTGTAGAGGCTAGTACTAACCTAGCCTATGTAGCATACAAAAATAAACATACGAGGGAAAAGGAGAAGGAAAAGCATAACAATGTAGCCATAAAAATTATGAATAAAAAGGCTAAGATTACTAACTAGGGGCTAAGGACAAACCCACCAAAGGCCCCTACCAATAACCATGATTACTAACCATCAACCTCTTAGGCCACTACATCAACCAAAACTCGGCTAAACTTTGAGCGAAAATAATGAAGCAAGTACACTACCTTATCTTTGAAGTCATTTAAATTATTAGATCAACTGTTGCAGAGTGGAAACCTACAATATAAATAGATGATTGAATATAATTCCTCACAACCAACAACTAACAACCAAAAGACTTCAACCAAGTAGAGGAAGAAGTATAAGCAAAATCCTAGCAAGAAGAGTCACAAGAAGATTGAGGTACAAAAGAGAGTCGGCCCACCTAAGCCCACTTCCATATCGTCTATACCAATGAACTCCTCTACCTAATTTACTTTAACTAGTGAACCATAGGAGGACCCTAAAACACAAATCCAAAAAAAAGAGGAAAGGCCCCAACAACCTAAGGCTAAAGTTTGCATTTTGTGGTGCATGGAGGAAGTAATGCACAACCTGAGCAACAAGCCCATGACCAATCAGTGTGATAGATCAGGTTAGATAGTTTCTGAAGTAAAAGAACACAAATTTGAGTTTGTATAACTTGATTATGACTTTCATCACACATTATGATGTGTTGGTCAAGATGTTTATTTCCATCCTTGTTAGCAAGGACATCCTAGCTAACAAGGAATCTATCCATGGGATAATGGTTTATTCCTTACTAAGGGAAGGGATGTCAACATCACTGGTGTTTCATGATAGTGAAATAAAGACCAATCTCCTAAATGGTGAAGTGACTAGGACTTCTATTTTCATGACAATTCAGTTGGGGCAATTTAAGGTGCATTGGGTGCATGTTGATGATGGAGTTGTAAAAAATTTCATCCCATGCACCATCATTGAATGCTTGGGCTGGGGCTTGAAAGAGTAGATATAGCCTACAAAAACTCTAGCTCTCAAGTCCTTCAATGGATTAAGGATTACTATCAAAGGGTCTATCTCCTTATACTTTGTAGTAGGTGAGAAATTCCTGACAACCTCAAATTTCTTAGTGGTGGAGGAGATGCTAGAATTTAACCTTATCCTGATAAGATCTTAGTTAGCTCAATTAAGAGTTGTGTCTTCACATATCCACCAAGAAATTTTCCTTCCTTATGAGGAAAATGTCAAAAATAATAATAAATAATAATATGCATCCATAACATAGTCTTGGCTAACAATAGCCATCAACATAAAAACAAAAGTATATCTAGCCAACAAAGTAGAATAGACAAATGGAGGATGGTAAGGGGCATCGAAAGGAGCAAGTGGTGGGTAATCCCCACCCTCACCAGTGGGGCCACTAATGTCTACTGATGCCTGAAATGTTATAATACATAGCCAATCAATAACCAACAACCGAAAACTATAAATTAAATAAAATCATAACTTAAATAAAACCATAACTTAAAATAAAAATAAAACATAAAATTCATCAAACCTATGGGGACTCGAGCTCCATAACTTCTATGGGTAGATGTTGCAGGACATTCTCCAAACAATGGAGAATCTGGTCCTCCATCATATTGGCCTAGCCAATATCCTTAAGATTAATGCTAGAGAGGATGTCAGTCCTATCTACTGTGGTCCAAGTAGGTGGCTCCCAAGTAATAGTAGTCATAGAGGTCTCACCTAGATTTCTCCACCTTGAGAGTACTCTCAAAGAGTTGATGTGCACTCTCAGCCTAGATCCTGTCAATGAACAACCCTCTTTTACACCATTCAACTAGCTCCTCTTCGAGCCACTTTAGGTAGGCCTCATGATCAACGTTGTACTATCATTTGTGGTCCTTTTGTGTCCTACCCCACTCAAGGAACCAAGCACAGTGATCTTTCAAATCCTTAGCCTTTTGAAAAATGAGATCTATTTCCATCTATTTCTCTACCATCTCCCATGAGAGTGCTTCCTTGTCCTAGATGGCATGCTAGTATCAGGTCCATGTGATCTCTCTAGTCCACAAGTCCCTTGAGTTAGCCACTTGGGATTCCAAAAAGGCCTTGCGATGTTTGATTTCTTTGATCACCTCCTCCTACCATTGAGTTTTCTCCCTTAAGGCCACAACATGTTCCCATAGAAATTTTTTGGACCTTTCTAGTTCCTCTAAAGTTTTTGCACATGACATTGCTAGATCAATAGCAGTCTCATACAACTTCAAGGGTACACTAGAGACATAATAGGGATGCTTTAGCAAAGATTCAATCTCCATGTTTCAGTTGCGGTTCCACACCATAAAAGGCACTTCATAACCATAAAATATAGCCATAAACAGAGTTTAAAACCTAAGATAGCCATAACTTAAACACATCCTATGACATATAAAACTAACTAAAGCATAGAAAACAAAGTTCTTACCTATCTTGGATGCAACTTGTTGCAACTAGTCAATGATTTCCTTGGCCATCCCATGCATGAACTCCACATTTTCTAGGAGCTCTACCCATGGTTTTGCAGAAAACTTAGGGACAGGGACCTGTACTAGTGGCTTAGGAACTACTATAAAGATAACAATCATTGAATAGCTAAGAAAAAAAGCCAAATGTAAAACAATATGATATAATGAGAAACATTAAGGCATGTGCATACCTAGCTCCTTCTCTTCTTTCTCTAGGATGATAACAAGGGATGTACTTGGTACTGCCTCACTAAATAAGGTGTTTAGATTGTCTATATCTATGTTGGAAAATACTTCAGCCTCATGCTATTGTAAGAGTGCCTTCTTTGCACATCTTTGTTACTCCTCTACTATAGTGGTTGCACATCTTTGTGCTTTCTCCTTCATGGTAACTTAGGTTTCCATATTCCAACACTTGTCTATAGTCATAACACATAGAGAACTGATTAACACATGAAGCCATAATGTAGCCATAAAATCTTAAAACATAGAATAACCAAAACATAGATAAATCATACTTGTGAGCACCTGATGTGATTCCTTAAGCTTCTTTTGTGTGCGTTTCTCTGCCACTGGTGGTTCTTCCTCTATGGGCCTCTTGAGCTTGGTCTTGGCTTTCCCTTCAACTTCTATATGTCATTGCTTGGCTTTTAGGATGCTCATTAGAATTGTGAGGGGATCCTCTCTCATGATGTTAGGGGATTCACATTTCCTAGCACCAAGATCCTTGGTGGTAATAGATAATTAATTATCCTTCTCATTTGATGGATTCTAGGCTTGCATGGTTGGATAAATGTGCTTTATTCAAGATTTAGAAAGTTGGTCTAGGTCTTGGGCAACTAATAATTCATTCCTCCACACCACTAGGAAGTCTGAAAACCTCTTTAGATGACTTACAAAGAATCCAAAATACATGTGGATTATTGTAGAGGTATCATTGCCAAGTTTAAGAATCTCATCATGAAGCCCAACAGCCAAAGTAATCATCTAGTTGAATCTAATGTCATCCATTAGGATCCTCTTAAAGATTCACCCCTACATGATGCTTATTACTTTTTTTTGTGATAATAGTTTAGGAAATTCATGGGACATAAACAAAGGATATGATGCCTTTGCCTCAAGGTCCATGAAGCTATCCATAGAAATCCTAGAGTGTCCCATGTTGGCACCAAGCCACTCCAAAAATTCCTCATGATGGCTTGCTTCCTTCACTATTTTGGTGGAAAATTTTACCCTATTATTGAGAACACCAAATAAGGTGCAAAAGGTACCCTCATTGATGGTTATGGTAATTGGCATGCCTCAAATGGTGGTGTTAAAATGATTGGGTTATTTGTTGAAGGAGTTGATAATGTGCAACATCTCTACAATGGGGATGGAAGGGATAGGTGCCATAAATAAATTAAGCAAACTCATGTGCTCAATGTTTACTTGAATGTATCTAGGCACCTATCCCCTTAGCCACTCCTATGTTGGTATCACCTCACCAAACTTTATGATGAGGGTATCCTCATGACATCTTGAAACTAATAAGGTGACATTGACAGAGGTGGAAGGTCTGGTAAGGAAACAACCAAACATTTAGTATGAACATAGGTATGTTTAATAACTAGTTAAAATAATAGAAAACTTAAAAATTAGTGATCATAACACATTAGGCAATATAACTCTTACATTTACCTTTCTTCTTCTTATTCATTTTATTTTGAGTAGAGGTCCTAGCTACAAGGGTTTGATCTAGGGTGCTCTTGGAGCCCACCAATCAATTATGTATCATCTTGTTAGCCACACACTTCTTGTAGATAGTGGTCAAATTTCTTAGTGTATTTGTCAAAGTCCCCTATTAACTATTCATGCATAATAGTTCTAATCTGGGGGCACTTGGTAAATACATCTAAGGTGGTTTGAACCACTGCCAAGGTTTGATCATTAGTAATCAATCCTTGATCATTTATCCTATACCTACAAGAAGGTCATAAAAATGACAAAGTTAGAAAAGGTAGTTTAGCTAATAAATCCAGAAACATAAAACCACTATAACAATCATGCTTACTATTGTAGATGGTACATAGTGCTGGGTAGGTTTTGAAACAATGTGTAGAACATGTGTACCACCATTAGAGTACTATGAACATTATGTTGACTATACTCTAGCATACTCGAGATCTTCATGAGGTAGTGTGGGCTGATCATGTATGCTACATCTCCTATTATTTTGGAAAGTGGATTTTTAGTAATGAACTTGGTGACTAGACTAGATGAATGAGGCATCTGTGTTTCCACTATGACCCCACATCCATAAACAAGTGTGACCATAGCATCACACTAAAATTTTGAAGGATGTAGGCAAGAAATTCCCGTGCCCCTAGTTGGAACCAAAGTGAGACCTTGTCCAAGGTTATATTACGAAAATGGGTGTTTGCCTTAGGATGGCTAATGTAGAATAGAATGCCCACTAACTAAATGATGATGAGTATTGGCTTTAAGAAGACCTTGCATGGAAAAGAAAAAATATCAGGACCAATCAAAATTTCTTAACAAGCTTGTAAAAACATCCTAGTCAGGGTGAAATTAACCACTATAAAAAGCTCTAAGGTGTTTATGCAAGTTTGACTAAGACATTCATGAAAACATTATTACAATCTTTCATAGCCTTATACATAATAACCAAAACATTATAGCATAGATAACGTGTGAAATTAACACATAAGTAGATTTAGAGTTTACGAAATAGCTAATAGCATGAACATCACCAAAAATAGTAAATTTTTCATATAACCTTCAAAAACAAAAAATTTTAGGACATCCCCAAGAGCATGGAAGTTGACAATAGAAATCTCTATACATGTCAATAACATCCATCTCCAAAGGGATAAAGTGCTACAACCAAAACTTAGCCTTATTAACACAGCCTAGTTTGAAAATTCATTAAAAATCCATCCTAGCTCTTATTTTAGTGAATCAACCATGGAATAAATCTTNGTTCTTAGAAAAAATTCATGAACTTACATGAAACTTTGAAAAATGGCTCGAAAACCTAATCACAGAACCTCACAGAAATAGTCATAATTTCATTTTTTTAAACCAAACTTGAATGAAATAATAGCCATTCAAAATCTTAAACATAGACATAAAAATCCATAATATTATATTTTAAAAATATGAAGCCATTTTCTTAGTAAAAAATACATAAAATTTCTTTCTTTTTTCATACAAAAATCACCAAAAAGCTTAAAATTCATAAAACCTAACTTAATATAGCCATGAAAAATAGCCAAAAAAACTCAAAAGCTTTTTAAAAAATACCAAAATAAGGGGTTAGGATTTTTTCAAAATTAAAATTTGATAAACACCAAGGCCTAGATCTAATAAAAATGGCCATATCCTTGAATTTTAGAAAAAATCACGGAAACAACAAGTCTATTTTTCAAAAATCAAATCTTCCAAAGCTAAAACAATGAAAGAGCCCTAGATCTACATAGAACTAGCCAAAAAACAAGGTAGGATTCCATTGGAATTTCATTTTTCCATCTCTATCAACATAGATTTGAAGAAAATGACCATACCATAACAAGAAAAGCATGATAAAACTACTAGAAACTAAAGGAAAAATTGCTAGAATTGCCTACTTTGGAGTAGCGATGGATGAAGCCTAGATGGAGATGGGCCTACAGAGTCTAGATAGGTTTTTGGAATTTTTGTTTATATTCTAGATTCTTGGATTCTTGCTCTTTCCTCCATGTTTCTTGGGTGCCATTGTTGCACCAATGTTGGAAAACTTTGAAATTTAGGAAGAATGGAGGCTCAATTCTAGTTGTAAGGAAGATTTCATGTTTTTACATTGGAGGTT